>JABTXL010000186.1:10420195-10489576 GCA_025134845.1 Neodon shergylaensis
AAGTTTCACCTCCTTCCATTAGGAAAACCCAGAATGTCTCCAGACTTTGCTCAGTGTCCTGGGGTGTAGTTACCCCAGCTAAGAAGCATACTGAAGGCTGTGAATGGTTTCATAGAGTCACCTGCCACTGTGGTTCACTTTGTACACATAAGAAGGTTAGGCCTCTCGGTCTCTCTTGATTATTTCACCTAAGAAGTAACATGTATTTGTGGAACCTAATTTTAGCCTCATTATGCATATATATGTATATATATATATATACATATATTTGGTTTTTGAGACAGGGTTTCTCTGTGTAGCTTTTGGAGCCTGTCCTGGAACTCCCTCTGTACACCAGACTGGACTCGAACTTGTAGAGATCTGCCTGTCTTTGCCTTGAAAGTGCTAGGGTTAAAGGCCTGTGCCACCACCACCTGGTTACACACACACACACACACACACACACACACACACACTGTTCTCCATTCAGCGGGAAGTGAACAATTGCTCTTTAACCACTCAACGTTTTCAATGCTGGTGTCCACACCTCTGTGTTTACTATTTATCTCACCAGGGAAAGGGGACCATCACTCATACATTAATCTGTTCAAATCGTGACATCTGAAACTCCATGTCAGTTGTGATGTTTATATATACCCAAGCAGAACTCTTGAGTCCATCAGTCATACCAGACTCCCTGCAGGGACAAAGTCGGTGTCCTAACTGTGGAAGGGTAGAACAGCCGGGACCCCGCCTTTCAGCAGAACAAAGAGCCTCTTGCAGAAGCCCACTAATTTTAGACGAAATAGTTTCTTATTTTTGGTCACAGCTGTTGACATTCCAAGGGCCTCTTATTCTGCCCGATGAAGTCAGAAGGCTCAGCCAGAGGTTTGTCCCTGTCTGAGGATTTGGTGACATCATTTTGAGAATTACTAGCTGTCGGGAGTATGTTTTAGGTTCAGCAGATAACTGCTGTAAACGGTTTGCATGACTAAGGAATCCCAAGCCGACTTCAGGGTTGGTTCTTAGAGAATTCCCTCTTGCCCCAACTGAAGTGGAGAGATCGCCTCTCTGGACAGCATTCAGTGTCACTGACCATCCAAAGCAGGATCATGTTGAGTGAGGGACACAGCAAGACTCACTTGCCCTGGATGCGCAGCCGGTCCTTTCCTTCCCCTTCAAGTTCCTAGCATTTCAATGACTTTGTCAGTTTAGAGTTTCAGGGTGGCATTGCCTTTAGAATATCACCGTCATGATGCACTTGTAACTTCAGAAGGATCCTCCATCTGCGGCCACACATAGATTTCACATAGCTCTGTGCAGCAGCCCTACCTGCTCCAGTTCACGACAGAACGATGACTCCTTCCAGCTCCTTGGATCACTCCTCAGTGAGAAGAAACCTCTGTGGCAGGGGCTTTGATCGCTGACTATTTGACTGCTCTAACTGAGTCTATGAGGAAATGTGGTCAAACCCTCTCTCTCTCTCTTTCTCTCTCTCTCTGTGTGTGTGTGTGTGTGTGCGCGCGCGCGCGCACGCACGCACATTTACTTTTTAAAGATCAACTGTCTACAACCCCAAAGGCTAGATTCTTTGGGTTACTAGAACTTTCTTCTGAAAGACATGCTAGTTCCCGTCTTGTTAGCTTGCAGGCTGAGCTTTTATAGACAACATTTATCACTAGGACTTTAAGTTTAGCTGTTTCACTGCTGGCCTCTGATGGCTCCTTTTTTTACCCTGTGGAGAAAAATCTCAGGAAGAGCTATCTTCAGAATGAAATCATCTTGACCAGGACCTCAGCGCTTGCAGAATCTAGCTATTGTTCTTTGACTGCAAACTTCAGGACAGCCATTTGTGCTGATGGACTGTGTGAGCAGCGATGGGAAGGGCGTGACTGGTGGACCGGTGTGTACCCACACTGGAATACACTGTTCCCTGTTCAGTGGGAAGCAAACAATCGCTCTCTGACTCATTTTGTTGTCTATACCATTGTTTCCTAGGTAGTTAGTGCATCATGTAACTTTTTAGTTTCTCGGAAAATAACACATTTATCGTGATATTAGAAAAGCAGAAAATGTACAGAGGCGCTCGGCACATTGTAGAATCCAGAACTTGTTGCTAACAGATTACATTACCATTGTTCAGGCACGGTCTTTTTTTTCTTTTTCTTTTTCTTTTTTTTTTTTTTAGTTTTTCGAGACAGGGTTTCTCTGTGGCTTTGGAGCCTGTCCCGGAACTAGCTCTGTAGACCAGGCTTGTCTCGAACTCACAGAGATCCACCTGCCTCTGCCTCCCGAGTACTGGGATTAAAGGCGTGCGCCACCATCGCCCGGCAAGATCTTAAGAAAGATGGAAAAACACAATGGTGATCTCTGTTACTGGTCATTAGAGTTCTTATCTTTACCTCCTAATTAAAAAACAAAACAACAAATAAAAAAAAAGCTTCAGAAGTGATGTTCTAAGTTTATCAGAAGAAAACCTACGCCCTTCCCTCCCACCAAAGACGCCATCTTTATTGCTCTTTCAGCTCCATGAAGAAAGTCGTTTAAAAGTAGCATTGGGAAACAGTGAGACTGGAAACGAAATCAAGGAAGCTTTGTGTCAGGCAGGCTGTAGATCGGCTGTGGTCTGAGACTGGTCATCACTCCGGTATATTTGGAAGTCACTTTACTACTTGGCTGTGTGAAATACAATTTTGTGTAATTTTAATGCTTTGGCCAATATTAACCTGTAGCTGCCAAAGAGAGCTTAAATAACAGGGTTACAGTAACATTTCAGGAGTCACAAAGAGCTATTTTACTCCAAATGTTAGCAAATGACAGTGTATTCTTTAAGCAGGCAAATAAGTAATTTTAAAAGCAGCCATCTGTTATTGTACAGCATCTACCATTTTTCTGGGTTCTTCTCAATTTCTACAAGATTATTGTATTTTTTCTTATCACATAAAAGTTGCACGAAGAAAGCATTTTCTGGGTTTTGAACTCATCATATGAACGTTCGACTGTCTACCGTGTAGCCATGGACCGCTTCCTATACGGGAGGCTCCCTCCCCCTCCGTGTCTGAGCAGTGTGCACACGTTCCTAGTTCCCCATGGTGATGTGATGGCCGTCTAAGCACACAGCTGACCTACTGATATCACATTATCAATACTAATTTCATAAATGTAAGAATTTTTGTGGGTTCTGTTCCCTGTTGTATAACAGTACCTGGGATAACTGTTCAGTAAATATTTTTTAAGTGAGTGATCGTTTTAACCTGTGGTAGGCTGTGCTAGTTCAGCCTGTATAAAATGCAAAGAATAGTTCAGTTTGGTATCATTGAAGAATTTGGGGAATGCTTAATTTTAGGAAATTCTGCACTCCCTTTTAGCACACCAATTTGCTTGGATTTTAGAACAATATTTTATAAGTTACTTAAGAGACATTTATGTTTACTTTTGCATCAGTGTGGACCTGGCCTTTGAATCTTCACTCCAAAGAATGTTGCGATCAAAGAAAGAATAAGGAAACACCTATCAGAAGGCGCAGTTAGAAAGAACTTTCTGTCCCAGGCAAAGAGCTGGGAAAGGAAGATGGTTACCACATGGACGGACCCGATGGCTTATTGGGCAAGAATTCTGTTTTTTTTTTTTAGGGTTTATAGGATGTGAAGAAGCTGATTGGATAATCAACTATCTATCTATCTATCTATCTATCTATCTATCTATCAATCATCTAGCAACAAGCCAAGCTTATTCTCCTTCACTGATTTTATATGTGTTTTCATGTATGTATATATGATCTTTCATATATCACCTAGTATATAATTATAACTAAATATATTGAGTATTTTTTTACTATAAAGTACAGATGGAGTTTAAGAGATTTTCATATACATTTTAGACACCAGAAAGAGAAAGAGGCACTTGGGAAGAAAGTAAGGAAAGTTAAGAGCAATATTTATACCTAAATTTTTAAGTTAATGTCTTCAAAGAAATGCTAAAGAATTTCTATGTGGTTACAGGGTGGGTCCTGAAGTGTATCTGATGAAATTATAGTTGATATACTAGAACTCTAGGTCAAGCAGGAATTTAGCATTTTTTTTGTAAACAAAATTATTCTTAATTGTGAGATTTCCCAAATCATTTAGGAGATCAGTGACGCTGTCCCTGAGGTCCTGAGATATTGTCACTTTAACACTGTTGACGTAATCAGTACCATCAACAGTCTAACCCAGCTTGGATGCTGTGATACAGTCTGACTGGTGTGGAGAAATACGCCCATGGGTGCAACAGTGGCATAGATATTACATGTAACCAACTGCTTTCTGATTGGATTTAAGGTCTAATCCACAAAAGGAAACTCATGCTCAGTACTGTAAATTTGGCCAAGAACACATGGCTGGGGAGTTCACTATTGTTCTTCTAAGTGGACATAGTATAAGACTTACCTTCTAAATTCAGACCTTATCATACGTCTCTATGTCTTGAATGGTGGTTAATTCAGAAACTCAAAACTTTCAGAGTACAGAGCCTAAGTGTCAGTAGAGTGTTCAGCGCAAACGGGACATCTATAGTCACCCTCACACTCAAGGCTCAGGGACCCTGCTGGAAGAAGGGGAGGACTGGAGTGAAATAATGACTCCTAGACATAACTGGACTTCTGCTCCCGTTGATTAACAGCAGCTGTGGTTGCCCAAACAAGACTTGCACAAGAACAGGTCAGTCCACATTCAAGCATGGAGAGTGGGGGGGCGGGGCGGCTCAAGAGCCTTCTCTCCCAATGGAGGAGCTATTGATATTAATAGCTTCTGGATGAAAGGGAGTTTTGGTTAAAGATGTAAATCACCAAAAGTCAATCCCAGCCTAGTAGACAACTCCACACCCAAGGGTATGCATACAAGAGGCACAAACTGGTCTCAATTGTCCATTTTAAAAGCAAGAGAGGGGGTGGGAAGGCAGGGGTGCTCTGGGAAGAGTTATAGGGCAGAGGGATAAGACGAAAATACATTGTATGAAATTCTCAAAAGAATTGATGAAAATATTATATGAATAAGCAAATATCCCCATGTTTGTAACTTTCACAGCAGATTCTAATTGCACTAGAAGTGTTTGGTTTTGAGTGGGTGAGAGGCTTCAGCTGACTTCAGAGGCAGGTCGCTTTCACCCTCCCCATAATATCTCCATTTTTATACCGTCTCAGTTCAATTAACAGCTTTAGTTTGGAGGGCACTAACTTGCTAATGTCCTCTCTGCTTTTCATCTTAGAAGGCTTATATATCACAACAGAACCACAAATACATTTAGCATAGAAGGAGCCAGTGCCAGTTTGCATCATTACACAGAAATCTCTTCTTTACTAATCCACCCACCCCTGAAGCATAAAGTAGATCAGTGGGGCTACAGCACGGTTAGACCTTTTGCAATCTGAGTACTGCAGACCACACACACCCATGTGCTGAAGTCGAAGCACATCTCACACAGTAAGAAAATGTTCATTTCTTCAAGGCAGACAGAGCTAGACCAGGACTTCATTCAGCTGGTGGAATTCTCATATAAAGGCTGTGAATTTAAAAGAGCGGGAATGTCAGGATTTTATTGATCATTATGACATTTTGTATGGAAGAGAGCATGTATCGGCCATGTAGCATGCAAACTTACACACCTTTAGCTCTGTAAACTTTTGTATAATGCATAAAGTTCACACACATAGTTCTGCACATTTCTACTCAGATAATAGAAAATTAAATGTGCTAAAATGATCTTTAAATTGTTGCTTATAAAATGATTGTTTAATAGACAATTGACACTAACAGAGTTTTTTATGGAGACTTTAGGGTCTTTATGTATGCAATCATATAGAATGCAAATAAGGATACTTTGATAGCTTCCTTTCCTATTTGTACCCCTTTATTTGTTTCTCTAGTCTTATTGCTCTAGCTAAGACTTTAAGGACTATACTGAATGAGAGTTGAGAAAATGGACACCCTTGTCTGATTGCCAGGATTAGGGGAAAACACTGGATTTCACCCCATTAAATATACTGCTATCTATAGATATAGAAAGTTCATTTTGATATTTTCTTAAATGTGGTTCATCAATATTTTGTTGGGAATTTTCGCACTACATTCATTAAGAGACACTGGTTTATTATTTTCTTATATCTGTATTTGGTTTTGACATAAGCACAATGCTGCTTTTGTGAAATAATTGAGTAGTATCCTGTTCTCTCCTTCTTAGTGAGCTGGTCTGGGAAGCATGGGTATTAGTTATTTTTTGGAAGTCTTGTAGAACTCACCAGTGAATCCATTTGGGACTGAACATTTCTTGGTCTAAAGAATATTTTCATTACCAAATCAATATCACTATTTTTACGGATCTGCCTAAATAGTTACCTCATCTCAGCTTAATTTTGACAGACTACATTCATCTAGAGATTTAGCCTTTTCTTCTAGATTTTCCAATGTAATGATTTTGCTGTTTTTATGGTGATTTCTGAATTTTAGTGTTATTGGTTGAAATGGCTCTCTTTCCACCTCTAATTTTATTAATTCGAGTCTTTTCTTTCTTTTGGCTTGTTTAGTTAAGTGCGTGCATATGTGTGTGTGTGTGGTGTTTATTTTATATATACATGCAAAGATTTAACTCTATTTCATTGATTCTTGACTCTCTGTATTGTTTTCCTCATTTCTACTTCATGAATTTCTTCCTGTTCTTATTCCTTTCTGTTTACAGATTGTGAGTTTAGCTTGTTTTTGTTTTTCTAAACCCCTAAGGTGCATCATTAATGTATTTATTTGGAATCTCTCAATTCTTTAACGCTGTGGCTGAACTCTTCCCCTTTAGACTATTTTACTTGTACCCCAGTGGGTTCTGGTATTCTCTGCTTTCATGCTAAAGTATCTCTTTGTGCAGGGTAATCCTAAAACTTTATCTTATAAGTCTAACTTTCCCTAGCACACAGTGAGCCGCCTTGTTGAACTGAGGGTTACCACCATTTCTGGAAGAAACCGGGAAACTACATGAAGGCAGAGAAGGACGTGGAGAAGACTGAAGGAATGTGTAGATGAGCATGGAAGAGAGCCATGGGCTTGCGTCTTTTCTTCAGTTACTTCCCGCGGGATGATGCCCTCCAAAGGAAAAAGGCTGTGTTGATAAAACCAAGACATCATCTCGCAAACGGCAATCGTCACAGGCCCTTCCCCAGGCAGTATGGCGCTGAACCTCTGGGAGGTATTTGGGAACGTGCGCCATTTCACACACCCATAGATGGTCCCACTGTCCAGAGATGGCTCCTGCTACAAGGGGCTGCTAACGCTGAATGAACCATCCTCATTTTTTTTTCCACAATGGGACCAGTGACAATGCATTTTGTAGTCTCTTGGAAATGGGAATGCCTTGGCACATTCTTTTTTAAACTTTATGTTAGTGGCTTCTGGAGAGAGCCCACCTGACTTGCACATCGTATGCTCCTCTTCCTCGTTTCTCACCATGGCGTCACCACAACACTCTAGTGGCTGAATAAGCTGGCAAGCGGCTCCTCACCTCTCTTCGGCTGCCAACCCGGGGTCTGGGCTGCGGACATTCGCCGCTGTCCTTGCCTCACAGGAGGTCTTGCTGGGTCAGCCACGGTCTCAGGTGAGCCTCCCACACTGTTACTGCATTCTTACCACTTACCAGCTATCTTGACCCAGAAAGTGGAGAAAATGTCACTTAATTCTTAGAATTCTTAATACTGATAGTATTTTTTTTTGTTGCCACTATTTTATAGATGAGGAAACGGGCTCAGGACTGACAATACAATTACCCTGTGTCTACAGCCTAATAAATAACTAACATGACCTTTAAATTTGGGAGTTCTGACTTCACAGTGTGGCATTTTAATGATATCATTAGGTGATATTGTTGGGTCTCTCTGATATTGTTTTTATCTCTCTGACTTAGCTGTGAGATTCCCAAAGAATCGAAATGGACCTTGTGTATTTTTCCCACAAGATCTCTGACAGATGAGCATCTTGAATGCACTGGGTGCCCAAGAAAGACATGGAAACGGCCATGCTTGCTTAGCTGACACTTGGAAGACTGTGTGCAGTTAGCAAATGACCCCAGGTCCCTCTGGCTTGGTTGTATTTGTGCAAATATTTTATTTTTGCAAATTTAAAAATGCGGGCAGGTAAGGAGAAACTGACTGGCATGCCTAAAGAGTGATTTCACGCTTCGGTTTCAGTGATTTTTAACTCATCTCCCTCTTGCTTGGATCTTCTCCCCTCATGGCAAGGGCTGTGAGGCCGGACTGGAACAGTGGGTTCCTGAGAGAATCTCCTCCCAATGATTAGCCTGAGTGTTCTCCTGGAGAGGAATGTTTACTGTAGTTATTCTTCCTGCGTGGAGAACATGCCTGCCAGAACCCTAGGCAAGCTGGACTCAGATCCACATTCTCCTTGATGTCAAAGTCAGACAGATAGAAATCAGTCACCGGGGGTTGTGCTCGGTGGCCTTTCCTGTTCTGGGCCCCTGCCAGTGAGACCCTGGGACAGTCTTAACTGAATGTGTGTATTGATTTAACGGATAGATTGCCCATATCACTCACCGCAATGTCCATGTCTCCTACGTGCTCACCAGTGGCCATTACTACCCCAAAATGGTATGTGTGTTCATGCATGTACCGGGCTCTACTCCTTTGTGGTTATGGGTCTGAGGAGTGAGGCTAGGTCCTTTGTGCAGATACAACTTCTCCCTATAGTCATGTCATGGCTTCCATGTTATCTTCACGTGCAATTGGAACTCTATTTAGACCCCCATGTCTAAAATGGAAAACTTTCTTGGCGTCTGTGAACCTCAACAAACCTTTAGGTGCACAGGGGTCCTTGCTTGTGGGCTTTCTCCAGCACATGCAGGGAAGGAAGAGGGCCAATGGAGGGGAATGTGTGTAATTTTCAGTTCCTGGTTATCATACCTTAACAGTACTAATTTTATCTTAATCACTATCAATATCGTCCAAATTTCATAACATTATACTTTAAGAAAGTGAAGATGGCTTCTATCTTGTCATACACTGGCAAGCATGGTAGAACATTTATAATCACATGAGGCACCTAGGCAAGCACAAACTGGAAACAGAATAGATTTTTAGTGGATGGATTTTTGTCAACAAAATTGATGTTTTATTTAACCCAAAGATCATCTTTTCTCCATTCCTGAATGTCTGGTTAATGGAATTTTTTTCCAGGATAAGATACACTTTGGATTGGAATTTGGTGCTGACTGTGGCCCACAGGGAGCTGGAAAGGCAACCAACATGAGGGGTTTGTTCTCTGGCTCATTTCGTGCATTGGAACACCATGGTGTTTGGAATTTCAGTTCCTACCCACTGAGCAGAGGGGTGGAATGTGTTGTGTGTTGCGTGTGTTGCATGTGTTCCTTTTATTTTCCTGTCCAGGGCTTCATGCTCAGTGAGTCTGAGGTGTGTGTGTGGGGGGGCATGGCTATTATAAAAACACACTGGTTGAAGGTGAAAAAAAAGAGCTTGGATTTAAAAATGATTTTTTTAATTGCTTCTGTTATTCAGTAGTCTCTCAACCGTTCATTTGGGAAACTGGGCCTGGCATAGTTAGGAGCCTATGAAAAGTAAGGTTCTCAACTTCACATAAATCATTTCCCATCCTCTGCCCTGCTCCGCTGACAGAGAGTTGGCTTAGTCCTCATTCTCTTCCCTTTTTAAGTGAATGACCCAGAGAGGAGCTGTTTTATTATAATAAAACCCCAGACATGGCTTCACTGCGTGGGGATCAATGACAGCTCTTGGGGCCGGATCCGGAGGGCCACTTACCATTGAAAAACATTGTGAGTTCCTGTAAATCCCATGACAACATGCGCAGAGACATGCTACATGGAGGCATAGGAGCCTTCTAAAAATAAGTGCATATGGCTAACTCTAAGTAGGTGTGTGCTTCTGAGGTTTGTGGGAGCCCCTTGGTGGAAATGCTGAAAACTGAGTGACCAAGCCAGCACGTCCTGGCTTCTTCCTCTGTTTCTCTGAGGTAAAATAGCCCAAAGCTTGGCACTGAGCTGTCCTTATTTGTCCCTTCTTTTGTTCTGTGAGCTATTGCTTATCTTGTGGACTTTAAAAAAAAGGGGGGGGGGACTTTTGTAAAGAGAGCACCTAATGAAGTCTTTTAAACCTCACACAGATTCACTTCATAGGAACTTGTAGCTGTATTTAAATCTGACCCTGCTTTTCTCCTTTTCCTGCCTCAGCAGAGACCCCCAACCTCTGCTGTCTTAGTAGGAGAAATTCCTACCTGGGTGTTCTCACCGCAGTGCAGGCTGATGTGGTTAATATCTCCAATTTTGGTGACTTTGGAAATCCCCATTTATAGTTAGAAGAAAGCTAGTAACTAGCGGGTTTATTTCTCTTTGTGAGCAGAGAGAGTTGAAAAGAGAGGCTCCACTGCCATTAGATTTTAAATTTTGGAAGACTGTTCTGTCTCTATTCGATTTTAACTTCAGAGAAAGTGATTGTGTTTGCCTTGCCCATGGTGAGAGAGGACTCCGGTTCTGTGGCCACATAGCTCCAGGCAGCAAACACAGTTTATCTCGCCATGGCCTGAGGCTCACCGTCTTCCCAGACCCGAGAACAAGAACACAGCTAGAAGAGCCTTGACGCCAGAAACATTTCTGGAGATTCTCTAGACAGTCACGCATTAACTGTGTGCCTTCCGAAATGGTGCTGGCCTCCTGTGGGGCGAGTCTGAGGACAGGCCCTCCCTACCCTGAAAGGACCATGGTTACACCACACTGCTGGCCAGGGAAAGTTCAAAAGAAACACGGCCCTTGATGGACTTGAGCAAAATGGTTCACTCGGGAAAGACAAGATTGAGCATAAAAGTTAAGATGTGTAGGTAACTTTACGGTACGGATGATTCTCAGCTTCCTGGCATTTCCCACAACATGGTGTCCCCGGGAATAACAAACTCAGAGAGTTTGGAGCAAATGTGGATTGGTGAAATGAGATTGGTGAAAGCGAACATTAAGTCGTGTGTAATTATGAGAAGATTCCAAAGAATCTTTTCACATATTTAGGGGAAACTCTGAAATTCTTTTTGGAACATTATGTTTTCCGATTATGCTTCCAGTGGCTCCCTGCCATCCCTAATGAAGACACTATAACAGTGCTCTCCAGGCTTGGGAGCCACCAGGACTGGGAAGACTGAAAGGGGTGTGCTACAAAGTAGCCGGAAGTTAGCAGGCTTAAGCATATAGTCATTAAAATTGTATTTAAGACGCAAACTGCTTTTTCTTTTCCTGAAAAATTTAATATAACTTCAAAATTTGTCAAAGATGGTGAAGTTCTAACTTGTAGAAGTCTTGTGGGGTTGGTTTATTTTTCTTCCCTCTTTAGCTCCCTCCCTCTCTCCTTCCCTCCCTCCCTCCCTCCCTTCTTCCCTCCCTTCCTCCTTTCTTTCCTCCCTCCCTTCCTTTCTTTTTCTTTTTTCCAAGACAGGGTATCTCTATGCAGCCTTGGCTGTCCTGGAACTCACTCTGTAGACTAGTCTTTCCTCAAACTCAGAGATCCACCTGCCTCTGCCTCCTGAGTGCTGGGATTAAAGGTGTGTACCACAACCACCCACCCAGTGGTTTGTTTCTCTTACCAGCTGAAACCTACATAGTATTCAGCAACTTTTTAAAAAGATTTATTTTGTGTGTGCATGTGTGTTCCTGAGTGTATGTATGTGCACCGTGTGCATGCAGGTGCTGACGGAGGCCAGAGGACCGCCTTGCATCCTCTGGAATCTAACTCAGCTCATGTGGGAGCAGCAAGTGCTCAGACGTTTAGACTCTTGATCTATTTTGAATTAGGTTTTGAACCTGGAGCACCCCAGTGTGGTCTCTTGTTTGTGGCTATCCAGCTGTCTGAGAACCGTTTGTTGAGGAGGTTGCGCCTTCTCTACTGAAGCTGAAGGCTCCTGCCTTAGTTCTGAATGCCGGTGCCGGTTCTCTTCCTTTATCTTGTGTTTGTTCTTGGGCTAGTGTGCACAGTCCCCCAAAGTATGACATCTCCGTAGGTGCTGGAATTGGAAAGTGCTCACTTCGGCTTTGTTTGCCTTTGACAACATTGCCTTGGATCTTGAGGTCCCAGCAATCCCACAGGAGTTCCAACATCAAATTTTCATTCTGAAAAGGACGCCCTTGAAGTTTCACCAGAAGTCACACCAAGTCTGCAAAACAGGTTGGCTAATATTCCCTTCCTGGAGTTAAATCTCATTCCATGAATGTGGGACATCTTCCTGCTTATTGCGGTCTTCTATTTCTGTCAGCAACGTTTGTGGTTTTCAGTGTCCAAGGCTTTGATATCGTTGATGGAATTTACTCATAAGTAGCCTGGTGCTACTATAGGTAGAATTGTTTTCTTTTTAAACATTTTTTAATCGTATTCACCCCTCCTTCAATTCTTCTTCCCAGATCCTCTTCACTCCCCCCAGCATCACTCAGAGTAGCTCACGGTTGACCTATCTGTAGCAGTGGTTTTGCTGATTCACAGTGTGTGTGTGTGTGTGTGTGTGTGTGTGTGTGTGTGTGTATCTATATCTCTGTCTCTCAGAGTCCAGTTTGTGTCATTCAGTCACTACCTCTGGGTGTGGGACCAGCTCTGGAGTGTGGTTGGTACACCAGAATTCACATCATTAACAAACCAACTGTCCCTCTGCCAGCAGGAATCCACTGCCAACAGCTCCTCAGTTGGGGGTGAGACATCCATCGTTCCCACCTTTCTGGAATTGTTTCCTTAATTTCTCTTTCTGATTTTCTTTATTGCTGCTGTGTAGAAACTTCTTTAATGAGCTGACTAGTGCCCGGTAACTGGGTTGTATTTGCCTACCCTGGCAATTCTTTTTGGATGTAGGCTTTGATGGTTTCCATGTGTAGAAACAAACCATCTACAGACAAAAGTCATTTTGTCTGTTCCTTTCCAATTTGGATGCCTTTAAGGTTTTTTTTTGGCCTAATAATTTCGGCCAGGGCTTCCAGCACAACGCTGAATGGTAGTGTTGAGAGCAGGGATCTTTATCTTATGCCTGATCTTTGGGGGAGATCTCTGCCTTTCACCATTAGGGTGGCTTAACTGGCTTTTCATACAGGCTGTTAGAAAGAATTAAGTTGGATTGGCATTTCTTCTCTTTTAAATATTTGGTAGAATTCATTTGTTCCCAGAACTAATTTTATTGGAAGAGTTTTACAATTTTATTATTAAAAATTAAATATAAATTTAAGACTTCAAGTAAATATAAATTAAATAACCTCATAGCATATAGTGCTCTAAAATGTGTATGTGTTGTCTCAGTCAAGCTAATCGACATGTTTACCACCCTCACACACTTAACCCTCAGGATTTTTTAAGTGTTTTATATGTTAGAAAACATACTTCATAATTAGAGCATGGAGACTCGGTAGTAAAAGGGAGGTCATTTATTTTGCAATTTTGTGAAGTCAGGCATCAGCCCAGGAGGGCAGACAAACTCATCGAATACAGAGAGCAATTTTTAAGCTGGAATGTGACCCCTTCCCACTTTCCTCTTTGACCACATGATGGGAGGGTTTGACCTCACATAAGACCTAGGTCTTGTCCTTCTCTCTGCCTCTTACATTTGTCCTTAGTGCAAACCTTTCATGAGTTCATGTCTACATTCTCTCTCCTGTGTGTTTTAAAGTTGATCAAGTCCATGACCTTGCCATGTCTTCAGGTCATCAGGCAAGCTTGGTTGGTAGTAATGTCTTAATTCTGATCATCTAGCTTTGGGAAACAGGGTAGCTGGACAACAGATGCTAATAGGGGTCTAATTTTGTTTCATTGTTGTTCATTTGTAGCTGAATCCATGCTGGCGTAGGAGAACCATTAGAGTTAATTTCCTGCATGTATGTTGTCACTAACTGTAGTAATTGGGGAGCTCTTGAAGTGGTCTCTTCTGCAGAACTGAAATTTTATTCCTTTTGAGCAACCTCCCCGATGTACATCCCCAGCTCTTGGTAGCTGACGTTCTACTTTCTGCCTCCGTGCGTTTGGTTTTCTTACATTTCACATATGAATGAGACTGTGAGTTGTCTCTCTGTGTGGGGGTGCATGGGTCACATGGTAGCTGCAGTTTTGTTGTTTTGGGGAGACTCCGCATAGTTTTCTGCAGTAGCCGCATGGATGTCCATTCTCCTTACCAGTATGTGAATGCTCCCCTCCATTCCCATCCTCACCAGTACCTGCTATCTTTTGGGATCACATCCGGAAAATCTTTATCAGATGAATATGCCAGAAACTTCCCCTGGAGATCTCTGTGCCTGTTAAACTCTCTTTCCTGCTGTTGAGATATTCTGGGTCTTAAGTCAGTGTGCGTGGTTTCTGTGACTGTGTCCTTGTTACTGTGACCATCACTTCGCTGTGGACAGCTGCCCTCAGTGCTCTCCACGATGCTTGCAGCTTCTGGAAGGTCAGTAGCCATGCCCACTGTCCAGTTTCCGCATTTTTCCCTTTTTCATACGCTGAACTTCCACCAGCCTTGTTGATTATATAAAAGACAAATGGCTGCTTTGACTTTTGGATGCTTTTCTAGCCTCTATTTTGTTATCTCTGCTTTGATCTCTCTTTTCTCTCTTCTGTTATCTCTGGATTTAGTTTGTTATTCTTTTTGTCAGTTCCATAAAATATAAAACCAAGTCACTGGTTCGTGATAATTCTTTTGTAAAGTAAATATCGACAGCTATTCCTTTTCCTGTGGTCGCTGTTGTAGCAATTCCTCATCAGTTTTGGTCTGTCATGCATTTTTAATCATCTTAAAGTATTTTATATTTTTTCAGTGATTTCTGGTTTTGTTCACTGGCTAGTTAACAGTAATAAATTAATTTCTGCATAATGCTACGTTTTCTAATTTCCTTCTGTCATGGACCCCTATCTTCTGTTCAGTAATGTCATTCAATTGTGTGGTGCAATTTAAAAATCCACTGGCAATTGTTTTTGGCATAGAACTTTGGCGTCCCAGAGAAATGTTCCATGTGCATTTGAGGAGAATATTTGTTCTGCTGGTATTGAGTGGTGTTCTGTGAGTGTCTGTTAGGTTTTGCTGATTCATAGTGTTGCTCGGGTCCTGTTTCCTCCTTCCTGGAAGAACCAGCAAGTTATTACTGGGATGGTGGGCCGAGTGTGTATGGCTTCCTTCCACTAGACTGGCAGGTGAGGGGTGGTAGTTGGTGTGCACAAGGCTGACGGCCCTTGGAATTTACTAGCCTTCTTAAATCAGCCACGTCATTGGATGCTGTAAATGTCTGACTGGTCTTTGGTACTCCAAACTGTAGATTCCGACAGTTCTTGCCAGCCTCCGTAGCTGCTTTGGGGAAGTAAAGATACTTGTAGCTGCCCACTCTGCCATTTTGGGAGGCATACTCCTTCATAAAGTGAACAAAATATTTAAAATAGGCAAGGACAGAAATTGACACCTGTCTGGCCTGCTGTAATGCCCACATCCACTGCTAAAGACCGTGATCTATTCTGGGTGATGCTGGGCTCCTGTTCTCATGGGTGGTGAGCTGAGACTCACTCTTGGCTGGTTGCTGGCACAGCTGATTTGGTGGTAGACACTTTTCCACTGCGCTTAGCATGCCAGACTTAGCCAGCAAGCACTGGAGACTACTCGTCAGCCATCTTTCATGAGAACTGAGCAATTTCATGGCAACGTGGGGAGCCTGGCAGACTCTGCACACCCCAGTTGCCTCAAGCTCTTCTTGGCTTCCCTGAACGCCAATGTTAGGCCGTGGGTGTGCCCAAAACACAATCTGGAAAGCTCTGAGGTAGACAATAAATTGTATGAGCAAACCATGTCATCTCACCTCATAGATAAGTACTGCTCAGAGTGGAAGGCCAGGCGAAGAGCACATTCCGAACCAGACTCAGATTTATCTAATTTAAAGGCCTCGTTCTTCACATCTTGCAAATGGTGCCTCTATTTCAGATGATGAAGAATCAAAGACCAGGGCATCTAGGGAAGAACTTTTGGAGGAGGGCTTTGTTGAGCTTTGAAGGCTGAATGGAATTTGAGGAGCCTGGAACACGTGGTGGTATATTCCTTGAAGGATTCCAAGGCCACTGAAATGGCACTTATAGACAAAGCGGGGAAGAGTAGCCGTGATGGCTTCCGGTTGGGTGCTCCTCCAGCCCAGTGGATTATCCAGGCAGGAGTGATTTCACACATTGTCTTGTTCCCCCAATTCATATGGCTGTTATTTAAGGCAGCGCGGAGAACACTGGCAGGGAAAGCAAGAGTTCTGAGGAGAGCCCGAGGACAGGTCATCTACACGCCTCTTGTGTTTGCACGAACAACCTCTTGTGATGTCCGTTTGAGAGTTGTAAAATCATTTGCTTCTTAGAGCAATCGACTCCGAATTGGCCTCGGTCCCTCTGTTGTCTGCCTGCCGCTGCTCCCCTCTAAACTGAGCAGCTTCAGCCCATGGAGACTGCCATGACTTGAATATGGTTTGAGTACATGCTGCCCCTTCCCCAGGGTTCATATGTTGATACTCAGTCCCCACTGAGGGCTTCAGAGAATGTTAGGTGGGCGAAACATTGGTCTGACTGTGGTGTGTAAGGAGGGGTTATTTGGGAAGTGATTTAGACAAAGTCATGAGGGCAGAGACTCCATGGTTGAATCCTGGTGGTTTTGTAAGAAGAGAGAAAGCTCAGAAGACACACACATGCACATGTGTGCACAGGCTCAGACACACGCATGCCCATGTGTGCACAGGTTCAGACACACACATGCCCATGTGTGCACAGGTTCAGACACACACATGCACATGTGTTCATAGGTTCAGACATACACACATGTGTGTGTACACAGGTTCTCTGCCTTTTGACACATGATGCTCTCTGTTTCCTCAGCACTCTTTCAGCAAGAATGCCATCTCGAGGTACGGCCCTAGATCTTAGGATAGAAATGTGGGGTAAAACCTACCTCTTTGTTATAAAATGACCTCAGCTACTTCATTAGAACAATACAAATGGTCAAATAAACTAAGCTAATCAGGACTACAAACAAGAGAGAAATATTCCTTCCTAGGTTATCATATTATTTAAAATGCCTACAAACAAATAATAATGTTAAAATAACTGCTAAAGATTATCTACATATAAAGTTGTTGTTTATTAATTACTATTAGAGGTAATTTATTGAACATGGTACTGATCACATAAGTACATCTTTATGTAAGCATGTAAGACACTTTATTTTAGAATACATCATCCTTCTGTGGATACGGTTTATATAAAGCACTTGCCCCGCACATGCAAGGCTCTAACTTCAAAACTAAAGCAAACAAAACAGCCAACCAACCACCACCACACACAGCGAACAAACCAACCGACTGCCACCACCAAACAGAAACCTGGCCACCATTCCTAATCATCAGAATAGGTATTTTTGATTTAAAGTATTTTAGTGTCTGTCCTGTACACCGTATCTTTCTCACCAAATGTGAAGACTTTTTGGCCGGGATAGAAGAAGTTCTGGCTCTCCAAGATCTCTTTTGTCCCGTTTTTGTTATCTGTCTCCTTAGGCAAAGATGGCAGCTCCACCTGGCCAGGAGGCGTTATGGTGGCGGCAGCACGGCACTGTCGTGGCGAATCTGCTGTCTGAGTTGGGAAACTCAACATTGGGAGGTTTCTGGCCACTGGAGTAAGCTCGGCTCCTTCTATTGCTTATTTGAGGCTGATTGTTATGATCATTGCAATGAACAGTTTGGCTGGGGTTGAACGCCAGGACATGTGTTTTCAGTTAGAATTGCATGACTAAGGACGAGCGAGCACACACTTCGTGCCAGTGAGATGGGGCAGGTTATACATATGAGTTTGGAATAATCAGAATGATCTTTAGAAATCGACAAAAGGCCAGAATGTGACAGAGGCGCACGGAGGTTTCTGCTGAGACCACGAGGACATGGCTGACACATGGTCCCCGCAGTTGCTGGGTTTCTGTCATCCCCCCACCTGGGACGAGTCCTTCTGTGCTCACCCTGTCACCCACCTCGGGCAGACTCTTAGGCCCTTAGACCTGCCTATTTCCTTCCCTACCAAAGGGTCCCGACACCCAGGAGGGCAGGGCCTGCTCCAGTTCTGGCACGGGGTTTGTGGTGAAGGAGGCAATGCTGGAATCTTGGAACCATAAAGTGTGGTTTGGGGATGATCCACAGGCTTAGCCTCCAAACTGCCCTTCCCCCTCCCCACGGCAGCACGCTCAGGAATGGCCTATACAGGCCTATGCTTCCTTGAGGGTGATGAAGAGAAAGTGTTGGGTGTCCTCTGCAGCTGACACCATCAGAGGCCCAGGAGTCTTCTGGAGCACAAATTCTAATAGTTCTTAATAATAAAAACCCGCAGTCAGTTAGTAGGTGGTGAAAGCTGAGAGATCAGAGAAGCAGAGCAGCCTGCCACTAGAGAGTTCTTTTTATCTCTACTGAATCCTAGACCCAAGGGGTGATCTTACATCTATGAATTCTCAAACTGCATGCTCAGACTGAATCCTCAGACTGCATCCTGTCTTCACAGTTCCTCAGTCTGCACTGAGCTCCTGTCTCCTCCCACTTTATAGTCTTCTCTCTGCCCAGCCATTTCACTCCTGTCTCCACCTCCCTAGCACTGGGATTAAAGGCTTGGGATCCCAAATGCTGGGATCACCTTTATGTGAGCTCTGTTTCTCTTTTAGGCAGATTCAATCTCGTGTAGCCCAGGGTAGCCTTGAACTCACAGAGATCCCTCTGCCTCTGTCTGGGATTAAAGGTGTGTACCACCACTGCCTGGCTTCTGTGTCTAACTAGTGGCTCAGCTCTGTGCTCTGATCTTCAGGTGAGCTTTATTTGTTAGATCACAACCAGTCACGGTAGTTTCCTTTTGCTGGTGCTGGGGAGTGGCCGCAGGTGGAGATCCGGAGAAGCTGCTGATACTTGCTGCATAGTGGCAACGGTTTGCATCTTTGCCTCCCGGGTTACAAGCTCCGTCTCTGTTTCTGACAACCATCATTGCTCTATTCTCATTTATGTCCAGTTTGAACTAATTTGAAAAGTAGAAATACTTCTTCAGTTTTTTCAGTATGGGCAGATATAGTGTCGGTTTCTCGTTATCGTAACAAAGTCCCTTACACATGGACTTAAAGGAGGAGAGGCCTGTTTGGACTCAGGCTGTCAGTGGGCGTTGTCCACGTGACTGGCTACAGTGTGAAGAGTGCTGGGCTGTGGTGAGGTGGGATGTCATGCTGGAAGGACATGGCGGAGCAAGGTTGCTCACCTCACAGTGGTCAGAAAGCAGAGACAGAGGGACAGACAGACAGATGGGTCAGGGTGAAATATCCTTCAAAGACACACTCCTCCAACCAGGCCTCACTTCCTACAGTTCCACTATCTCACAAGAGTCTGCTCAGAATTGGAATCCTTCTGTGAGCCCATCCATCCATAAAGGCGGAACCCTCATGAGCCAATGGCTTCCTCAGTTTCTCCCTCCAACCACAGCTGCATCTGAGGCTTCAACAAGCAAGCCTTTGTATGCAAACCACAGCAGGTTTCCAGGTGACCCACTATGGTCACCACTTCACAGGCTGTCTGTAAATGTCATTAACAGAGACAGTGAAGATGAACGGCATCTTCAGCTCAAGTTCACCTGACCCTGGGTCTTCTATTCCACGGAAGCAGCTGACCTGGCTAGGGGGAGGGGCAGAGCGCAGCTGGAGAGAGCTAGGCAGACTGACTTGACATTTGCCGTCGCTTGGATCTTAAGGAGGTTATGACATTTTACAAAATCTCAGGGCCCCTGGTTTGAAAAACAGGGATTATAACAGTGGAATATTCATCAGGAAAATCCATTTTTCTTTTTGGTTTGTCTGTGGGTGGGTTCTTGCTCCTGCATTCCAGAAATGCTTTCCACATAACATCCAAGCCTTTACTCCCCCAGTCTCTTCTACAAGGTGGCAGGCACCTTCTGTAGACTTGCGGTCGCAACGGACTCTTCACAGGAGATTGTGGTGGGTTGATGGCATTTTCAGGGTAGCAGTGGTGGCATTCCGTGTCCAGTGCTGATGTTAGTGGCATAGACTGGACTAGCAGCTTCCCAGAGCAGCAGTGGTGGCCAGCTCATCACAGACTCAGTAGTGTAATTTTATGCACCATCCTTGCCTGGAGAGCCTCAAAAGTGGTTTCGCAGCCTTCCTGCTAACACTGTGGCTGTATGCTAACTCAGCCTCTGGTGGGGGGGGGGTCTCTCTGGAATCTGTCCTCCAACACCAGTGAGAATGGGGGAGAGGAGATGCCGCCAGTGGACTGAAGCCAGGGTATCTCCTGACAGGCCTCAGTATCAGGTTCAATTTACATCCTCATTTTATACTCTAAAACCATAAGGTAGGGTGGGCAAGATTCTACAGAAGCGTGCTTCGGCAGGTTGTTAGGGCAACAGCCCAACACATTGTTAAAGCGGTTTCTCCAGGTCATTCTGTTCCAGGTAACGAATGAAGTCATGCTTAGAAGGGCCAGTGCAAGCAGTGCTTTGGGTAAATCAATAAATCAGCATCTAATAATTGCTCTTTCCTACCTCAAGCCCATATTGGTCTCTATACCTCACCTCCACAAGTTCTGATTGGCACTCATTCAGTGGGTATTAACGAGAGAATACAAAGAAATCACTTAGCTTGGTGTGACGTGCAGTAGGTGTGTGTATTCGCTATCTTTCTATTGTGGTTATAAAACGCCATCATCCTCTTCCATATAGATAAGAATCCGTCACAACCGGTAGGCATGGCAACAGGCAGACATCAGGAAGCTGAGAAATCACATCCTTAATCACAAGCAGGATGCAGAGCCAGTAAACTCGGAGTAGGTAAGGTTTTTACCCCCAAAGCCCACCCCCAGTGACGTACTTCCGCCAGCCTGCTTGCACCTTATAACTTCCTGAAACAGCACCACCTACCGTGAAGCAAATATTCTCCTTTCGATGCCTGTGCGGGTGGTGTATTGGTATTCAAATTGCTGCAGCTTTCAAGGAAAATAAAGCCTGTAACTGCTGTGGGAGAAGCAGCATGCAGAGTGAGAGGTGAGGCTGAAATCACATCTACTGTGCTGTGAGCATTCGAAAGAGAGAAGCCTGAAGGTGAATTGCTCGATAGAATGTACAAATGAAATCTTAGGTCTCACAGAATCAACTGGATGCAAGCTTTCTTTCTCATTTAGAAACGAGGAATGTTCTGTGCCCTGCGTGAATTACTGCCACCAGTGGGCGAGTGACAGGGTTGAGCTGGAACCCTGTCTCACTCTTGGGTCTCCCTGTTCTTCACCCAACTGCCTTGCTCTTTCAGTGGAAGAATTAAGAAGCAGGTGTGTTTGGCATGGGTTAGGCTCTGTGGGGAATTAAAAAGGAACAGTGGTTAGCAAGTGAACGCTTCTTTCTCCTGTCGTCAGTCAAACCTGGAGGGGCAGAGTGTACGCAGGCCTGCTCAGAACGACTGGAGAAAAGAGAGCAAGAAGAGGGTGGGGTTGGTGCCTGTCTGGGAGGAGCCACAGTCCAGGACAGCCATGGCAGGCTCTGGTCAGGGGAGTGATGTGGTGAAGCTGGTGGGCAGGGTAGCTCTCACCTCTGGGATGTGGTCAGGGCCATTACAATAACAACGTGTTCACTAGGGGAAAGCCAGTTCGAAGTTTTGACAGTTTGTTTTTTAAAGGACATCTTATTATGACTTAAACACACACACACACACACACACACACACGGGGTGGGGGAGAGAGGTGGGGAGAGGGAGGGAGAGAGAAGAATTGAATTATGATGCAAAATGGGAAGACAAATCTGCCTTATGAGCTCCCAGAGCTGCCTCATAGCCGACTCTCTTAGTAATCTTCAGGATTCTGTCTTAGTCATAATAAATGAAAACAACAAGGGAGGTGTCTGTCTGGAATTTTTAAAATTTTTTTAGAGGCTCTCTATGAGTAACATCTGCGGCACCCAGGAAGCAAAGGGTGGTTGCCTAAGTCCAAGTGGTTTCTAGCCTAATATTCTATCTGCTAAGAAAGCCCTCCCCTCAGACCCACCATGTCTAGAACTTCACGTAAACATTGGAGTCAGGCCTAGGGCATGCCTGGAATCCCATGCAGGAGGGATCACAAGCACAAAACTTCTGGGCAACAGAGTCAATTCAAAGCCAATTTAGGTAACTCAGGGAGATGCTATCTCAAAACTGACAGTAAAAGAGGGTTGGATGAAGAGCTCAGTAGATAGTTTTCCTGTCTCTACCCCCTGCTCCCAAATAATCACTCAGAGGCTTAGTAGAAATTATAAATGCTCAACCAAATAGCTCAGGCTTATTAGTAACTAGATCTTATAGCCTAACCCATTTCTATTCATCTATGTGCTGCCCCAAGGCTTGTGACTTTTATCTCCCTTTTTGTGTGTCTGACTCATTCTCCATCTGGCTGACGACTCCTCTGATTCCACCATTCCTCATCCCATAATTCTCTGTTTGACTTTCCCCACCTAACTTAATCCTGTTCAGCTGTTGGCCAATCAGCTTGTTTATTAAACCAATCACAGCGACATATGTTCACACAGTATACAGAAGGACTCGTCCATAGTAGAGCTCACAGGCAGGGCATTTGCTTAGTGTGTGAAGCCTTGGGTTTGGTTCCTAGTATGGAGATGAGGTGGGGTGGAGGTGGTAGGGGAGGTGGAACTCATAGATATTGCCATATTTCTCCAGTTTAGTTTGCTGGGACCTGCCCCTTGCCTCATTTCAAAATTGCTTTTTGCTGGGCATGCAGGCATTTCTGCACACTGTCAGCTCTGTTGCCTGAGTGACAGTGAAATGAGCTAGGCCCCTGGCTGCTACCTGGAAGGGACTGGAGGCTCCAGTCTGTGGCGATGCAGGGATGGAGCCAGTGCTCGCTGGCCCTGGCCTTGCTTCTTGAAGTTGATGTAGGTGGTGAAGGGTTTTCAGCTGTAAGTCTTAGCTATCCCACCTCTAGAATTCTGCTCAAGAGAGAACGCGGACCTACTTCCAGCCTGCCAAGGTCTGCTGAAGAAAGTTCATTTATTCAGAAGAAAGTGGCTTTTTTTCTTTTGTAGGTGAAGAGGGGGAATTCTGAAACTGGAGCCTTGCCCTAGGGGGAGAATCACAGGAGGTCTCCAGTTGGCTGCTGGTTTTGACTTGGGAAGAGGTTAGGTCTTACTTTCTTTTTTCCTTTTACAAACAACATTCCCTGTCAGGGACCAGCCTTGACAAAAATACCTCTTGCCAGGGTAGAGGCATGGGGATTTAGAAATATAATAAAGAATATAAAGACGCAAATGAAAATAGTGAAATGGAGAAACATAGAATAGTATCGGGAAGGAATTCCAGTACTGGAATTCACCTGTGTTTAATTTCCAATTGTTTTAAATACCCCTGACCCCAAAAGATAGGAGTAAGACAAAAAAAACTGCATTGTCATGATCCAAGGAAATGAACATACCAATTAAAGGTCATGGGCTACATCCACAGTTAAACATTCTTTTGCTAAAACAAAACAAGTCATGCTCATACCCTAGACCAAAGCATTCTGTAGATAGACCACTCCCTGGGTGGAATTCAAAACTATCTCCATAAAGGAACTAGACTCTTAGTTGGACCCTTAGACTTTTGTTAGAGGAAGGAACATATCCACTTCTCGGTTCCTGCAGTACAAGGGCTGGCTATTAGCCACACCTGTTGACAATAACCTTGAGAAAGCAGAACTCTCTGATCTAAGTCTAGGTTGGAACCTTTGTTTGAGGCAGAAACGCAATAACCTTGAAGGAACTAGAGGTAAATTCCAACTCTCTGACCTTTGATCAATGTGGAAATAGACTCATATTTTCCGGCCTCCACTATTCCCCTCTCTGACTCTTACCTTTTACAAAGCAGTTGCTTGCTCTGCTCCATGCTTGACTTGACTTGGCATTTCTCTTCCCCTTCCTGAGACACCATCTTTCTTTCAGGACATCCTTAGCTCCTTCTCAGGCACACGCTTCTCTACTAATACTGAAACTTAAAAGCTCATTCCTGCATCCCCTCCCTTCTTGCTCTTTCTTCTTCATGAGGCCCTGCCATTGACATTTACTTCCTAGTCTGACTTTCTCCTTTGAAATCCAGGCCAAGGATCTCCTCATGTATCCACTTGGTGGTATCAGAAACATCTCAGATTCAACATGAATAAGATAGTCACAAAGTTCCTTTCACCAATCCTGACTCAGCCACTCTTCCCCAGTGTATTACAATCTTCAGTGTATTACAAGTTGCAGTAACCAAGGCATTTTTAACCTCTCACAACCCATATCCAGTCCCCTAGCAGTCAGAGGCCCTGCATCAGTCCCCACCACCATCTCCGGTTTTTTTTTTTTTTTTTTACCGTCCTTTGCCTGAATGATTCCAGGTTGCACTAGCAAGCAATATTTGTATTTTTAAAATTATATTTATTTTTTGAGAATTTAATATATTTATACAATGTATTTTGATCATATCTACCTGCCACACTATTCCTCCCATTCTCTTCCCAGTACCCACAATATATTCTTACTAACCACCTTTCTGTTCTTTGTCATTCTTCTCCTATTCCTCCTCCTCCTTTTTCTCCTCCTTCTCTCCCTTTTATATCCCACTAAGTATATTTAGTGTTGTCTGTAATAGTCTGTTCTGTCTCTTTAAGAGACAAGCCCTGCCTACTCCCTCCCTGTCTGCTGAGGCAGGCAGGTCTTCCTTTCTGCTTGCAGCCCAAGTCCCCTTCTTTTCTGTCTCCCTCTTGAAGAAGCAGCTTCTGTCTCTCCCTTCTCCCCACTTCTCCCCTTTCCCCTTTCTGGTTCTCTCCTCTCTCTCTCTCTCTCTCTTTCTCTCTCTCTCCTCTCCTCCCCTTCTTCACTTTCCCCTCCATAACCCACTAAATAAATATCCAATCTCACTCTCTCACTCTGCATGGCGTGCTTATCCATGTCTCTGTCTCTTGCCCGCCGCATGGCTCCCTATCCAGGACTAGCCACCTTTGGAGGCCTGCAGTGTGGTCTTGTGGTATGCCCATCTGCCTGTCTCTCCTCATGGAACTGGCTGCCCCATCGAGGTCTCTCACCCACCACACAGCTCCCTACCTGGGACTCATGGCCCACTGCAGCCACTCAGGGAACTACATCATCCCTGCATGGGACTGGCTACTCTTGGGACCTACTGCCTGCCACTGCTTAGGTAACCTGTGGTGTGGTCTCGGGATCTGCTGCCACTCGGGGACCTGCAGCATTTTATTTAAACCATTACATTGTCCACATGCATATGATGAATGTGATGTACATGGAACTTAACAGCAGCCCTACCACCAAGGAAAAATGACTCTACTTGCCTCAGCAGTCACCAGCTGCCAGTGTCTCCTCAACTGGAGGTGGAGTCTGATGACCAGTCGGCTTGGTCCTTGGTAGTTTGTAGGCATGTGACTGCAGCTGCTGTGAGCTCATCAACAGCCAGGTAACATCCTGAAGACAGCATGTCACAGTACTCCTCCCCGTTCTCTAAGCTTGCATTCTTTCCACCCCTTCTTCCACAATGATCCCTTAGGGGATTTAATACAGGCATTCCATTCAGGGCTGAGCACTCAAGATGATGTAGTCTCAGTACTTTAATGAGTCTCTGCCTTAACCATGGCCTATTGCAAAAGGAAACTTCTCTCACTAAAGTAGGGAGAAATACAAATCTATGAATATAAACATAAACATTTAGAAGGCAGTTTGACAAGATGTCCTGTTAGCAAATAAGTTCCTCCTAGGGTCTATGACTTCATAAACCTGATTTTTGACCAGGGTTATAGTATCAGTCATGAATTTCTTCTTGTAGAAAAAGCCTCAAATCTAATCAGGTATTAGCTGGTTACTCAGATAACCTTCATGCCACTATTGCACCAGTGGGCACATCTTCCATGGTAGGTCAGAGTCCAGTGCTGGGCAAGACCAATGATGTCTTTTCTCCCCCAGAAGCCTGTGTAGCAGCTACCAGCTCTGTGACACCAACCAGCAGGAGGAAACTTCAAGATTGATTTCTCTATGTCCTTCAGCAAAAATGTGTCTTCAGCAATGGGGTCTAACCATTGACAGATAGCCAAGAACAATGGCAATAGGGAGCCTCATTGACCAGTAACTTACAGTGAGACATCTCATGGCTGGTACTGAGATTTTCATTGACTAAACTTTGTCTTCTGGGAACAGCATTGTCTGTCAGTGTAGAATATCTTCATTTAAACTCCTTTTAAAAAGTAATTATATTTTGTAATTATCTTGCAAACTAAGGTATCTCCATAAATCTCCTTTATACATCCTTAGTTTTGGCTGACTCTCCACCTATTCCCTCCTCCATCTTCCCATCCTTACCTATGATAAATGTTTGGCCTCCAGACCATGCCATCTTCCATATCCTATGTGTTCTACTACCCTGTTCTATTTTTAATTGGGTTGAGAGAGTAGGTTTCAATGTAGCTTTTTCATCTCAGTTAATCTTCTCTAACTCTTTCTTTCCCATAATCCCCTCAACCCTCACTGTGTGTGAATGTTTCAGCCCTCATATTATCTTTTCTACTTTCATTTTACCTATATTCTATCACCCTGTTTCCTTAGTACACCCTCTCTACCTTTAATAGCTTCCTTCCTACTTTCCTGGCTTCCATGTATGCTTCAGGTTAAGCACACAAAAGAAAAGATTCAAAATAAGATCCTTACAGGAATGAGAACATTCAGTATTTGTCTTTCTGGTTCTGGGTTACCTCACCCAGTATACTTTTTCCCCTTAAATTTCATTCATTTACCTTCAAATTCCATTTTCTTCACAGCTGAACACAATCCCATTGTGTTTATGTACATTTAGTCTTTTGTTTTTGTTTTGTTGGGTTTTTTGTTGTTGTCATTGTTTTTGTCAACTTGACGTAAGCTAGAGTCATTTGGGAAGAGAAAATCTCAATTAAGAAAAACATCTTTGCCAGACTGGTCTGTAGGCAAGTCAGTGGGGGCATTTTTGTGATTAGTTGATGTGGGAGGGCCTAACCCACTGAGGATGATTCCACCTCTGGGCAGTTGGCCCTGGGCTGCAAGTTGAGCAAGCCTTGAAACCAAGCCAGTGAACAGCACTCTTCCATAGTATCTACTTCAGTTCCTGCCTCCAGGTTCCTGCCCTGTTTGGTTTCCCTCATTGGGGGACTGTGATAGGGTTGTGTATGTCAAGTAATCCTTTCCTCCCCAAGTTGCCTATAGCCATTGCCCTTGTCACAGCAGTAGAAAGCCAACTAGGATAATGCCATACTTTCTCTATGCATTCTGAAGGTCATGGTCATCTAGGTGGATTCTGTTTCCTAGCTCTTGTGAATACAGCAGCAAAGAACATGGATGAACAAGGGACCCTGTCTGGGATATACTGTCCTATGAGTATCTGCCCAGGAGTGACATGGCTGGCTCATGGCGGTTCTGTTTCTAGATCTTTACAGAAACCTCCAGACTGATGTAGAAAATGGCTGCTCTAGTTTATACTCCCACCAACAACAGGAGACTTCCTTTTTCCACACAGCCACACCAGCTTTTCTTCTAGAGGGAAGGGTCTTGTGCTTACAAAGAAGCACTGAGAGAACCAGGAATGTTGATCACACAGGGGCATCTCCTCAATGGAGGAGATGCAAGGAAAAGACCTGCATTCCATCCAGAGATCTGACAGTGGAGGTTTTTAAGACCTGGTGACCTTTTGGCTCTCTGAAGGGACAGACCTCTCTGTAATTTCCCAAAATGGTTATCTTGTCACATGTACCTTATAATCTGTTGATCTCTATGCTATTAGCCAGAGACCACATTAGATGTTAACATTTTAAGCTATAGAACCCACCCTCATGGTCACATGTACTTTGTAAAGGAGTTTCTTTGTAGTCACACTGTGATGGCAATTTTTGGTTGTCTACTTGACAATGAACTACAATCCAGAAATGGAGGTCACACTTGTGATCAGGATCTTGAGACCAGAAGGCAACCACCTTTGATAAGGATCTTGAGGCTTTTGCTTCAGACCTTGAGGTAGGAAGACACACCTTTAATCTGGACCACACCTTCTGCTGGAAGCTTATGTAAGGACAATGGAAGGAAGGAAGAAAGAAGTGTTCGTTCTTCATGTGTTTGCCATCACCTTGTCAGCATATCCATTCCAGAGACACCCAGCCTGCAAGTCATTCAAACAAATTCCCATGTATATAGATTCATTCCATAAGTCATAACTCTAGAGAACCCCTACTAATATGGATTTTGGTATCAGGAGTTGGGTGGTCTAAAAGAAAATGGGCCCCAAAGGAAGTGGCACTAGGAGGTATGGCTTTGTTGGAGGAAGTGTATTACTGTGGGGGTGGGCTTTGAGGTCTCTTTTGCTCAAGCTTCCCTCAGTGTGACAGTCAGTCAACTTCCTGCTGCCTGCAAGATGTAGCACTCTCAGGTTCAGCACCACTGTCTTCCTGCATACCACCATGCTCCCCCATGGTGATGAGAAAGGACTGAACCTCTAAACTGGAAGCGAGCCACTCTCGATTAAATGTTTTCTTTATAAGAGTTGCTGTGATTATGGTGTCTCTTCACAGCAATAAAAACCCAAACTAAGACACACACTTTAAGCTTTATTGTGCAACTGGAGTGGGAATGACTGTTTCCTGGAAACATTTCTCCAAACTGTAGTGTTTTAAATATGCTAACAATGAACCACCTGACATTAGACTCCCCGGAGTCTGACCCAGGGTGACAATCTGCATGAGGTTTTCATTCTCACCTCTTTTCATGGTTCACTTCTCTGCCTGACACCTTCAGGGACCCCCTCGGTTTCTGTCATTTGTACTCTTGATGATGGCCATTCTGACATAGGTGAGATGGATTCTTCAGGTAGTTTTAATTTGCATTGCCTTGATGGCTAAGGCTGTAGAACAATCTTTATTCATGTTTTCTAACCACTTGTGTTTCTTCTCTTGAGACATCTCTGACAAATTCCCTAGCTCATTTTTAAATTGACTTATTAATTTTCTCAATGTTTAGTTCTAAATTTCTTTGTGTATCCTATCAGATTATTTTGTACAGTACACTTGGCAATAATTTTCTCCCATTTTGTGGGCTGCCTCTTCACCCGATGGAGAGTTCTTTTTACTATATAGAAAGCATCTAATTTAATGAGTGCTTTATTCCCTATACTACTGGGGTCCTATCTGTTAAAGGGCAAGAGCATCCTGCCATTATTACCCAAATTTCACTCTTCATATTCATCCTCACAGTTAGGACATGGGGTAGAGAAATCATGCTTTTCCAAAGATTTTAGGGACAAAACAAGTTGGCAGGAGTAACCCTGAGAGCAAGCTGAAATAATGACAGAGGTCGGATGGAAAAGAGGGGATACAAAGATGGATAAAGGGAGTGGCAGGTACGGTTGTATGCACTCGCATCATGAACATGGCCCCGTGCACACACAGACACTTGTGAGTCGCCATTGGGGCCTCTGGAAGGGCAAGCAGTGCTCATTACTGCTGAGTCATCTCTTTCTATCCCTGATTCCAAGGATTAATGCAAAGCAACCGTGACCAGGGCAGCTCAAAGAAAATCATACTCTTGAAGGGGAGAAAGAGTTCAGAGATAAAAGGGCAGGGGACAGAGCCTCTGCAGCAGTGTTGTGTGTCACCCCTGTGATGTTACCCTCCAAAATAAGAAACTTAACAACTGACATTTGCTGTCTCTATTTCTGTGTGCCCAGGTCCAGAGGTAGAAGTTAAGCTTCTGGCTGAGGCAAGGTCACACAGCTCCGCAGGCAAGGTTCACTCAGTCCTCTTCTATGGCTGCTGGCAAGATTCGCCTCCTAGACCCAGGGGCCTCTCCACAGGCCTCCAGCTTCTTTGCAAGACTCTGCCTCTGGGCTTCTCCCAGAGTAAAGGGGGGAGGGAAGAGGGAGAGCAGAGGAGGGGTTGGCAGCAACAAAATCTCTTAGTGACTTATTCTCTGAAGTGACATTGACATATTTTTTGATTGTCCATCAATTTGTGGACATATCCTTAACACCACAGTATATACCTTATAAAGAATTTATGCACAGAAAAGACAGAGACCATTTCCAAGTCTGAGAAAACTAACAGTTCTGATCCAAACAAATACAAGAACCCAACACACACTTTAAAAACATGTGCTAGGGTCTAATAAGTGTGTAAAAAACATGTTCAATACCATTGGCAATCACAGTTGGAGTTGTAAAGAGGAACCAACACAGGCTTCCCAGGATGGATAAAACTTAAAGGACTGAAAATGTTGATTAAATATTGACAAGGGTATGGAGCAATTGGAATGCAACGTTGCTGGTAGCCACATAAAATAGTATGACAGCTTTGTCAATTTCCTTAGAAACAATCTAACACACGTCTACCCTATAGTACAGCTAAGAAAAATGTACCCAAGAAGAAATGAAAATGTATTCGTGCAAATGTTTATATGCATATGTTCAAAGCAACTTTATTTACAATAGCTAAAAACTAAAAATAATAGGAATGTCGTTTAATGGATGATAGAGGAAAATGTGGTATAGCCATTCAATGGAGCACCACTCAGCCATACAAAAGAATAAGCTACTAATATACAAAACTGCAAGGTAAGACCCAGAGTCATGATAAAGGAGCTTCAAGAGTCCATGCTGTATGGACCCAACTATACGTCAAGAAGCTCAGAGCCTGCATCCCTCCAGGGGGAGTGGCAGAAGCACCCTGAGACCGCTAAGCTCTCCTGTATCCCCATTGATGTTTTCAGGATGGTTCTATTTATCTTTTCTGCGCCCCCCCCGCCCCCCGCGTTTTGCTCACTGATGTCCGCCATTCTGCCTTCTCAGTTCTGAAATGAGTTCCACAGATACATAAGCCATTGGATTCCAAGTGTTGGGAAAGCAAGCAGTTCAAATGGAGTGAGAAGGGAAGGCAAATCATTTTAAAATTAGGAAACTAAAAAAAAAAAACAAAAAAACAAAAAACAACAACAAAAAAAAACCCACAACCCTTTCTCCTTATTTAAGAGGGAGTTAAAGAGAAGCTCGTCTCCTGTTGTCTCAGTTAATGTTTGCTTTTGTCAGAGTTTGGAGACTGTGTCCCTTCAGAACGTCAGCTGACAGGAGTGTTATTCGTTCATCAACCAGAGCACACAAGCAGGAGGCTGTTTCTGATAGTTGGAGCAATAGCTTATTGTAAATTACATCAGATAATATGTAAGCCAATTAAATAGGAGTAAATATTCCTTAGAACAAATTAAGCTTTGGGCAAGTCATCCGAGCGGGGAGTGGCTCGGAACACCGCCCTGTGCCTCAGGCCCACTGGCTCCGTCCTGTTCCCCACCTCATGTCACTCATTTGTTTTTATTCTCTTTCTGTTTTGGAAGACATGCTTCCTGTCGGTAGGGGCTGAACTAATATTTGTTAAATATTATGGGCCTGGCAATGCCCTAGGTTTGGGGAATTCATTAGAAACACAAACAAATAACATTTCTTTTTTTTGGGGGGGGAGGGTGATTTGAGACAGGGTTTCACTGTTTAGCTCTGGCTGTCCCAGAACTTGCTTTGTAGACCAGGCTGTCCTCGAACTCACAGAGTCCGCCTGCCTAATGCCTCTCAAGTGCTGGGATTAAAAGTGACACGTACTTGCTTTGTGTCTGTGCCCTTGCTGTCCTCCATACTGCCCACCCGATGGACCCTCTAGCTTCTAAGCCATACTCTCCCTTCTGCCAAGGTTTTTTACAATCTTTAGTCTCTTCCCATCCAGATTCTAGAGGCCTTTCGTGGTTATCAGTTCTGTAGTGCCTGGGGCAGGCTGTGGTGTTTGCTGATCCATGTGTTGTACTGTGTATGTGAAGCCTGGCAGGGTGCAGACTTGTGGGGGGCTACAGCAGTGTTCCCATTTCTCCACCCAGCGCCGACATCAGCCTGGGGTTCACCTTGCTGCTTAGCACTTGGGTTTGCTCCGTTTGGACTCAGTCTCGGGGCCATGGCACTTCAGGGGCAGTGAAGGACCGCATGCACCATGGGGATCCCGTGGGCTGCCGTTGCCTCATGATGTCACGGTCATTTGTTTGTCAGTGCTTGCTCTACTGTTTGCACAATGACAGCAGAGCCATCCCATGATACGTGGCTCAGCATAGTCTCTGTTATTAAGTGCGGGCTGGCTGTAATTAGATTCTCGGTGTTTCCCAGAATACATCTAAAGGTCCCAGATCATTCCGTTTGAGATGTTTTCCCTAATTATCATTTGGCAACTGAGCAATGGTTGGGAAAAAATCTAGTGAATTTCACCTCCTAGATAATTTTGAAGTGGCCGTGATGTTCTAAAGAAATCTGAAAAATGTGTATGTGTGTGTTTTTAATATTGAATAAAACAGTATGTCACTCGGTTTCATCTTCTAGTCTAAATTCCATTTTACTTTTCCCTCGTGCAGCGATTACAGGTGAATCTCTCTACACGCATACATATGCATTTACATCTGCTCATATGTATAAATGTTGTACACGGCACAGCAGGACACTTCGTGGAAGGACAGCATTGAAACAGCTTATTTGAATGCTTCCAGTTGGCTTTATTTGACCCTAACATTGGGCCACACTTAACTCTGTGGAGAGGGTGGGTGTTGTAATGGGCAGAAGAGACAGAGGGTGGGTGTAGATAAAGAAAGGCAGACAGACACAGGAGGGAAAGAGCAGAAACCATGGCAACCATTTCAAAGTCGCTTTCTGGGCTCGGTGGTGTCAGTAGAGCACTCGCCTAGTATGTGTGAGGGCCTGGGTTCAATTCCCAGCCCTGCAAAATAAAGACACATCAACAGCAACAAGAGTTATTTTTCCAATAAGGCAGAAACAGAACAATAAAAATATACTCTTTCTGTGAAAGAATTAAGACCAGGAAACTTTGCTATTCCGAGGCTTGGCTGAGTTCTCTCTAATCCCTGTTTCTCAAACACAGAAACAGCTTAGCTTAAGTTTAGTGGGGAATTTAGCAGCTTCATTTTGATGTCCAGCCTTGCTTATTGGGGTCTAGTATAGGAGCGCAGTCTAAAGCGATGACCTTCTTTGATTTGGAGTTAGTAATATCATGATGTTATTGTGTACTAGTGAAACAGCGATCTATCAAAATCAGTGGAGGACAGATGGAATCAGGCTCGCTCTGCTAGCAGCACTATTAAATCATGCAGGCTCCCACAATAGAACTTCATATCTCTTTTAGAGAGCTTGGATTTTATTCAAGGAAGCAGGAAAGTATGGGGTTAAGAAGCAGGTTTTGTTGTTGTTGTCAATGACATTGCTAAGACAGAGGTGTTTGCTGGTGAAGACCCAAGTCTGCTTTCCACGTATTTTTAGATCAGGTTTTGGCTTTTTGCCAGCTGCACCACTATTCTGTGCATGCGCACACACACCTACATGTGTGTGCATGCGTGGCGGGGCAGCGGTGGAGGTGGTGGTGCGTGAGTGCAGATGCAGGATAGAGGTCACTATCAGAGGTCTTCTCCCATCGTTTCTCCACATTACTTTCTCACTCAACTCACCATTTTGGTTGGACCGGCTGGCTACTGAGCCCCTAGGTTCACCTGTCTCTACCCCAGCAGGGCTAGGGTTACAGATACACCCATAACACTTGTCTTGTGTGTGAGTGCAGGGAATCCAAACTGAGGTTCTCCTGCTTGCTGCAGTGAGCACTTTACCCACTGAGCAAACTCCCCAAGCCTGTATCACTACTCTGTGGCCTCTGTGAATGTAATTCAGAAGATGGGTCCTCCAGTCACTGCAGCTGTGAGCTGAGTCTTCATCGGAACCCCTTCCAAAAGCCTTGAGGAGTGGGCTGGGGATGTAGCTCAGTGGTTGAGCACTTCCCCAGCCTGAGAGAAGTCATGTTCCATTCCTAACGTTGTCAAGCAAACAAAAGCAAGCTGAAGTCAAGGCACAAAGAGCACTGGAAATCTCTGATTTGAGCTAGAGGCTTTAGACCATGTGATCCCTTGCTGGAAGGTTTATGATGGTGTCAAGTTAGGAAACTTTGCCAGTGAAGTTCAACCCAAGCTGAGGGTCACAGCATTGTTTATATGCGGGCTGCACGGTTAGTCTGTGGTAGGATCTAGTGCGTGTTTGATTCATACTGGCTGTTGTCATTGCAACACTGCTTCAGTTCCTTCTCCAGTCCTACACTTGTCTCTTGCCTTTTCTGGAGTAACAGACTCACTCTGTGCCACCCACTCCCCCAATACTCATTCTCTCCTATGATGCACACGAGAACATGACAGAGAAGGAAGAAAGGACAGATTTTACTCTTAGAAACTGAGGGTTCCTGGGGTGAAAGGCAGGCTAGTCCTGCTCTGTGTAACAGCCACTGTAACAGAGGTCTCACTGTCAGAAGCAAAGAAAAGCCCGCTTAAACCTGTACAGGGAATCCCAGTGAAGACCCTTCTAAAATAAGATGAGGCTTACCAAAAACTAAAAGCAGTTTTCCAAAGGAGAGGAAGGCTGGATGGCAGGGAATTTCAGTCAGTGAAGCTCAGGCTGGCTCCCTTCAGGAGAGGCAAGCCATGTGGAATAGCTGTGGTTTGGCACATTGTGGGCAGAAGGGCACAAAATGAAGTGGAATGGGCAGCAGTAACCACTCCCTGGGCTGCCTCTCTTGCATGTGATTTATCTATCAGTCTACTTGAGTTTAAAACTTGGTACTAATCTTTTCGAGTGGTGGGATTATTCTAGATGGGTTCGTTTTTCTTTGCTACGGTTTCTCTGTAAAATTGGAAGATATAAGTAACAGTAGGACCCTTATGATATGTGTATTGGGATTAAGTGGGTTAATATTTATAAGTTCTCACAGAAGCGCTTGGCATATAGCTGTCCTTCTATAAATGTTGGCAGTGATCAAGGTGACACTGATGCTGGTGGAGGTAACGTGTCACTCAAGGGGTCCCCAAGGAGGTAGCACAGGTGGAGATGCCACGATACTGTCCACTTCTGGATCGCCGGGACTGAGGAACTGGACAAAAAGGGGAGTCAGTCTCAAATTCTCCTGAGTGTGACCTTGACAGGATATTCATAATGAGATGTTCAGAGCACCAGGAACGCCCCTGTCCGAAAGCAAAGGGAACAAAGCTACATCTACGATGAGCTGGGTTTTCTCTGCAATGAGTTCTCAGATAAGAGCATACATCGGAAACATCTTAAGGAGTTACACCAGACCATGTTCCGTTTCTGAATCTGTGTGTCACTAAATCTGCCAAGGAGTCCTTGATTCTGCCTTTTCTAACCTGCTTCAGAGTGGCGCTCTGGTCCGGAGTCCACACTTGGAGACTGTCTGCTCCATCGTGTTAGACAGTGGGTGAGATTCAGAGTTCTTGGCTTCCTACTGCATACCACATCCTCTGCCCAGCAGTCTACATTCCCTCCCTGTTTCAGAGGCACCCACTCTGCAGGTTTCCAGGGCGTATGTGTTGCTGGATTCCTCTTCTTCACTTGTATAAGCAGGAGATTGGACCAATTCCCTGGGCCTCCTGAACCAGGAGTCTACATCTGAGAACAAAGAAGCCCGTCTCTGGCCAGCCTGCCATTCAATGGTCTATCTCGGGAGTCCTTCAGGCGAGGTGCCTATAGCTTTGTCTGCAAAGAAGACAGGGATCATTCATGGACATTTTCAGCTGTGATTTAGACTTTCCATCCCATAGTTTACTAGTTTAGATAATCACAAGACCAAGTTGTCACCCTCATGGGTTCATCTGCCTCATGAGCGCAGGATGAAGTGTTTCGACAACGCACTCATTCGGACAGCAGTGGTCAGCCTGGGCATCATGGGTCTGTGTGTCATTCTCTAACTTTAATCTCCAGGATCTGGCTCCTACCTCGTGGCCTGCCGGCTGCCTGCACCTGTTGGCAGCACTGGGCTGTGGGATGAGGACCTGGGATGGACGCCGGATGGAAATGACTGGGCAGGCCTTGCAAGGAAATATGAGAATCACAACCCCGGGCTCAGCGGGCCATTTTGACAGTGAGACAGGTAGAATTTCAGGGGCATGTTACATAACCACGCTGGGAAGGGACAGCCTGTCCATATCAGTGGCAGAAAAAAGAAAGGCATCCTGTTCTACCATAGCTAATTGTTCTTAATAATTTAAATGCTGTTTTATCAGATTACATATTCCTGCTTACTTCCGTGACTTAACATGAAGAAATCTTTAAACACAAGGCTTTTGACTAATCTTTTTTTTTAAAAAAAAAAAGTATAAAAGCTCAGGATTCTAGCAAATAATTTCTTTGCTGTAGTCTACTAGAATATCTCTTTTTGAGGCTTTTTGACATTTTAAAAAAATAATGGTGATTCTGAACCTTAGCAACTTTCTGGGGGTGTGGGAGGCCTCTTGGGGTGGCAGATATGATGTTCCCACAGGGTCAGAGTCCAGCATTGGTTGCTAGGGGGTGTGAGTGTCAAACCATTTCTACCTTCTCACTGTTTAATAGAGATTAAACAATTACCCGCTCACAGTGCAAGCTGAATGTTTAAAGTAGCGCGAGAAGGACCAAATGCCATGAAGTCACAGGTGGCAGGATTTGGAGGTGTCCTAGTGGAGGGAGAGGAGCACAGAGTTTTGACAGGTGTGGCTGGAGGTGACATTCTTCCTCTGGGCAATCCCCACAGGACAGCTCTGGGGGGTTCTTTTTAGACACTGTGCCTTCCCATCAGAGCCTGGCCACTGACTCTGACAGACACTTGTGTTATGATGTGAGCCCGGGAACTCAGCCGTGAGATGCCCCAGAAGCTGTGTTGGTGGCCAAGATGGGTCCATCTCCTTCCTTCTCTTATGCCTTACTCAGCTACTCAATTTCTCAGCTGGTATTTGGGAGAACTGACACGTCAGTTGGTAGCAGAAAGAAACCAGCCATGGCTGCTTTAACCTGGTAGGCTACAATAACACTAGGGCGGCTTGGCTTCTACCATCTTACACGGTGAGGACCACCTGGGGTGGTAGGTGAGCATGCAGCCAGGATGTCTTTTCAGTGAGGATGGGCGGGCGGGACACTCACTGCCCAGAGCAAGGCCAGGGGTAACAAAGGACTGTGGGTAGGGGGGTAGGGTCACAAGACTGCAGTTGAGAACTGGCTGGTGTTCTCAAGGAGCCGGAACCATGAGTGGGAAGCACACTGTACATGACTCCATCTTTGCTACTGGTTTTCAGTACCAGTGTGTGTGCGAGGTCACTTGTAGTTGGTTCTTTTTACTCTTTGCTCTTTACACATCAGCTCCCGAATAAGCACACACAAGGAGACTTATTCCTACTAATGAATGCCCAGCCTTAGATTGTCTTATTTCTAGTCAGCTTTTTTTTTTAATTATCCTGTCTACTCTTTGCCTCTGGGCTTTTAACTTTCTTCTATATACCTTTATTTTTTACTCCACGGATTGCGATGTAGCTGGGTGGCTGGCCCCTGATGTCCTCTTCTCCTCCTTTTCTTGCTCCTCCATCTTCTTCTCTTCCTACTTATTCTCTCTGCATGCCAGCCCCACCTATCCTTTCTCCTCCCTAACCATTGGCCTTTCGGGTCTTTATTAGACCAATCAGGTCTTTCAGGCCGGCAAAGCAACACAGTTCTACAGAGTTAAACAACTATGACATAAAAAAATGCAACACGTCTTTGCATCACTAAACAAATGTTCCACAGCATAAACGAATGTAACACATCTTCAACTAATATTCTACAATAGTCATTTTAAAAGTAACCCAGGAAGTTCGGTTTCCTTCAATACGGGGACTGGGACCGTTTGGGGTTATTCCCTAGAGAGGAAAGCAGCTCACCAGAGAGTGATTCACAGACCAAGTGTCCATCATCTTCTCCTGGTGGTGCCATCCAGGAAGACACTGCACAGATGTTTCTGCCCTCCAGCCAGTTCCCACTGGAATTGGAAAGTCACATTGCTGCATATAGGTCGGGCCCACAGATCTACCCCTCCTCCCGGGGTTCATCTTAAGGACAGTTTCTGTCCAAACAACATCCTGTTTGTTCCTGTGCTCCCTCTGCCCCACTGGTGGTTAGCTTAGGGCTTTTATTTACTCTTGAGCCCCATAATTTCCCACCTGTGCCTGGGGGATTTCCACTGTGCAGTAGCTAGGTATATAAGGTTTTTTTTCTAAGCTTGAATAAACGGCATTGGCATTCTCTCCTCACGGATGACCCACATCTCTTGTGTGTTCCTTTAATCTCCAGGCCCTTGTCTGGCTTGTGAAAGGTACAGTATAGAGCCAACTGTACCGTAGAGAGTAAGGCAGGTGTTACACATACCGAGTAGAGTGTTGGATGCCACGTCCAGATAGGTGTTCAGCCAAACCCTGGAGCTGAGGGGAATAGAGGTGTGGTCTTCACCAAAGACTACAGAGCTCACCTGGGAGGAAGGAGTCATGGGTCGTGTCTTAACCATCTTAGCCATCAGCATTCTCAGCTGTGTTTGATAGTCTATATTGATACTGGTTTTTCTAAATCTCTATTTATTATTTAAAACACATGAATATAAAAATCTTATGTAATTCGTTTAGTGTTGGCCACACAGTATCCTCCACAGATGCAGAGTGACCAAGAAACACCATGCTTTTAAATGTCAGTCTGTCACTCTCTTCATTTAGCTCTTCCCACACTGGATCAGTTCAAATGTGCGGAGCTTTGTTGGGTTTTCTTTAGTTTTCTTGTATTAGTGTTTATTCCTTCACGCTTTTACTTATTTTTTTCCTGATACTGATAATGACTTTGAAGAGGTTTTGTAGTAGTCTAAGTTGATGGGTGCAGTCTCCCCACTCCCATATTAGCCTTCGGGGTGAGGCCATGCAGAGACGCCCAACTGTTACAGTGGACAAACCCGTGCAGTCATCATACAGAACGCAGTTTGTTATTGTTCTCTGTGTTGGCATTCTGTGCCTTGGTCACCTGTATCTTGGCCTGGATGGACCTGTAGCCTGCCCATAACACCATCCAAAGTGCCGTGACTTTTCATACACTATAAAGCCTACGGCAATTTCACACAACCTTCTCAGAGGGCTTCCGTCACTTACCGATACACATTTACCATCTTCTCCTACTCAGTCTGATAGCTTCCTCTTGGTGTTTTAAGTGTGCTGGCAACTGAAGAATATCTTTATTAGGTCGGCATAGTTCTATTTCTTTTTTACAGATTTTTTTTTAAGTGTTTGATTTTTGAAAAATGCTTTTTCTGCATCTCTTAATATGCTCAGTAGTTTTTCCGTTATCTTTTTTGATGTAATGACTTACAACACCTGATGCTTGAATATTGAGCTTTCATTTCATACCTAGGATAAAGCCCACTGAGTGATAGCATATAACTGATTGTGTATAATACAAAGTTGTTTACCAATATTTTCTTGTGGATTTTTGTTTCACTGTTCATGGGAGATACTGGTCTGTAGTTATTGTTTCTTATTAGATTTTCATGTGGCAAGGGTGGTTCCACAGAATGAAGTAGAATCCATATATTAGAAGGAAATAAAGATTTACCACAGGCCTTCTCAGATTTCCCCTTAAGAAACCAGAAAAGAAAGGCAATATTAACTCTAAAGTGAACAGAAGAAAGAGAGTGATAAGAATGGTTGTACAGACACATGAAATTTGCAAAGAGGAATCCAATGAACAAAATCAATATATCCCAAAGCCATTTTTTAAACATATAAGAAAAATTAATGGTGTCTTTCCAGGCTAAAAAAATATCAAAAACGCAAAATGTTGATATCAGAAACAAAACGGGTCTATCTGCTATGATTTCCAAAGGGATTGTTGAGAATAACATTTCTTCCTTAAATGATTGGTAGCATTCACCAGCAAACCCATCTGTGCTTAATACTGTTTGAAAGGATATTATACAGGTTTAGTTTCCTAACCAATATAGTCTCTTTAGGTTATTCATGTCTCTTTGTGTGAGTTCTGGGAGCTTTTGACTTCAAGGACATAAAGCATTTAATCCAGGTTGATGAGGGCTTAGAGTCACTCAGAGCGCTCATTTCTTATCTTGACATCAGTGGGATCTGTAGTGATGTCTCTCTTTTATGTCTGAGAGGAATTGATGTTTTCTTTCTTTAGTCCTAGTATTTTTAAAATCAGAGGATTAGCTTTTGATTTCATTGGTCAAAGAAAAATCAATGTCATATGTTCAATTTCATTGACTTTTGATGTAATTTTTATTATTGATTTTTCTTCTTTCTGCTTTGGGATTAATTTTTTTCTTTTTCTAGTTTTCTTAGATGAGAGATTAATTGACATTAGATTCTTCTTCTTTTCTAATATATGCATTAAATGCCATAAATGTCCCTCTAAATACTACTTTGCTGAATCCTACAACCTTGATAAGTTATGTTTTAATTTTTATTTAGTTCAAGATATTTCACAATCTTTCACATTTTTTGACCTGAATATTATTTAAAAGTACATAGTTTAATCTCCAACTACTATTTCCCCCATCCCAACTGCTTTCTGTTATGTTTCTAATCTAATTTTATTTTGTTTTGAAATAATATCTCATGTGAGATTTCTGTTATTCTAACATTAAGGACTGTTTTGTCACACAATATGTAGCCTATATTGAATGTTTCGTGTGAACTTGACACTTTGTATTTTGTTGCTGTTGGATGAGGTCAGAACAGATGCACAGTTGATGAAGAGTTCAGTTGAGTCCGCTCTGTCCCTGGAGGCTTTCTCCCCGTGTGTGTGGGACCATCCATTTCTGACTTAAGCACATTCATTTCTTTGAAGTTCTGTCAGTTTTCACTTCTGTATTTTGTTGCTCTGCCATGCCATCTTGAAGAACTGCTCTATCCTGACATAATGTCCCCTCTATGCCAGACAATTTCCTTGCTGTGAAATCTTCTGTGTCTGAAATTAGCCCAACCACGACACGCTCTGCTACTTGATTTAACCAAGGCCTGCCTTTGTCCACTGACCTTTAATCTACATGCAGTTCTGTCCAGTGCACTTCCTGTTGGTGCCTTAGACTTCAGCAATTTCCTTTTACCCACTAGCAATCTGTGCTTTAACTGATACCTATAACTGATATTATTGCTGTTCATTGTGTCTGCTGTGTGTTTCTGTTTACACATGTGCATGCATAGGCAAGAACAACCAAATTCATTATAGTTATGAGTTTAACCACGTGTTTGTATGCTGGACCAACAAAAACATGAGAATAAGACTTCTGCATTTTCTTTACTTTTTTCATTCCCTGTCTTCTTACTTTTTGTAGACTTGGGTTTCTTATGTATTATTTCCCCTTTCTTTGAAGAATTTTAAAAAATAATTCTTGTGATACAGCGCTACCGGCCACATCCTCCCAATATTTATTTCTTCTTTTATTTTGAAGAAAACTTGTGCAAGTGAAGAAGTCTGGGTTGGTAGGGTCCCTTTATAACTTCTTAAGGGTTCTAAGATATCATAAATAACAATTTTAAAATCACACTTTTACCCGTTTTGTGTTTGAAGAATGTATGCGTGGCAAGGCATGACGGGATAACTTTTGGTTGTCAGTTTCGCCATGTGAATACTGAAAATTGAACTCAGGTCTTCAGGCTTGGTGGCAAGCTCCCTTACCCGCTGAGCAACATGCTTACCTTCAGGCCCTTATCTTTACTCTTTGACAGGCGAGACATTTTTTTCCTCTTGCCTCTTCCAGATGCTTCCGCCTCATCTTTGATGTAGCTTGAATATAATACATTTATGAGGCGGTTTCCCTCTCTTCTCTTCTTATTTCTTTTCTTTTCATTGATCTTTCTTGGTGCTCTTTGAGCTTCCTGAATCTATGCTATGGGTCTGACAGTAGTTTGGGAGATGGTCTCATCATTATTGCTCCAAATATTTTTCTTTCCTTGTTTCTCTATTTTCTTCTGTTGGTGTTAGTGGGAATACACTACAAATGTTGCCCTTCGTGGTTATCCTACAGCTGCTCGCTTTAGTGGATTCTTTCTTTCTTTCTTTCTTTCTTTCTTTCTATCTTTCTTTCTTTCTTTTCTGTTTTGTGAGTTTCTGTTGAGATATCTTTAAGCTCAAAGTCATTTCTCAGTTGTATTCAGCTGTTAATGTGTTCATTCTTCATAATAGCAATTCTGACTAGAGTGAGAGAGAATCTCAGCGTCTATTTAATCCGATTTCTCTGATGGGGAAGGATGTTGGAGATTTTTTCATATGTTTGTTGGCCAATTGTCCTTATCTTTTAAAACCTGTTTGTCAATTTTATTAGTCAATTTGTTGATTAGATTGTTTGATCTTTGTTTTTCTTGGTATTTAGATTTTTGAGTCCTTCATACATTCAAGATAATCCTCTATGAGCTGTCATAAGAGCAATGTCATGGAGCCAGCCCCGGTGTGGATACACATGGCTGGATGAAGAAATGTGGTATATATACAAATTGGATTTTTATTTTTCCATAATGAAGAATGAAATGATGCCATTTTCAGGGAAATAGAACTGGGGATCATAATATTAAGCAAAATAAGTTCAACCCAGGAAGACAAATCTCACACATTCTCTCATATATGGGTCCTGGATTGTATATAGATTGTAATTCAGTTATATATGGTTCTATGTGTATTTATACAGTGACAAAGCAGAAGTGGGCTGCCTGAGGTGTGGGGTGGATGTGACAACATGCATGACATTCTTGAATGAAAACTTATCTCTCGGTGAGATCACTATCTACAATGAGTATATGTCAATATGAACTTTAGAAAGGAAGTTACACAGAACCAAAGCAGTTTTCACTCCTCTCGCAGTTTTTGATCTACAGCGTTTCCCAAATCCTTTTTCAGAACTCTTTTCTGTCTGCTCGCACGGCTCATCAGCTCTTGCAGCCATGAGAGCCCTTCTCGTTTCAGTCCGCGCTGCTTTATCCTCCATCTGGAGAGTCCAGCAGTTCTGCAGATGTTCCAGCTTGCTTCTGGTGCTTGTCCTGACTCTTCAAATGGTGTTCTGTCTTTCAGTATACCGTCCAATCATTCTTGAGTACCAGATGTGAAGTCTGGGCCAGGGGAACCACTCACTGCAGACAGGCCTTTAGGATGCATGGTGGGATGTGGAAGACATGCTTTCTTGTTCTCCAGTTAGTTCTGACGTTAATGAGTCTGTTCCCCTGGACTGTGAACTTCAAAAATCCCTCCCATCCCCAGCCCTTAGCATGAGGCAAGGTGCCTTGAAGAAACTCAACTTGAGTATTTTTCTTCTCCTGAGTGGGAGGTTAGAAGCAGCCAGAGTTGGGTACAAATAGGTTGGATGAATATTACCCACACTTAAACATGGGAGGCTTTTCTGTCAACAATCATTTTCAGGACATGACAGACCTCTGGAAATGCAGAGCTACAAAGGATGCTCCCTTAATGACAGTCCCTCTGGATTTTTTAACTCTCAGACTGGTCCCCATTGAACGTTCAGAAATCCATCAGGTGTTTGGATTTTCCAGAGTTAGCTCTTTCCCGTATGAGGTGTCTGTTCACAAGTGCCCCTTCGCTCCTCTGAGCCTCTGTGCACCCCCATGTGTCTCTTCAGTTTGGGGGGGGGCATTTAGCACCATGCACTGACTTTTATAGACATAGAAATTACAGAAGTCCAGTTCTTTACTTGGCCATAGACTGAAGTAGTCCCTTCTGAGCTCTGTCCCTGGACTAGGAATTGGAAGGCACTTTTTGGTTTTTTAAAATTTATATCAAAAGACAGGTATTTTTACACAAATATTCTTAAAGAAAACATGCACTTCTCTGACATTTTTCATGCATAACTTTGATTTCCACCCATGGTAACTTAGCGTAAATGCTCATGAGCCAAAGTTTATCAACATTATTTACCTCACTGCTGTACTGAAGACTATTGTTGACAACTGAAAGATTCTAATGACATCATAGCTCCAAAAGGGACTCTGATCAGTGGTCAGGAGACAGTCAATAATGGAGGGTCTGGTGAATTAAAAATGTAAAGCTGCTTCCTACAGCAGAGCTCTTCTTTAACTAATCAATACTTGGCTTTATATCAGTTCTCTTTGTCTTCAAAATAAAAGCAATCTAGCTTTTATAGTTTTATCTGCAGAAAATAACTGAGATTACCTATTTTTCAAAAAAACAAATCAAGATCCTGTCGAGTCACTTGAATTTAACAATCAAGTGAACTTTAATCCCGTGGCTCTCTCACACACACACTCATCCAACATTTATTTTGGTTGAAAGGTGAGTTGAGAAGCAGCTTGCTATTGTTCCTCATTTCAGGGACCGTCTCTGGCTGACAACTGGCCTGAGCCTTGCTCCTTTTGCAGGCATTTGTGTTTATGTAGTCAGAACCAAGGGTAGAGATAGCATCATTCCCACGGTGCCTGGTTTAACTTGGCCTTGGGTGATGTACAGATGGGTTGAAACCTGTCATAGCAGATTACATCAACTTAATCATCATCTCAAGAGTTGTATCTTTTTGTTTGAATAGTTTAGCTCCAGAGATTTCATTTGATAGATCTTGTCCAAAAGGAATGCTCCTGTCATGTGGGCCTACCCTGCCAACTCTCCCAGAGACTATGGGTTTTACTGTGTCAGTCACCTGGATTACATCTTCCCTGATCCTCTCTGGGTTATCTGTGACAGAACTGGGGCCACCAATGAAATCTCTGGTTCTTAGCTACTGCTTTTATCTGTGCAAAGCAAATCATAATAGAGAGAGAGAGGAAGTGACCAACAGGAATTCCTCACTACTGTGCAAGACTGTGCCATGGAGGACGGGTTTGGGCTGTGTGAGGACAATTAATGTACACAGAGGGCCGAAGCAGTTGTTGGCATCTCTTCTGGTCCCCATTGTATGGTTAGCATCAGCACTGTTTGGATGGAATTAAAATCTCCAAAGCTGTGTCTAAACAAATAGGCAATGGATGAAGCAGTCTTGGTTGGGCCTTTCCAGCAGATGTCAACAACAGCTGAGGACAAGGCTGCAATAGACCGTGACATTGGGTCCCGACTTCTCGTCGTGGCGATCTTGTTCATTCTCCCCCCTACTTCTAATTTGGTAATAAAAATCCCACTGGTACAACAGAACCACAGTGATTTGGAAGGTCTAAATTTAATATATTTTGGGTGGAGTAAGAAGAGCCAAATTAGACAACTGAAGCACAAAGAATGTTTTCTTTGAATATAGGTTGTCCAAGAAGACTCCAATTTTGTTCACGGCTATGCTGTTGTTTTGGCTGGCCAGCTTGTAGGTGCTGATATTTTCTCTACTCTCCAAAGTCAAATATTGACACAAATGAATTCAACGAGCTGAAGAGGGAGGAGGGCGGGGTGGGGTGCTATTGAGTAGATTCTGATCACATCCTGTTGTTTGGGGCAGGACCCAGTACCTTCTGTGGGAAAGTGAAGCATTCTGGGAGGCCGGCCGAGGGCTTTAGGTTAGTACAATTTTATTCCCTTCATTTGAGACCTCAGGTTACACCTCTGCCACCTGCCCATGAAGTGACACATGTGTGTATGCCGGGTCTCATGTGGGGACTTCTCAGCAAGCCCTTCCATGCTAGCTGGAATTAAATACGTGCATCCTTCCTCCAGCATCAGGAAGGCACACCAGGCTGTCCTGACTCCCAATCACCTGGCTCAGTCTTATATAAAAGTCTACATAGAGGAGTGTGGTTCTCTGTGTCCCAACAGATTATCCACTTGATATGGGAATTAAAGAAACCAACTTCTCCTCCCCAGCCTGCTTTGGTTTGAGATTCAAATCATTCAGAACCTAGTTGATAAGTGTTGCGTTGCATAACTAGCTATAAAACTAAACTTTATCTTTTCCCTCCTACCCAGTTAACTCAAGAACACGGAACCCAGGCTAGGGGAGGCAGCTGCTCCCCCCTTCAGTGTGGGCTTCCTGTGATAAGATGTGTGGTACCAATCCCCACCTGTTCTCCACTTCACAATACTGAGATAAGGGCTGCTCACCCTCCCCTGCCTCCGCCCCTCCCCGCTCCTCTGCGGTCCTCCATGCTGAGTAGAGGTCTGTGTTCTTTCTGGAACCATCCATGCCTGCGAGGATCAGCATGGTGTAGGCTGAGGATCCTCCACGCTGAGCTGCCTCACCTACCTGGACTTCCTCAGGAACAAAACTGATGCTCTTTTTGGTCACTATCTGCCAGATTAGGGCACACATAGAGAGCAGGGCGAGCAAAAAAGAGGGGAACACCCCCATGAAAAATACAGACAGGAGCAGTGAGCTCTCCCGCTGTTCTCTTTTGTATATCTCTACTACAACGTGTAGTTTGTACCTTGCTTAGGCAACTATAAAGTTTACACACGTACAACTGTATGACTGTAACTATGACATTCGCATGGCCCATGTCTACTATCTCTATAAGAGGCTCAGGTTTTCTAAGGCTGTGTATATACGTATAGTATTCGTACGTGTGCATGTGGACATGTGTCGTTCTCAGTCTCTTCAGGGTTTCTCACTGAGTCTGAAGCTCATCAGGTCTTCCAGCCTGGCTGCTCAGCCGTCCACAGGGACTCCTTTCTCTCTCCTGCCCCGTCCTGATAGTACAGGGATGTATCCCACCACATCCCATTTTTTATGTGGGTACTGGGATCTAAACGCAAGCTCCCACACTTGCCTTGCAAGCCCCTTATTCACCAAGCCATGTCGTCAGCCCCCAGAGTCACTCGTTATGAGGTAGTTTTTCATATTCTGTTCCTGCCCTTGGTTTTCTGGCACATGGATGACTTTGGAGCAGGAAAAAGATCCCTGTTGTAATAATCTTTATGAAAACCTACAGCTAGCCAGGAACTCGTGACCGTATTCCTCCAACCCCCTCTGTTGCTCTTTCCAGTGCCACCAATGTCCTTCTTGCTCTTCCTATGTGATAGTCCCTGTCCCTGCTGGCCATGGTCACTTTCCTAGACTGTCACAGAACTCTTTGTTTCTTACAGGTTGTGCCAAAGTGACCTCACAGCAGTAACGTGCCCTGATCTCCTTTTCTAGTTGGGGCCCCATCACCCCTCATTTCTCTCTTGCTTTGTATTCATCAAGACCATCCTCCCATCTAACAGGAGATGCAGTTACATCCACGGCTTGTTATTGTCTTCTGTCTTGGGCTTGGTGTTCTTTCTAGATTCAGCACTTGAGAGGAATCAGATGCACAGTGTGAAGAGGGAATAGAACAGGAAGGTGCGGATGAAATCCCTGGGCCAGGGTGTGTTTCAAGCAGGTCTAGTCTGAGAGACTATCAGATGGAAGCATGGGGGTGTCCCCTGAGCCCTCAGCAAACACTTTGGGGTGTCACTGTGCGGCCTGCTCCACCCGATGGTCTACCCTGAATGGGTGCAGCTGTTTTCCCCAAGTTTTGCTAGATTGTTTTACTGAGCTGTAGGTTAGATCCCACGTATTTTGTGAGACAGTCTATGGTGTGAGTGTGTGCACATGCAGATGCCTACAGACAATCAGTCGGGGGAACACTTGGTTTGGGGGACATGGTCAACAAGATGTGACTTCTAATGCTTAGTAGTCATATGCCTTTACTTTAGATGTTTTCATAATTTGCCCAGAAATCAAATCAAAATCAGTTTTAGCAAAACACAAAAAGACCATTGAAATGTCACAGAAAGGTTACTTAACAGTGTGTTATGTAACACCTGAGGGTTAGGGCAAGAGAGGGCATCTCAGAAGTTTCTAGTAATTTGAAGACATTCAAAACACCAGTGTTCCCAGGCGCCTCTGTGTTTGCTGCTTTACCACTGCTGTGTTGAGGACTTTCAGCCTCTCCAATCCAGGCAGGCGATCCGGACTGAGGGTGGGTCCTTGGCTCTGCTTTTCTCACCTCTGCCCTGCTCTTCTGTTGTCTTTCCTCTGATTGGCTGCTCTCTTAGCCACCCCTTGGAGCCACCCCATGGGTACTGCCATGTTTAATGGGTCCCATCTGTTAATGGGAAGGTGTTTAATATGGCAGAAAATCAGGTGATTTGATTTACAAAATATTAATTTTCACAAGATGATATTTCTTTGGAAGGAGTTATTTTCTGGATGCTTTATTTTTATAATCTCGGATGCTGGAACATTTATTTGTGGACACGGTGTAGCCGCACACTGCCATGGCTCCCAAGGAGAAGCTGATGTAAAGACATCACAGTGTAACACCATAAGCTTGGGACTTGAGGCAGGAGGATGGGTTTTAGTATAGCCTGTTTATGACCTTTGACACTTGACCTGTCTTGGCCTCAGTTTCCCCATAGACTAGATAATCTTTCAGGCTCCTTGTATCCCTGTGAGCAGATTCCCATGTCTGTAGAGCTGAAAAGCTTGGCCAAATCAGTAATGATATCTGTTTTCGCTGAAACGTGTAGCTGATATCCACGTCTTAGAACTTTGGGTCAAACTTGGACACATGAAAAACTAAACCGAACTGTGAAGGTCCTAGCTTATCAAGACGTAACTGAATTTTGACCAAATGTTGTTGTTTTATCGGCTAGGTTATTAAGATAATAATATGTTTGGTGGAGAGTGTTGGCCCCAGACAAAGGTATTGTTTTTCAGCTCAGTGAGTTCTCATAGGGAAAGCTGACACTGCCATCGGAACCGGGGTACCTTCTCCCCCAGGGGAAGCTCAATGTCCCATGAGCCAATACATATATTGGTCTTGGACTTGACAGGAATTCTATGTAGGAGACAAACTAGGTGTTCACCCATTTCCTTTTTCTTAAGTAAACCCAGAAAATTTGGAGGGAGCCCATATCTGGGTTACTCTCTTTCAGAAGTATATGTAACACTGCATGGATGGAGGAAGACCATACCACAACATGTCTGTCATGTTTTGATAGAAAAGAACCCAGTTTAGGGCCCAAGGGTCCTAAAATGTCATTCTTAATATGATTTATCCCATTCAGAAGGCTGGCCTTGGTAGATAGGCCTGTCAAGCCATGGGTAGACAGCTTTGTGTGCCTTCCTATTGCAGTGAGAGGCAAATAGTAGTATAGTTTAGTGGCTGTTAACTACAGATTAGATTGAAAATGGATTATTATGCTTTGCCCTTCAGTTATTAAAGGAGTTTCCCAATGGCTAAATGGTGTAACAGTTAGAATGGCCTGTCTGTCTGGGATTTTCCATCAGTTTGAATTTAGGTTCACCTGCAGACTATTGTTGTCCTTTGATTCTTCTTGGACACTATAATTAAAGTGTGTGAACACCATCACCCTCAACAAGGGAGCAACCTCAGGTTCAATGGCTACTTGTATAGAAAGGCTTATCACTAGACAAAAGAACAAGCCACCCAACTTCAGGGTTTCTTTTTTTGTGATATGATGTGTTTGGTGAGAAGAAGAAAATCAATTTTAATGATTATAGTTTATAAGGCGGTGGACACTGAACCCTTAGTACCCTTCCGGCCATTCTCAAAGACATAGTTACTTCAAGGGGAAAAGATCTTGGCGTGCCAAGGGTTCACGTGCTGCAGGAAAAGGGAACAATTTTCTCTCACCCTGTCAGGAGGAAAAGAATCAGCAATGGGTTTTCCTCACCCCCCCCAAATTTATTAGTTTTTACAGGAAATTTAATGTGGTGCATCCTTTGTACGCAGTCACTGAATGAGGGCATTTCACATGGAGGAAATCCTACACACCGGGAAAGGACTTAAGCAATTAGGAGGGTAACACTCACCCCCACAAGTTCTCCATGACTTTACAAAAGGCTCCGTAGTGAATTGGTTCCAACGCTTTATAAGTGAGGAGCATAAATCTGCTTCCTGAGTAATAACCTCAGGTAAATGCGCGAAATGCAGCCAAATACTCCTGGTCCCAGGCAGACCCGGGAGAGTCCGCTAATCCACACTCACAGTGTCCAAGTGCCAGAGGCACACTTTCTACTCTTCTGAAACACAAAACTGGATTTTAGCTCCCAGGAAGATTCTGTTTTATTTTGTTTTGGTGTTTCTTGACCCCTCTGAACCTCTGACAAGAGGATAACATCTCCATTCATGAGAAAAACATTTGCCATCTTTTTTTGTTTGTCTTCAACTCACCCTTTGCCAGAAAGTAAGGGGCCATATACGGTATACTGGAGGAGACTAATTTAACTAATAGGGCTTCACTGTGGGTTGAGTGTTCTGAGGAAATGTTTGGGAACTGAAATTATAAACAGAAGTTCTGTGTTCAGGGTCCCTAGAGAAATACCGATGGCTCCTGTTCACTGAACTCTCTGTGCCACAGGACCAGCCTGAGGCAGGAGACAGGGAGGGAAAGCCACCACTTGTGTCCAAATTGGACTGGTGTTTAGACCAACCCAATTGTGTAGTGTGATTTTAACCATGATATATGCAAGTTGCTATTTAAGACAACTGATGGACTCATCTAACTAATACACCTGTGGTGACTGCGGTGAGCCTCTGAGGACAACCAGAGCTGGCTTCCAAATTCATTTGCCGACCAAGGGGCTCAGTGTGGAAAGCAGTCTGCAAGTTGCTCCCAAGAGCTGGTTCCTAATTGGAGAACCCTTTGTACCTCTGAGCTGGTGGCCCTGGATGACTTTTTGAAAAGATGGTTATTAGACCCTTCTGTTTCGAATCAGCAGGCTAACCAAGCCAGACCAGCAGTGTCCCTTGTTCTAGAAAAAGCGAGGCATGACTTAGAAAATCAGAACACGGTTTCTTGATGGAGAAATTTTACCTTGTGCTTTTCTGTTTTATATAATGTATGCACACACTATCCTCTCTCTCTCTCTCTCTCTCTCTCTCTCTCTCTACCTCTCTCTACCTATCATCTATCTCTATGTATCTATCTATCTATCTATCATCTATCTATCTGTCTGTCTGTCTATCTATCTATCTATCTATCTATCTATCTATCTATCTATCTATCTATCTGTCTATCATCTATTGTACCTCATACCCAAAGTGATCAAGGCAATTTTTAAAGCAGATAACACCCTAACTTCTGTTTGTATGACCGAGAAGGCTAACCAGTCATTTCCTTTGTCTTTTGTCTTCATAAACCCCTTCCCTTTATTCGTCCCTCTCTACTTTCTTATCTAGTCTTCATTTGAATATGCAATATTCAAATGGGCTCACAAACCCATCTCCTTCCATGGAGCTTCCCAGTAAGCACGCTGACTATTGGTGGTGTGTGTCTGTGGCTTTCTGTACACCTGTAACAGTGCGCTGCTTCTTAGCAGCTGGAGATGCTCCATCTCTGCTCGTCTCAGACATGCAGAGACAAAGTTCCATTCTTTGGAGGGGACGTCAGCTCAATAATCACAGTGGCATTTTTGTTGTTATGAAATAAATCATAACCACAGCTTAGAAAAGGAATTGGTAGTGTGTGTATAAATATATATTTGTGTGTGTTTATATATAAATCTATGTGTGTATATAAATATATATGTATGTGTGTATATCAATATATGTGTGTATAAGTATACATGTGCATATCAATATATGTGCGTATATACATATATATGTATATAATATATATGTGTATATGAATATGTGTATATAAATATATATGTGTACATAAACATATGTATATATAAATCTATGTGTATATGTAAATATATGTGTGTAAATATATATGTATATACAAATATGTGTATAAATATATGTATGTATGCAAATACATAAATATGTGTGTGTGCATAAATATATATGTATGAATATATGTGCACATAAATATATGTGTGTGTATATAAATATATATGTGTGTAAATATATATGCTTGTATATATATGTGTGTGTATATATATCAGAACAAAGAAATATTTTCAAACATCACAGAGAAAATACAAGACAGCCTTTTAAAAAAGAGATTCATTTTTTTATCATTTTAAGTGTGTGTGTGTGTGTGCATGCACACACATGAATGCAGGGGTTCATGGAGGCCAGAGTCATCAGATCTTCCTGGGGCTGTCTTTACAGGCAGCTTTAAGCCGCCTAACGCAAGTGAACTAAGCTCGGGTTCTTCTTGAGAGGAGTACCTGTCATTAACCACAGGGCCCTCTCTTTCCAGCCTGAATACAAGCCCTTCAAAATGTAGCTTCCAGAGATGCCACTTCTCACAGAAAAAGGCTTAGAGATTGGTGGGAAGGGGGGTAGGAGTGAGAAACAAGAGAGAGGTGCGGGGTCTGGGGAGACCTGCTTCCATCTCCTCAGAGGCAGATGTCACTGGCTCTGAGAAACAGGACACCCTTGTTTATGTGGAATGAGGGTGAACATTTTCAGGATAAGGAAATTTCCAAGGAGGCTTTCCCACCCGCAAGCAAACCATTAAGACAAAAGATGTCCTAAACACGGAGATGCGCCGAGTCATCGCAAACTTGGTCTATGCTTGGTGCCTGTCTTAAATATTATTAATATTCAATTTCGTGCTCAAAATGCCTTGGTTTGCATAATAAATGATGGGAACACAGTAATCAAGATCAGCCTCTGGGAACGCGACCTTTATTGACTTAAACGTTTTGGAATAGACGCCTATATTTGCAGTGAAAGACTTTTGTAATCTGAAGCAGGACTTGAGGATCAGCGAGGAGGGAACAGAATGCTTCTGTGTTGTGTTAAGGAAAAATACAGGGGTGACCTCACTGGAGTCTCCGAGAGCTCATCTTCCTCTAGCAGGGTCAGGGAAGGGGGAGGTGAAAGCCGCCTGTTACCTAGGACGTTGCAGAAACAGTTTTCCGGCTTCAGATAAGGGAAGCAGCTTACGTTTCAGTGTTAGGAAAGTGAACACCGGGCATCTCGGAGACGATCAAGCCTGAAAATTCAAGGGGAGACCATTAGCTTTATGTGGCTGTGGAGCCGATGACGAGATGCGCACCCCACTCTCAGCATGGATGGGAACAGGTCTCCTCCCTAACCCTACACCTCTTGGCAACCCTCCGAATGCTCTTCACACAGCCGCTGGGACGGAGCAGGGAGAGCGCCGCAACAAAAGCAGTTCCACACTCTGCCCAGCAGGGAGAAGCCTCCAGCTCCCTTGCTGGTGGATTCCTCCCCGTCTGCGCTAGTTCACTGTCCCCTAGTGGTAACTCGTCTTACTAAACGGCGAGTTGGTTAGAGGAAGTAGACTGAGCCCCAGACAAAACTGTCTTTTGTTAGTACTTTATAGGGCAGACAAATTGTGACATGCCTGGTGTGAGGTCCCCCGAACACCCTTCTGTGTCAGTGAGCTATCACGTAGGCCAGAAAGTCGAGGTTCCTGGAGTTCTACCGTAGCCAAAGCGTGGTATGTTGTAAGATGGCCAGGGTTTAAAGGAGCATGTCTAAGCTCTGTCTTTTCTTCCGCTGTTCTGATGCCAAGGCGACAGACATTTTCCGGGTGCCGAGGGAACACAAAGGCAGTAGGGAAAGGAGCCTTAGGAAGACCAGGCCTGATCCTCACCTTGGTCACCCCTGGCTTTCTGAGTGTGGGTACTAAGAGACCACCGGTTAGAGCGAAGAAAGAACTAGATGGTTCTGCCTTCAGATCCTAACACCATCATCGGTCTCCTATCTACTTTGAAGCTGTCGGAGTTACTACTGTACTCCTGGCCCTAAAAATACAGTGATGATGTAGAGACAGAAAAAATTCTTGATCAAGTTTCTAATTCTTCCATATCCCTAGGTTTTTCATGTGTAAAATAGGGGTGGGAATACAATTGAAGATCGTGGGAGGTAAATACTTAAAAGCTATCCTGTGTGCGAAGAAAATAACTCTCAATAAGGCAGGACAGAAGGGAGGGATTGACGGCCCCGTGCACCGTCTGGGTCAGCTGCTCCGTCTGTGAGTGCAGCATTCGTGGAACCTTCTTTGGGCCAGTTGTCTGCAGACAAACAGAAGCGCACATACCCTCATATATCTTAGTTAGCCGAGCTGTGAAGTCTGGAACATCGAAAGAACCCGCTGGTCTTCACAGGCTTCAAGCTGGAGCCTCCAGCAGTGGCCGTGGTTTTAGCTGTAGAACCCGGGGGTCAGAGAGTCTCCTGTAGGCAATGAAAACATTTGGTCTCCTTCCCAACAGAAGACTGGTGTCTAGATATTTAAGATGACATCATCGGAGGAATGTATTTAGAATAACTGATAACGGGCTTTTGTTAGCTTCGCTTTGCTACGTGATAATATATTCCCTTAGAATGTATAATTTCTTCCTTGAGTAACTTTTCATCTACTTATATATATATATTTTATATTTATATATATTATATATACACATATATATACATTGATCAGAAACACTGGCTGAAGAAACAAATTACTGAATGCTAGGATGCCAGAAGAGGGTGAAGACTTTCTGACATGTGACAGAAAAAAGTAAATGTATATCTTGACCACGGTTGTTCTTGTACTTACTCGGTCAGCAAACCTGTGTTCTGCTGTGTGCCTGTCATGGGGCACTCGCTGTGTGAAACATTCACAGCCGCTGTTTTCATAGGCTCTAGAAGAAAGGAACTATCACCACAAATCAAACATGGTCAGTGCTAGAAAAGCATAAGGCAGGCGGGATGAGCAGGAGAAGGCAGCACTTTTTAGACAGGATGCTAACTAAGCAAAGGGGATATTTGGGCAAGACCCCAGTGGGAGGAGGAAGCGGACCTGGCTTTCTGGGGAGAGAGCAGATGCAAAGGCCCTGGGGTGGACTGACACTGACAGGTCAAGGTGGTCAGATGTAGCTGGAGAAGGCGGGCACGGATCTGACAGCAGCGAAGGGAAGCAGCAGGAAGCACAATAGGGACCGTCGGTTTGGAGACACTCACGTGGAGGACAGAGCAGTTGGTTCATGCTGGAAAGCCCTGGTTCTCAACCTTCCTAACACTGTGACCCTTTAATACAGTCCCTCATGTTGAGGTGGCCCTCAACCATAAAATTATTCCATAACTACTGCATAACAGTAATTTTGCTGTCGTTATGAATCATAATGTAAATATCCGATATGCAACCCCACGGGGTCACGACTGAACCGCTGCTTTAAAGTACTGGTGAGTGCCTCAAGTGTAGTCCCGAAGTTGGGTCTCTTTAAGGTAGAGTCCACCGTCTTGCTCCCCGAAACAGCAGCTCAAGCTCAAGAGCAGATTTGGGGGAGCTCAGTACATCTGTGTATTGCAAGTATAGTCAAGGCTGCTATTTTCCACCTGAGTGTGGTACAACCCAAAAGACAGACGTTACGTCCACATCTTTTCCCTTCCTTTTCCCTCTGCAGGAGAAACAGCAACTCTGGCTCTTTTAATACACCCTCCTTCACCAGTGCACTCCCCGCCCGCACCTCTCAGATTTGTGTGGAACATAAAGCTCCTTGGGATTTCAACGAGAAAGAGCTCCCTGGGAGAAACCTTGTCTGTTCTCTGATCCTCCCTAGCCAACTTGTGCTTGTTTCCAGCCAGTGATGATCAATTTATTTGTTTCCATGTGATTCAAGCAGAGAGGCGTGTAAGCGGGTTTAAATGGGCACAGGCTTAGAAGGACGCGCTTGTGAAGAATCCTGATAGAGTTCCCGAAGGTGAGATTGCCTGTAGGGCCCACAGGTCTACTCCTCCTCCCCAGGCTCATATGAAGGATAGCTTACAGTTTCTGGCAAAACATCCTGCTTGTTCCTGCGCTCCCTCTGTCCCCACTGGTGATTAGCTATAGGACCGTTGTTTACTCCATCTTGGGCCTGGTAATTTCCCACCTGCCTGGGGGGATTTCCATTGTGCAGCAGTTAGGTATATAAGGTGTTTTCTAAGCTTGAATAAACGGATTTGGCATTCTCTCTTCACAGATGACCCATGCCTCGTGTTCCTTAATCTCCAGGCCCTTGCCTGGCTCACAAACCGTACAGTAGTGTGAAACCGTACCATAGAAAGTAACGCAGGCGTTACAATTGCCTCCTTTTCTCTTCTTGACTTAGTGATGAAAAACTATGAGAGACACAGACACACAAACTTCTCATGAAGCAAAGTGGGTATGGCCTTTATAAATGAGGTTTGTTTACCTTGAAGATACTGTCTTACGGTTTCTATTGCTGTGAAGAGACACCACGACCATGGCAGCTCTCATAAATAAAATACTTAATTGGGGTGGCTTCCTTACGGTTTCAGAGGTTCAGTCTGTTATCATCATGATGGGGAGCATGGTGGCGTGCAGGCAGATGGGGTGCCGGAGCTGGGAGTGCTACATCTTGCAGACAACAGGAAGTCAATTGAGACACTGGGTGGTATCCTGAGCATAGGAAACCCCAAAGCCCACCCCCACAGTGACACACTTCTTTCTACAAGGCCATACCCACTCCAACAAAGCCTAATAGTGCCACACCCTATGAGATTATGGGGCCAATTATATTCAAACTATCACAGATAGAATTCAAAGTATTTTGAAAATCTCGAGCAAAGAATGAAATCTTTCCCAATATCTTTAAAAGGAGGTGCGGTGAAGATAAGGGCTGACAAAGAATACAAACCGAAACTGGACCAGTACAAGACAGACGGGAGGGTGAGCTTCATTAGCAGTAAAGGGAGGGAAGGCTCCACAGCCTTAATCACTGCAAACTACACAGCAGTCAGCATATCCGTAACATAGCAGTAGCATAGCAGGTGTGTGGGTTGGATAACTATCCTACATTCCAGGACGATGCTTTGCAGCATAGACAGAACTCTGAGCCTTAATCTCAGTGTTGTGAGAAAGACGGGGCCATCTCTGCAGTGGACTGGTGGATAACACGGACCAGAGAGACCCTCTCAGCTTGCTTCCCTGATCTTGGCTTGCAGCAAAAGTTGCCCAGGGAGGGATGTGTATGAGTAGGTCTTTCTTGTTGGACTTTCTTTGAGCTGTCAGTCCCCAAATAATGTCATAGAGAATTATTAATTATGAAAACTCAGCCTTAGCTCAGGCTTGTTTCCACCTAGCTCCTATAACTTAAATTAACCATTCCTGTTAGTCTGTGTTTTTGCCACGTCATTCTTTATCTCTCCTCAGTACTGTGTGTCTGACTTGCTGTACCTCTCACTGGAGAAATCCTCAGATTCTTCCCTTGAGTTCTTCTCTCTGTCTGGAAGTCCTGCCTAACTTTCCCTGCCTTGTTATTGGCCACTCAGCTTTTTATTAAACCAATCATAATGACACATCTTGATACTGCGTACAGATATTCTGCAACAGATGTGGGCTGGCAATTCTCAAAGGCTTTGCCCATGCACCAGCTTACTTTTATTGTTTCAGTTTTCTAGTATTTGGAACAAAGGCAGAAATGGAGAGGTGAGCAGAATTAGCGAGCTCTTTGATCAGCTGAACTGTGGCATGCAGAGGACACGCTGAGACTATGTGGTGCATGTTACAACTGGCATGTGAAGTTGGCCAATGGAGGGAGCACTGAGGGCCCAGGGTAAGTTCACGGTAATTGGCTTATTTCTGAATTGCAAGTGAGCACTCACTTTTATTTATCAAAGAAGGGACTATATCACAAAACAAATCTCATGTAATCTCACGCCTTCTTTCATTTTTATTTTTTATTTTCTTGAGACGGGGAAATTTCCTATCTGTATCATTTCGACTTCCCCGGAACTCTCCACGTACAGTAGCCTGGCCTTGAACTCAGAGATCTTCCTGTCTCTGCTTCCATAGTGTGTGTAACCACCACACCTGGCTTGAGGTACTTTCTTTTCTGTCTCCTTTATATCAGCAACATTTTCAATAGACACATGCACCCACACACTGAGACAATGGGAATGTTCTGTTGGGAACTCACCAAGACCAGCTGGCCTGGGTATGAAAAAGCCTGGGATAAAACCAGGCTTGCTGAATATAGCGGACAATGAGGACTACTGAGGACTCAAGAACATTGGCAATGGGTTTTTGATCCTACTGCATGTACTGGCTTTGTGGGAGCCTAGGCAGTTTGGATGCTTACCTTGCTAGACCTGGATGGAGGTGGGAGGTCCTTGGACTTCCCACAGGGCAGGGAACCCTGATTGCTCTTTGGGCTTATGAGGGAGCGGGACTTGGTTGGGGGAGGGGGAGGGAAATGGGAGGCGGTGGCGGGGAAGAGACAGAAATCTTTTATAAATAAATAAAAAATAAATAAATTAAAAAAAAAGAATCAGGTGCTCTTAACCTCCGAGCTGTCACTTTTTAATAATCATAGTTTGGTCTCCTTCTTGGTCATAGGTCACAGTTTCTTATCTGCAGACCAGTTAGAAAATTTCACAGTTAAAAAATGCCGGTAAATTCCACAGACCCTGTGAATGACCATGAATGGGTTTGAAGGTGCTTGTAATCTTAGTGGTTGTACTTTGTGTAACTCTATGTATTTTAATGTAGGAATATTGTTGATTACAGAATGTCACTCAAGTTTCTCTTATCACATAATATTTAGTATGTTAGCATTTCTGAAACCTAAAACTTCCAGACTCTAAAAACGTCCAACTCCAGAGTCAAACTAGGAATGTGGACTGTACACACATCTCCTCGTCTTTGGTCTTTCCTTATTCAGCTGGCTAGAATTTTCGGTGTTGGATAAATGATATCTTGTGGTTTTTTAAATGGAAATATAATGACCATGTGTCTTAAAATTGGATACATTAATGGTGAAAATCAAGATTCACCTCAGGATGAAAAGAGTAGCGCTTTCCTAACCTCAGTCTGTAAACAGAAACAGATCTTTGTTTCAGACGCTGGCCTGGCGTGTGCTCCAGCACACCTCTTTCCACGTTGACATCCTACAGCCATGTTGATTCAGTTAAGTAAGGACCGTCAAAAGAGGCGGTGATGTTACTGTGCCCGTTCTGAAGCTACACCCTACGGTGTCTCTCTCGGGCACACCTGCCACCACTGTGAGAACATTCTTTAACTCACTCACTCCAAGAGTGGAGCCCCACTCTCCAGATGAAACTGGTCTAGGTCAGTCAGCCATCATCCAACCCACCTGAACTTGGCCGAGTGTTTACTCTTGCATGTAGCTGAGATTTCTCAATCTATTGCACTGTGCTTTTCTAGCGATCATTAGCAGATGTAAACATGTGGTCGAGTGATTGGATTTCTGACGTTAAACTTCACTCATGCAATAAACCTAAGTTCATAAGATAATAAATGTTGATCATTATTTTCAGATTTGGTTGGAATATCTTTACTTAATTGTTCATTCAGAATTTGGGGGTTTACATTCAATGATCCTTGTGGGCTACTTTTATGTTGCTCAGGTTATAATATTAGATAGATATCATGATAGAGCATATTGGCCGAGTCATAAAAAAACTCTCAGTGTCCTTCACACAATGAGAAAAATCAGAAAAGGTAATGGACTTCAGAGACTAACTTGATTTAACTTAAGGGATGGTTCTTAACTAGGACTGGATGCTATGTTTTCAGTATTAGATTATAAATGGTTGTGCTGACAAAGCATTAATAAAAAATGTTTCCACAAAAATAAAAACTAAAAGCTGGCAATTGCATGTTAGTTTGTCCAGCTCTGCCCTAGAACAAGCGAGGTGTCTTGTGACCATACATTAGGTCGTGTTTGAAGATTTGGAGTTGTTCCAGACAATGTAAAATCGTGGTCAAGATGAATCTTGAGTTGAGTGACTTTTTCTCCCCTTTGGACACCCCATCACACTCCTCACTCACAGGGCTGGATTAGTAAGCAGATTCTTTGGGTCAACTGTGAAGTTGCATGTTGCATTATGTACAGCATAAGACTGAGTGTATAATAAATATCAGCAAATATTAACTATTGTGTTACCAATGTTTTGATGTTTTTCTCTTTTATTAATGCATTTTCTGCTCTTGATTCAATTTTTAAAAATATTGATTGGGATATATACATTTAAAAACTTACAATTCAAATATAGGGCTGAAGAGATGACTCAGCAATTGCTTTTGCAGAAGATGAGGGTTCGATTCCCATCACCCACATGGGGCTCACAACCATCCATACAGTTCCAGGGGATCTGACATCCTCTTCTCATGTCCTCGGGCACCAGGTATGCACCTGGTGCACATGTATACATACATACATACATACATACATACATACATACATACATAGAAAGCATTTATACATGTAAAATAAAAAATAACTAAAATAGTTTTAGAAATGTATCACTTGGTAGACTAAACTAAAGCAGTCAACATACCATGTAAGCAGCAACTGCAGACAGACTCATGACTGCATCTCAAGAATGCCCAACGGCACACATCACCTTAAAAGTCATCTTTCTCCCCCAAAGCAGTCATTACCTGCATTTCTAATACTATTGGTGACATCGCTTGTGTTTGACATTTTAAACCAATATAAGATATATACATATAAGACACACACACTCACTTACTTTAATGGTGTTCTTGGCTTCAGTGTGTGTTAGCACATGCAGGAGTAGATTTTTCATCCTCTGTTCATAGCCTCGAGTGGCGTGACTAGCACACCACTCGCTGTGTTATTGATGGACATTTGGTTTGTTTCCAGACCCACGATGTATCATTAAAGGTTAAAGTATTTTATTGTCTTTTTGAGAACCAGCTCATGTGTTTGCTAGGGGAATGCTTGTTTGTGCAGGCTGCTCCAGATATTTTATCTCTGTTACATCTTTTAATTTCCTCCCCCTCAATCTGCCCTCCAAGCTGAATTTGAACACCTGGTCCATTTATGTGGCTTGGTGAAGATGTGTTTGTTGGTCTCAGGTAGATATTTCTTCCTGAGATAAATTCTAAAGCGGTCAAGAGACAAAAGCCCGGCGCCCCCTCTCACACACGGCGGATGTAATCCAGCTGCTTTCAAATAGTAACGTGTGGCACCCTAAGTGAGTGTGCTTGCAGTGTGACAGTGAGAGCTGCCATCAAGGCTACTGAGTTGAAGAGCAGATGTTCAGAGATTCACGTTAGAGGCCGCTGGGATGGAGTGGGAGCTGAGCCTGGGTTGGGGATTAGAATAATATATCAGTTTTTAAAGATCACAGAATCGTATCTTGTCTCCTAATAAAAAACATTAGAAACAAGTACATTTTTAACTAGAGGAAAGCAATAGCTATATTAGCGTGCAAGTCTCTAAGTTCTCTTAAATTGAACCCTAGCACTGACCTATTTATCCCTTTAAATTCTAACATTGTTCACACACCTTCCTAGACTTCAACTGTCTATTGCATAGAAAAACCTTAAAGTCTCTGACCCAGGCAGCCTGCATTCAAAGCATAAAGGCTTCAAATACAATCTGGGCTTTGGAAGTAGCCCAGGCAGTGAAGTACTAGCTATGAGCATGAAGAACCCTGGAACTTGTGCAAACAAAGCCAGTCAGATGTAACCCTAGCACTGAGGAGGCAGAGACAGGTGGATCCTGGTTGCTCACTATCTGTGGTAGTTTGAATAGAATTGGCCTCTCAGAGGGAATGGCACTATTAGGAGGTGTGGCTTTGTTGGAGGAAGTGTGTCACTGTGGGGGCGTGCTCTGAGGTTTCCTAAGCTCAGGATACCGTCCAGTGTCTCCATCGACTTCCTATTGTCTGCAAGGTGTAGTGCTCTCAGCAACTCTTTCAGTGCCATGTCTGCCTGGGCGCTGCCACGTTCCCCACCATGATGATAATGGACTGAGCCTCTAAAACTGGAAGTGAACCCCATCAATTAAATGTTTTCATTATAAGAGTTGCTGTAGTCGTGGTGTTTCTTCACAGCAGTGGAAATCCTAAGACACAAGCCAACCACACCAGTTTTTTGTTTGTTTGTTTTTTTTTGTTGTTGTTGTTTGCATAGTTGAGGCCAGTGAGAAACTGTCTTAAAAAAAAGATGACACTTCCAATAGTCTTTTGCTTCTACACATATGCACATGCACATGCACGCGTGTGTGCACGCGCACAAACATACACATGTATCAACTATGATTTGAGAATAGTAAAAACTGTGAAGTAAGTAGCAGAGTCCCATAACCCTCTTAGGAAAATAATCTCTGTTAAGGTAAAGCTAGATCATACAAACTAATCTCATGAGTGTTTTGAAGCTAAGAATCCCCCTGCCTCCTAACCTCTGCTGCCCTTTTCCCCCAGTCTCCCCCTAGGAAAATTTTAAAGCTGTCTCTGGCAATGACAGGCCAGATTCTGAATCTCTGCGGATAGACAGCCTGCTGAGCATGCTAGTTTGGGGGTAGGAGACACTGAGGTTGTGACTATTGAATGGATGGTCTGTTTGTGTCCTCTGGGTCCTGCAAAGCAGAGGAGGCTGGCTGTGTGCGCACAAAGTCAAGGAAATGCCGGAGGCCCCGGGAGCTTGATGCTGGCTTGGAGTGAGTCCGCCATACTCTTGGTCTGGTCTGGCCTTTGCAGCCCAAGGGCTCTTCCCTACTTGGGACCCGTTTGAAATGAAATCACGAAAACGGGAGCATTCATCCCAGTCTTTGAAATGTATAGCATATTCACGGAATTAGCTGCAGTGTCCCCAGAGGGTTAGAGCTGGAAACCTGGGCCTCAGGAGACAGAGGCACTGACTGGCCCAAAGGAATGTGGCGACTCTCTAGAGGGGAGCTGGCCAGTATGGGGACAGAGGGGAAAATGGAAGGCCTAGGGGGAGGAAGGGAAGGGAAGTGGCGTATTGGATCAGGGTCATGTAGGAGCTGTTTGGTTTCCTCAGGTGAATGTTGTCTAAATTAACGAATCGCTGAATGCTATTTAACTGAGCAAATCTAGTTATTAAAACAAAACAGAGCGAAACCCTGAGTGATTTCTCAGTTTCTGCCTGTATTAATCTCTTAAAAGGCTTAGCTTTCTCTTCAATAATTAGTCTCAAGGATTGTAAGTCGGAGATGAATAATTCATTACTTTTCCAGAGGCTAAGGAGAGATTATGAAATCAAGATAATCACAGAAAAGAAAAAAACCTATGGCTGAAATTAAAAGGGAAATATTGGAATCCTCAAAATAACACATAACACCCCAGCAAGGCCATTTTAAAAATCTATTTTCAAACATGCAATACTGACAGTTTCCAGTAGAGGGGGATCAGAGAGTCAGCTGACTTGACTATGATCTGCTAGAAAATAAGCCACCCTTTCTCTATTTACCATACCTAATTCTTATCTAACTTCTTGATTTAATGCGTTTAGTGGACCGATTCGTGTGATTTGCAGTCTCCCCCATGGAAGCAGGCTGCTTTCGGCTATCCTTCTAGAATGCTGAGCGGTGTCATGCAGGAGGACAGGGCACATCGCTTCAGCCTGCCTCCCAAAGCCGTGCACTCACGGAAGCCATTCCCCGCCTCAATCCAGAGGCCGTGTTGAACTCACAAAGTAAATAACCATGCGTCTGAGCCATTTCAAAACCACATAAATGCCAACGCTTTCTTCATTACACGTCTGCACTGTGAGAGATTGCCCAGAGCAGGAATTCATGGCCTGAGAAACACGCTTCTCCAAAATGAGGCGAAAACCTCCATTCTGGTAGGATGAGAATTAGATAAACGTGTGAGCATTAGAGAAACTGCCTTCCTTCCTTATGCCTGTGGTGTCTTAGACGTTATAAGGCATTGCCAACACAGAACGATGCCTTTTAAATTTAGGAGTTGAGGGAAACAGCTCGCCCGCCCTGAAATGCTGGTCTTTCCCTCACTGAGGACAGCACCCTGCTTAGTGTAAACACTCCTGAATTCAGCACATGTCTGGGCTTGCCCCGCTGAGCTCTGCGCAGGCTTGTGTCTGTGGGGCTATGGAGGCTCCCAGGAGGGCCAGGTGCAAAGACAGATTCAGTAATTAATAATATCGGTCTGATAAACATTAACTTTTTGGCTTAAGACAAAAACTAGCAGCCAGTTCACGAATAGACTTTTACTCGGAAAGCCTAAACATAGAAGGCGTAACAAAAACCTGAGCTAGTTGGATAGTGTTGCTTCCAAAGTGCCTGAGCCCTGTTCCCATGCTTTTAGCTGACCAGGAAAATGACCATTGAGCCCACTCTACTCTAGGGCCAGTCCTGATTTCCCTAGAGTAGCCAGGCATTCACAGGCTGAGCCACCCTGGTGCTAGCAATCCCACCTAACCTTGAATTGCATACAGATATTTTTATTCTTGAAACAAACTGTCCTAATTGAAATGGCAGATTTAAAATCAAGTGCACCCCAAAACAAACAAGCAAACAAATGAAATCAAGTGCCCCATCCAGCTGTGTACTTAAGGGGCATTTGTACAAGTGATTTAGGAGACAGTTTGGCAACACCAAGGAAAGTCTTGCTTATAAAGTTCCAAAGCTGGGGGGCATTTTTTTTCAGAGGCCCGTTTGAGAGCAAAAAGAAAGGCCATTTCAAACCCCAATAGGGTAGATGAGTGGGGGGGGGGGGGGGGGGGGGGGGGGGACACGACGGCGGGACAGACTAAAGGCAGAAAGAGACATTTCTTTCAGTTCTGAGACATGAGCGTGTCAACAGGTTAGCCTGAGTAGCTCTTTAACAGATACTGTTGTTCTTTTCGGAGACTACAGCTCCCAGAATCCTCCTGGATCACGGACACAAGCGCTCGAATGCGCAAGGACACTTCTCCCAGGAACCCTCGCGTTCCCCGTTAAAACTGAGAGTCGCCTTAAGGCTCTCTCTCTCTCCTTCTTCCCCGTTTTCCCCGCCCTATCCTCTCCTGTCGCACACCCGAACCCACCTGTAGCCCTCTCCCCCATTAAAGACCCACGTGGGATCCACGTGTCTGCGTGTTCTTTCACCCCTCTCCCGTGTTCGTCTCGCTTCCGTCCCTCCACACACACACCCGCGGTTCTTTTCTTTTTTAAAAAGAACAAAATTGGTGCCGAACTGACTCGGGACTTCTCCGTTCCAGGCCTTCCACCTGAGGCCTGGGCTCCGGGCTTTTGGCGCCTCCCGGAGTCCGGCCCTCTCCCTGGACGAGAAGTCAGATCGAGGACTTCATCCACCTCCGTCTGCTTACCACGGCCATCTCCGACCCGTCACCTACTAATTCGTGAGTTTTCTCTGCCGGCTCCCCTTTCCCATCACGCCTAGAGAAAGTCCGGCCAGCTTTCTCCAGTGCGTCCTGGGTTGGGTTCCGCATACCCTTTTTCCTCCCCTCCCCCCAGCCTTCCTCCCGGTTAAACATTGACTTCGCTCGCCGCCGGGGGTTCGGTACCCCTGGCTGTCTCTTCTCTCTCCTTTCCTACTTTTCTCCTGTTCTTTCCATGTGCGGGCTCGCTTGCAAGCGAGCACCTCCGGCTGTTTGGTACAGCCCCAAACGGGCCTACCGTCCCCTCCCAGCCGGGTCTATCCCTAGACCCGACGGTTGCTGGGGTTCGGGTCTGGCCCATAAAACGGCCTTCCGGTCCTACGGGGACGCCTGAGGTCGGAACTGCTGTTTACGAGCACCTTCGGGCGCTTTCCGGCGGGCGATTTCACTGTTTAGCTATGGGTGCTAGGCATTCTAAGACAGTCCCCCCTAATTCCCCACTTGGTCAACTTCTGAAATCTCTAAAGCCCCATGCTTTGATTCCATCCATTAAATTGAACAAGCTGGCGCGCCTCTGCTCCAAGACTTGGCCCCGTTATAAACTACAGGGTGATCTCCGCTGACATTCTGAGATGTCTCTCTCTCCAAGAAGCTCCGGTTCCAGCTCCTCCGATTCGGTTTCACCTCATTCTTCCCGCAGCAGAAAGCAGCGTAAACAACTAACAGTTTCCTTCCGCCACAGGCAGCTGGAAGTACCTCCGGAATCCTCTGTTTCTCCTCCCCGCCCTACCCCGGCCCCTCGGTCTTCCAAAACCTCCTCAGGCCCTAACCCCGTGCGCCAGCTCCGCCCCTCCGCCGCAGTCACTAATCACCACTCTTCCATTGTTATTCACTTAAAACACTCACCTATTCACCTAACACATCTCAGACAGTTCATTTCCACGGCTCATGGTCATCATTCGTACACGGTAACCCAGACAGGGCCCTGCTCGTTCAAGTTCCAAAGGAAACCAAACTCAGCCCCCTCTACTCCAGCCTAAGGAAAACAGTGGCCACCTTCTGTGTTAATACACCCTCCCTCCAAGCGGACTCTTAACAGGCTACCCTGACACAACGGGACCGTCACTGACTACAGCGGTGGCCCCGGGATGTTAAGGAATGCACAGTTAAAGATCTATTTCTGTTCAGACGCTTTTTTTAGGCTCCAGGACGCCAGCCCGCCCCTCCTGAGCAGATCAGACACAAGCGGATTGTAAAACGGAATAAGTATCACTCCCTACCCTTCAAGACTTCCCCCCAAACTCCTAGAACCCCCACCCCAAATTTCCCCCAACCTTCCAAACCCCCTCTTAATTTCTTTCTCCACTAATGCGACTTTTGCCTTCCAGCATCTTAACGATGGCCCAGCTACTCAGGAAAAGCCAGACATGTGATTTCTTCAATCAGCCATCTCAGAACGCCAGCGGACAGGACACAGCCAGCAGAACATCGCCAAGATCATCGGACAATCAGCCACCTCAGAACGTCAGTGGACAGAACGTGACCAACGGGAACACCATCGATAATCGGACACTTCTTGGACCCCTCGGCACCCAAAGCCAGCAGGAAGCAGCCATGAGAGACCGGGCTACGCCCCTATTCCCTACCCTTTAAGACCCACCCCCCCCCAATTTTTTTTAATAAAACCAAAAGGGTGAAATGTTGTTCTTTTCGGAGACTACAGCTCCCAGAACCCTCCTGGATTACAGACACAAGCGCGCGAATGCACAAGGACACTTCTCCCAGGAACCCTCGCGTTCCCCGTTAAAACTGAGAGTCGCCTTAAGGCGCTCTCTCTCTCTCCCTCTTTCCCGTTTTCCCCGCCTTATCCTCTCGTGTCGCACACCTGAACCTTATCTGTAGCCCCCTCCCCTATTAAAAGGACCCACGTGGGATCCACGTGTCTGCGTGTTCTTTCACCCCTCTCCCGTGTTCGTCTCGCGTCCGTCCCTCCACACACACACCCGCGGTTCTTTTCTTTTTTAAAAAGAACAAAAGATACAACCCCAGAGGTGTCAAGGCCCCATTCCCAAGAGAAACCTTGAAATGCCAGGGGTCTGAGCAGAGGACAAGCCCAACCAATGAGGATGGCCTCAACTGAGGATGTACAGGTAGGAGGCATGAGCCTGCCTTTGCAATCACACAGAAGGTGCGCCACCTGCTGGAGATTCCCAGAAGTGCTCGTGGGGGTTGAATGGCTCTGAAGCAGACTGTAAGCCTACGGAAGACGCAACTCGAGAACCCCAGCCATGGGTCTATATGCTGGAAGACGGGTTTCAGCTCAGAGTTTTCAGGAAGGCAAGCAACAGTGTGAATTGACATTAGCGGTCTTGAGGCTCCTTGGCATCTTTGGCAAAGGCAGGCTGAGCGATGCGTAGCTAAATTCGGTGGTCAGCAGAGGAGTGCCTCCTAGTTGACCACTATACTTTTAGCATTTGTTGGTGAGAGAGAGGTCTCAGGAGTGCGACTGTCTTCGGCTTATGGGTTTATGGTGTGAAGTGGTGAGAACACAAGCACACTGATAAAGTAGAAACACCTCAGGAGAGGGAAGCCACCGCTGCTGGGACGACTGTCATAACCAGCACACGGAATTAGCCCAACCGGGTGCAGCTGTGGGAACGACAGACGTAGGCTAGCTCCCAAAGACCAGCGCAGCTCTCTCTTCAACCCATCTCTAAGCTCTGCCTTCCTTTGCTTGACTTTTTAATCTGTCAGCCTTGCTTAGTCACCACATAAGTGAAGTCTTGCTGGGCTCTGCAACACCTACTGTGAGCACGAACTCAACTTCCCACCAGTTCAGCCGCCGCTCAGGTGTGTCTGTGTGCTTGTGCCAACTCCTCTGAGTCACCGTCTTCAAAACCCTTTAGTTGGTTTCATTTGATTTATAAATAACAGCTTTAATCGCATTATACCCATCTAATCTAAGAAGGCGTTTGTTGTAAAACACACTATTACTTTATGTACAACCAAGACAAAGTCTTCCAGTTGAGTTCTGCCCCTCTGCTCTCTTGATGCTTAGACATTTCAATCCGCACTTAAGCTTATTTATGCCAGCTGTTTAATAAAATGCCCCTTGTACACACATGAAAGGGAGCACACAAGCTTGCGCTATCTCTGAAACGTCTTCACCCCAAGTCCGACTCTTCAAAGTTGACCTTTAACTCGGAAGTGTTGTACTTTTTAAAATGATAAACCCATTCTGTGCACAAGAAAAATCATGTGTTTCATTGCTTCTTTCCTAAATTTTTACGTTTATGTATTTACTAGTGTGTGCATGTGTGTGGGTAGATGTGCACCATGTTGTATGTGTTGGCGGGTGGGGAGGGAATCAGAGGACATTCTACACAATTTGGTTCTTCCTTTCCGCGGTGTAAGTTCCGAGGTTTGAACTGAGGTCCTCAGGCTTGCTGGAACAGGTCTTTATCTACTGAGCCATCTCACTGGCCCCATTACTCCTTTAAAATGTTGATTTGAAAATATGAAGCATACTTCACAACTTTACAGCTTGTTGGGTTATCCTAAAACAAATATCTGTCAAACAACTGCCCAGATTTTATAAAAAAAAAAAAAAGAAAGAAAGAAAATCTGGTTAAATACCCAAGAAGCTCTGTGCCCTTCTTCCCAGGCATTGCCCTGGGCCTTTCACCACCACTGCAGATTAATATTTATCAACTAGATTGTCTCTTCATGGCATTTATGTAATGAAATAACTCAGTATAAATTTCTTTGTTGGGCTTTTTTTGTTCAACACTATGCTATAGGATGTATCGTGGTCATATGAAACATTCTGTGCTCATTCCTATCGCTATGGAAACGTTTCTTATGTGACTATTCACCATTTTATTAATCCATTATCTAGTCAGTGGGCAATTGAACTTTTGATTTCACGTTATTGTCGTATAAGGGATGCTGTGATGGGCAGTTCTGGGCACACCTCTGTGCATGTTCTTAAGGTAAACATGCAGAGGTGGAAATCCGGCACCGTCTTGATTTTAGTAAATCATGGCAATAGTTTCCAAAGTGTCATATCAGTAGACCAGTTTATGGGAATCTCTTGATCGTATAAGTGAACTTTAACCTAAAACAAGAGTTAGAATGCCTTCCCCACGCATATTTAATCAATTGTCAGTGTTCTGGGAGAAGAATCTCATGGTTACTGTTTGGGTTCTTTAGGTCTCGTCTTGCAAAGCCTGACCAGAAGCCATAAAATTATGAGACCACAGCTACTGCTTGACACATGTTCTTAACTGATGGCATCCAGTATGGGTTGATGGGTGATTCCCCTGGTAATATTCTTATGGTAATGTGGATAAGGTGTGTAAACATACATACAGCATGGTACAAGAGAAAGAAAGAAGTAAAGGGGAATTAGAAGGAGAAGAAGAAGGAGGAGGAGGAGAAGGAGAAGGAGAAGGAGAAGGAGAAGGAGAAGGAGAAGGAGAAGGAGAAGAAGAAGAAGAAGAAGAAGAAGAAGAAGAAGAAGAAGAAGAAGAAG
>JABTXL010000186.1:10489838-10514725 GCA_025134845.1 Neodon shergylaensis
TATCTATCTATCTATCTATCTATCTATCTATCTATCTATCATCTATCATCTCTATCATCTAACTCTGCACGTGGTCTGTTAATTTTTCTCCATTTGTCACAAACCTTCTGTATATGTTTTCCACATTTTAAGAAACAATTCAATGCCTGAATCATTGCACCGGTGAGGCTTTCTCCTAAGTTACAACCAGTTTTAAAAAAAAAAAAAAGGAGCAACTGAGTTATTAGTATGTGGCAGACACTACATGAGACATCACAGAACACGCAGAATTCCCTAACCCTGGCAGCAGCATGCTCCAGCACACGCCCTCCACTGGTTGAGGCTCACTCCTGGGGTGCTGACTTCTGCTGTCTCTGTCCTTTCTACCGACCTGAGCATCAGACCTGAAGAGGACGTCACTTGTGTACAGAAATGGCCTCCCAGAGCCACAAGACCTCCAGGATGGGATGCGGATTAGAATGCTGATGATGTCTGACGCAAATACTGGGCTTTTGTTCTGAGCACTTAGCTTTGTTCTGCCCTCTTTAAGTTTTCATTGCTCTTTCACTCACCTGGTAGGCATTTGTTAAGTCAAGTAGATGGATTAATACTTTAATCTTATTTTAGCTTCTCTAACATATTTGAGTAAGGCAAGGACATTCCCGGCAGCAAAGGACCCTGAAATCTTCATGAGCTTGTGTAGTTTTTCTCATTCCTATTCTTTGTTTCCTTTCCTTTGCACATTAGTTATAAAGTAATGAAGCCTAGATCAATAAGTTTGGTCTCCAGGCAACAGAAAACACACCAATCAATTTAATCTTAGGCAGAGCCCTTTGTAACTCCATTTCTTCAAAAAACCTCTGGACTCAAGTAAATACGACAAGCTTCTAAACATCCTTTTTGTTTGATTCTGCTTTATGTTCTACATATGAGATCTTAGGTGCATAAAATACTTAATAATAGTGAATTAAAACACTTCAGTATTGAACCAACCAATATGAAAGATTTATTGAACGCTGCTACACATTTTCATCTTTCCCACTTCTTCAAAAACAAACAAAAGTGGGTAAGACTCTAATTGTCCTGAAAAACACATGATGAAGATTCATTTCACATTAAAGGGAACCAAGAATACATAAAGGCCAAACTCCAGAAGAATTCTAGAAAGGACCTTGAATTACAAAAGTTATACAAATGAGGCTCTTGAGAAAGGTGGAGAGATTCAACTAAGAACTGAAGACTGGGAATTAACAGTATGTCTTCTTAAATCTGGCTGGCTGGTGTTTTAGGAAGGATATCCTGAAGTAAACATGTGGGAAGGGTAAGAGGAAAAAAGAAAGATGGGGTATGGGGTGTGTGTGTAAACAATTGTGACAAATGTCAAAATCCAGTGCTAAATATCAAACAACTCTTTTATTCTACTTCTGTAAAATATTTCAAAGCAAAATGATGAAATAACAAAAAATAACAGAGAAGCTTCTCTCGGTTGCTGAAACCTAACACATCCATCTCTTCAGTGAAACTTGTATTTATCTTCATTACTTATTGTGAATAAACAGGAATACTTTGTTCCAGATACACCATGGCATCAAATAGTTAGGCTATAGCAAAGGAGACTGTGAGTGTGGAGTTGAAATCCAGTCTGGGTGTCAGGTGAGTGGCTGGGCACAGAGTAAGTGTGCATAGATCCTAGGCTCTGTTCTCCAGCCATCTGCAGCAGTTCTTAAGTGGATGCTGAAGATGTAGACACGGTGGTGTGAGCTATGATGTTCAGCAGGAGGAGAGCAGTCCGGGTCGAGGTTCACGATAAGAGGCATGAGAACCTGTGAGTGTGAGCGGAGGGAAGGTTTGCGCGAGCTTCTCACCACGCTGGTACACTCTTGGTCATACTTACGCTTTTAAAAGAATTTCTTAGAATTTTCACATCTTAGAGATAGAAAGGAAATGGAATTATATCCAGTGACTCTTAGATGGTTTTCTATTAGGTTCTGCCATGACTTCCTTTTGTGGACAATCCTCAAGATTTCCTGTGGAACAGGTTAGAGTGAGTGAAACCAGGCTCTCACTGTTCCCTTTCTAGGTATCAAAGGTAGCTTATTAGAATAAAGTGGGGACGGTAAGCTGCTGGCGTACAGTGTAATGTGTCCAAAGTTTGAAAACATTGGGATCATCTGCCCATTGCAAAGTATAAAGGCACAGTGGGAAGAATATTTGAAATTAGATTTTTTTCCTGAGAATTCAAGCTGTATTCTATTTCATTCATAAATACACCTCAAGAAGAATTCCATGTCTTTTCTCTCTTTCTCTCTCTCTCTCTCTCCTCTCTTTTTTAATCAGTATGGTAAAGGCATTAACAGCACATTTTCTTTTGAATTGTGGAGAAACAATTCTGTGTACTTATTTAAATGTTCTTGAGGTCCCTATAAATATTTCCTGAAATGTCTCTTGGGCATGATGTAAGAAACATAGATGAAGGCTTCTGTGTCTTCCCATACTGTCAGAAATAAATTTGAAAGATGCTGTCATTTATTTATTTATTTATTTTTTTTATTAAAGATTTCTGTCTCTTCCCCACCTCCGCCTCCCCTTTCTCTCCCCCTCCCCCAATCAAGTCCCCCTCCCTCGTAAGCCCAAAGAGCAGTCAGGGTTGCCTGCCCTGTGGGAAGTCCAATGACCACCCACCTCCATCCAGGTCTAGTAAGGTGATCATCCAAACTGCCTAGGCTCCCACAAAGCCAATAGGTGCAGTAGGATCAAAAACCCATTGCCATTGTACTTGAGGTCTCAGTAGTCCTCATTGTCCGCTATGTTCAGCGAGACCAGTTTTATCCCAGGCTTTTTCAGACCCAGGCCAGATGGCCTTGGTGAGTTCCCGATAGAACATCCCCATTGTCTCATTGTGTGGGTGCACCCCTTGCGAAATAAATTTGAAAGATGCTGTCATTTTTAAGGTATATATCTTTAAAAACTTTTATATGAATGTTTTGCCTGTGTGTATGTGCACCAAATATATGCCCGATGTCCTTAAAGGACAGAAGAGGGAGTTGGATCCCCTGGGACTGGAGTTACAGATGTTGTGAGACACTCTGTGGGTGCTGAGGGCAACAAGTGCTCTTAACTGTTGAACTGTCTCAATAGCTCCAAGGTATAGGAGTTGTCATGGTAGAAATTAGCCAAATATTTTCCATTTTCCTTGGTAACCATGGATGAAGTAAACCATTTTTTCTTATTCGAATCTTAATTATTAATAAATACTCTCAGATTATATATTTCTAATCACAGAACATATATATATGTATATATTTGTTACATAAACATTTATATTTAAATTTAAAAATATATAAGTATATATTTAATAAATGTTTACTCACACACGCACACTATAGGTGACTGTAGAGGCTGAGGGGCCAGAAAACAGCTCAAGGTTTCAGAAGTCCTGAGGAACAATTGAGCTGATAGGAACACATATGCAGTCTGTCCTGATAAGAAGCAGAAGCTGGGGAAGGTGTGTAGTTGTGAATCAAGCCATTGCAAATCAGAGTTGTGAATGAAGGTGTGGAGTTGAGCCCAGGTGCAGAGCTGCAATGGCAGGACTGGAACCAGATGAGAGAATAAGTAGATGGCTGGACAGCAGGTCCAGAGGGATGGACAGGAGGACAGGTGGATGGCATTTGAGTAGACTGTGGCAACAGTGGGGATCCAACCAAGCTAAGTATGGTCCAGAGTTCTCTGCCGATGCACACACCAGGTGGCCAACTGATGTGTCCAAAGGGGCTGTGGCCATCTCAGGGTTAGGTGACCGTCACTGTATGGCATCCAGGTGAGAGAGTTACAGTCCTTTGTGGTCTGGTGTGTCCAGTAAGTTCTTGGGCCTTGTTTTCACGATGTAATTGTAATATGCACATGTACCCTTGTTGTATGGGGCCGCTTGTTTGTTCCCAGCTGCTCAGCCCCAAAATAATCACACAGAAACCATATTATTTGCAATACTGCTTGACCAATAGCTTAAGCGTATTTCTGGCTATCTCATATCTTAAATTAAGCCATCTCCATTAATTTGTGTATTGCCACATGGCTGTGGCTTACCAGCAAGGTTCTGCCTTATTATAGGCTAAAGCAGTTTCTTTATTCATTAACCAATAAAAGCAACACATAGACAGAAGGACCTCATACACCATACCCTTACAAAATCAACTCACCCCTTAACTTTATAAGGTGGTAGCTTTTTAACTTCCAGGAGTAAGTCACCTGTCACTCTGTGCTGTGTGCCTGTTGCTGGAAAAGTGGTGACAATCACATGTCTATCCAGGTGCACAGTTGTCCTCCATCTCTAGAACAGAGCCAAAGATACTGGTTAAATGGAGTCTCTAGGAGCAAGGCAGAGCGTGAAGTCAGGGTTTTATACAGCATGGATAAGGTGGAACAGGGAACAGCCTGGTCTCAACACTACACTATGTCATTAGGTTTTGGTCCATGCTATTATACCTCTAGAGTTAAGTGGTTCTCAACATGTATGTGGGTTTCAATCCCTTTAGGGAGTCACATATCAGCCTGCATATCCGATATTTACATTATGATTTATAACAGTAGCAAAATTACAGTTCTAAAGTAGCAATACGAGGAGCTGTATTAAAAGGTTGTAGCATCAGGAAGGCTGAGAACCACCTTCAAAGTCTAAATTGTCTCAGAGTCAATTTTTTAAAGATTTATTTTATTATTTCTTATTATGTGCATGTGTGTGCCTGTGTCTAGGGGGATGTACACTTGAATGCAGGTGCTAGTGAAGGCCAGAAGAGGGCAAGAGATCCCCCTTGGAGCTGGAGTTACCTGTGGTTGTGAGGTGCTTGGTGTGGGTGCTGGGAACTGATCTTGGGTCCTCTGGCAGAGCAATACGTGCCCTGAGCCATTTCTCCAACTCCATCAGTAACGAATTTGAACCACATTCTTTATGTGTTCAGGAGTCATTTGGTTTGCAAATTAAAAACAGCTCCAGATCAAACAATATTTAAGAGAAAGAGACATGTTATTGCTGGAGAAGGTCAGTTGCTAGATTTGCATATGGAAAACAAATTGCTATGCAGTGGGTCTTTCGAGATGGCCATTCAGTGCAGTATTGTCTAGTGACAGCATGGTTACCTGTTACAAATATTCCCCAGACAGTTTGGAGCATTGGTGAAGTTTGGGTAACAGGTGTAAAATAGAGATTTTCGTATATTTTTAAGTACTTTTGGTTGTTCTATTAGCTAGCAGGGTTCTCTTGAGGGAATAGATTCAATGGGATGAGTGTGGGTCACTACCCCTTGGGGGGATCAAATAATGCTTTCACAGGGGTCACCTAAGACCTTTGGAAAACAGATATTTACATGATGATTTTTAACAGTTGCAAAATTAAAGTTATTAGGTAGCAATGAAAATAATTTTATGGTTGGGGTCATCACAACAAGAACTGTATTAAAGGGTTGCAGCACTAGGAGGGTTGAGAACTGCTGTCCTAAAGTTAAAACTCTCCAAGGGTAACAGGGCATTTCCTCAGCACTTCAGATGCTACCAAGAGTTCAAACAGAGGCCGATTGTCAGTATGTTGTAGATTTCAGGTTTGGGTGTGGGCCAGGGTCTTCCTAATTAGGTCGAACCTAATCTTCTGGGAAATCTAATGTATCTGTGATTTGCTATTTTCATTTTAGTTCAAGAATGCATCTGAAGTTTGGTCTTAATTTAAAAAAAATTAAGGAATTAAAGTCTCCAGTAAAGCAGAAGGCGTATATTCTTCACGGTGCTCATGACTGACATGCCTTTCTGTGTGCCCCATGAATATGTTCAACCTGTTCCGTCCTGGGCTAGGTTTTACTGTTTGTTCCTGCTGTGTGAGCTGCCTGCCCCTCTAAATCCATCTTCTGCGGTGGCCACGATACCAGAGCAAGAGTGGGCCTTGGGCGTCCCCCACAAAGTGAGAGACCGTTTAGGATGGATTTTTAAAAGGTCTGGGATCAGACAGATTCAGCTTTAAAGTGCAGTCTCTCCTCTACCAGTGATCAGTCTTCTTCAAGCTAGTTTATTCTTCTGAAACCTCAGAACTTCCATATGTGAACACATTCAACTTTCATATGTGAATACATTCAACTTTCATATGTGAACACATTCAACAAGCCAGATTGTCCTCATGGTAGTGGTGCATGCCTTTAATCCCAGCACTCAGGAGACAGAGATAGGTGAATCATTTGAGGCTAGCCTGGTCTACAGAATGAGTTCCTGGACAGGCTCCAAAGCTACAGAGAAACCCTTGTCTCAAAAACCAACCAACCAAACTAACAAACAAACAAAAGAAACATGAAGCACCACACATATGCCAAGATATCTCTCAGAAGAGCCCATAGCAGCCGAAGCTCTCTGACAACATGGAAGTTTGCTAAGAATATTAAGACAATGTAGACCACTATGGTGGTTTGAAAGAAAATGACCCCAAAGAGAGTGGCACTATTAGGAGGTATGGCCTTGTGGGAGTAGGTGTGGCCTTGTTGGAGAAAGTGGAGGGGCAGCTTTGAGGTCTTTTCCTCAGTGTGACAGTCAGTCAACTTCCTGTTGCCTGCAAGATGCAGCGCTCTCAGATCCAGCACTGTCTGCCTGCACACCGCCACAGTCCCTGTCATGATGATAATGAACTGAACCTCTGTAAGCAAGGCACCCCAATTGAACGTTTTCTTTATAAGAGTTACTTTGGTCATGGTGTCTCTTCACAGCAGTGAAAACTCTAACGAAGACACCCACAGATGCACAAGGGTGCTTAAACCAGCAAAAGGGGAGAATAGAATTTCCCCCACATCAAGGGGATTTCCTGCCTGCTCTTCATGGTTAGTTTTTAATGACCATGATGTATTTGTATTTGTGGGTTTCCAGATACTCAAAATGCTTAGTGTCTAACTCATAAACAGATATCTAAGCCGGCTCTTTCAGTTTTGCAAGGGACAGACAACACTCACGGAGATTGTGTTTCTCCTGTGCTGTTGTCATGGGTGGATCCAGAGCTTTCCCAACAGAGAAATCAAAGGACTATGAGGGATTGGAGGGAAGAAAGGGCAGTGGGATGTGCTGGAAGGCAGGAAATGTGGTTTGGAGTGAAAGACTGTGTGGTCCCGATTGTGTCATTGGCTGACTGGGTGAGACCGTGCAAGCCATACTCAAGAGAAGCAGATTTCTTCTCTGTAGAATGGAATTTGGGACAAAACATCGTACAGTTGTGGAGAACAAGGGGAACAACGCTCTAAGATGCTATTTTGTTACATAGCATTAGTTCATGGCTTTTTAAAAATTGAAAACGGATTTTTTTTCATACAGTAACTCTGATTAAGGTTACTCCTCCCCCAACTTTCCCAGATCCTTCTCCACTTCCCACCCACCCAAATCCACACACTTTCTTTCTCATTAGAAACAAACAAGCAACTAAAAAATAATGATAATAATAAAATAAAATTAGATAAAACAAGAACAAACCAGAATAGGACAAAACTAACAAAAACAGAAAAAAAAGAGCCAAAGAAGAACATAGAAAACACAGACATCAACACACACACACACACACACATTTGCACACACAGAAAACCCATAAATCAAAATCAGAAACAATAGTACGTAAGCAAAGATCTGTAAGGGAAAAAAATGTCCAGACAAAGTATATCAGTTGCTGGACGAAGCCTCTCTGGTGACACTTGGGCTAGGCACCAGTCTGGTCACAGGAGATGGTCAGTGCAGGCGACATATCTGTTTGCTAGGAGTCTTAGCTGGGGTCATCCTTGTAGATTCCAGGGAGATTCCTTTGTGCCAGGATTTTACCTGACCCTGAAATGTTCACGACTTCATTGTTTCTGTTTGTTGAGACAGGGTTTTTTCTGTATAGCCCAGGATGGCCTTGAATTCACAGGGATCCAGCTGTCTCTGCCTCCTGAGTGCTGGGATTAAAGGTGTGCACCAATACCACCTGGCTCTCCATCCTTGTTCTTTTTTTTCCCCCCGTTTTTTTTTTTTTTTTTTTGAGACAGGGTTTCATCTGTAGCTTTGAAGCCTGTCCTGGAACTAGCTCTTATAGACCAGGCTGGCCTCCAACTCACAGAGATCTGCCCACCTCTGCCTCCCGAGTGCTGGGATTATGGTGTGCCACCACCGCTTGGCTCATCCTCCTTCTTATAATGTGACATTGCAGATCCTCCCTTCAGTGGAGTCTCGTCTGCATCCCTACACTCTAAATATGTGTTGGTCATGTGACTTACTTTGACCAAAAAGGCATCAGCTAAGTGGTGTAAAAAGAGGTTTGGAAAGCCTTTGTATACTGGTGTCCACTTTTTTGCTGAGCTTGGAGCCCCAAGACATACCCTAGAAGAGCAACCCAAGGTAGGTTGTTGAGGTGGTCAGCTGACTGGGGTGAGGAAGTGTTGCTAGCAACTGAGTACTCGCCATCAGAAGTGGATAGGGCCATTCAGGATCATGAAGCCACCATCCAAAACAATAGCTTACCACCGAGCCCTAAGAGCTCAGGAAGGATCAGATAAAACTTGCCCATGCCAAAATAATAATCCAGCTGACTCATAGAATTGTAAACTGTCATGAGGACTAAAAGAAAGGCCTCCCTCTGAAGTGCTCATTCCTCCCTGTTTACAGCTTACAACAGCCAACGTTCTTTCCCCCTTTGGCATGTAGGAATCTAAGCACATGGGTGCTTTAGGCTCAAGATCCCAATGGGGCTGACATTACAATCATCTCTACACTTTGGGCAGACCTCAGGTTTCCACTGTCTGTTTGTCTGATGGAGTGTCATTTTTTCTTGCCACATATTTTTCCCAACATGGTGGCATGCTTCCCAGAGCAAAAGTGACCAGGAGGATTCCTGTAGTCAGAAGCTGCAGTCTTTTTATAACTGACTTAGGAGTGGCAACTCCTTGTTTCCACTGAAGCTGTTTAAAGTAGGCCACTGACTCCAGCCCCTGAGCAAGGGTAGGGAAGCACGCAGGCATGGTAACAGATAGCAGGGACCAATCTCTAAGGCGCACACTTAGAACACACACTGGCTTTTCTCTAGATGTAGCAAGACATTCCCACAATATCAACTTGTAGTTCTGAGGTTTATCTCATGCTGCTCTCACTAGATGGTCAGGAAATCCTACAAAGGAAGAAAGTTGCAAGAAATAGTCTTGAGAATTATAATTATTTTCACCAAACCTACCATATGTAGCATACATATCGCTTTAAAACATAGAATATGCAGAATAGAGGAGTAGTTGATACTGAGATAAAATCAAGACCTGATGTTTTTAAAATCTTTATTTATTTATTTATTTATTTATTTATTTATTTATTTATTTTAATGTGCATGAATGTTTTGCCTGCATGTATGTGTACATACTGTTGGTTTGCCAGGCTCAGAAGGCTAGAAGAGGGCATCAGATCCCTTAGAAATGGAGTCACCATGAGCCACTATGTGGATGCTGGGAGTGAAACCTGGTCCTCTGCAAGAGCAGCCAGTGCTCTTAGCCACTGAGCCATTCCTCTGGCCCCAAGAATTAGTCTTAAATGTTGTAATAGAGAATTCCAAATATATGTTCAAAGAACTCTGGTAGCTTTTGCACACATTTAAGTGCTGCAATGTCATAATCAGTGTATGCATGTGTGTGTGTGTGCACACACACACACAGGGAGGGGTGTCCCTTTGCACAACACAGACAACAGTGAAATGATCTGTGAAGAGGTGAGAATGAAAACTCAGTTCAGCCTGACTTAGGCTGGGTCAAACTTCAGGAATCTAATGCAAGGCAGGTTTTTTTTTTTTTTTTGCCAGCATACTCAAACACAGTACAATTTGGAAAAAAGTCTCCTGGCCTAATACGATCTCCAGTGCACAAGGAGATATAATTACATCAAAACTCAACTCAAAGTATATGTCATTTCTTTCAAGACAAAGATGGGGTCTAGAGATGAATTTAACAGCCTAGGGCATGGTCTCAATCATATAGATAGTGCCAAGATTATTTGGGCTGTGTTAGTCACCTCTGGCACTGGTTGTGGGAACTTGGAAGAGCCTCTGATCATTTAGATAATATAAGGGTCATTTGGACTCTTAAGGAGCCCCTGGTGGCTAAACAGGTAATGTAAGAGTCATTTAGATTCCTAGCCACCTTTGTGAGAGCTTGATATGACCCAACAGACAATGCAGGTCACCAGGCTGTTAATCCCTTCCAATCCCCAGTCTTCTGGATGGAAGAATAGGTTTTATGTCCTTGGAGAGGACAATCCTGAGTGCTCAACATTCTTGGTTTCCCTGGAGATGTGTGGGCGCAAGGGCCTTCATGCTCCCAACAAATCTGAGCTGTGGCTTGGGAGTGTCATCAGCATGGTATATGTGTAGGATGGAGAGGATGGGGAGAACAGAGGGAAGGAGCTTATGATGGAGTTCCAGGTCATGGGCTTGTATTGCAGCACTGCCTCTTGCTAACCATGTGACCTTAAAGGCAACTAGGAACTATGCCCCAGCCTCTTTACCTACCAAAAAAAAAAGTAAGGTTGACCTGTGTAATTTCCAAGATGGTTTTTAGACTCTTAGAAACAGAACCATTTAACTCTCTGGGTTTCTATGAAATAAAATGAAAATATTTAAGTGTTTGGGCCATAGAAGAAGCAGAAGCAACCTTGGTGAGTGTTAGTCTAGGACAAACCCCTCTGTCTATTCCACCATCTCCTCATGCAGAAATCCCACCTGCAAAACATTTGACAGATGTCCTCAAGTCCCTGCTTCAGTATCTCTAGTGATAGCCCAGTCTTCCGGATGGTAGCATGCATTCCCTTCCTGGGCATTTCTAATATTGCTTTCATTTGCTTTTATGTTAAGGTCAAGTTTTTTCATTATCAAATCTGCATTCCCTAGATGGTCAGTAGACCTGAGTCTGGTTCCTTTCTGTCAAGCATTCTGAAGGGCCAGAGGATGTGATTTTGTGCTATCACCATCTTGAGCATCCAGAGGGAAAGGTCTACCATTTGGGTGGATTTTCAAGGACTAGTGTGGCAACCCTTGGCTCCTCTTTGCCATCTACACTTCTCTTGGCTGTTGGAGTAGGAGAACTGCTCAGGTACTCTCACTCAAGATCAGAACATGTGGTTCTTCACTGTGCAAGCCCAAAGGAGCAGCTCGTAGGGCGACTCTGAAGGGATATGTGATTTAGGGAGCTGGCTGGGATTCAAACCGCCCCTGATCATCAGCCAAAGAGTAGGAAGTTGAAGGGTACAGGCCGCATCTCTTCATCTTTTACTAGGAAATCACAGACTAGGACACTCAACTGAATAGTTTGGTCTGTTTCTAAGACATGAAAGACCCATTTACCTTAGTGCAGTTTGGGTACCTTCTTTAAAATGTTTTAGAATTTCCATAGTTTGGATTCTGGCATATTTGCATATCCATAATGAAGCATTTTAGGAATGGGACCAAACCAAATGTGAAATACATGTAGGTGTCATATACCTTTACGCGTTGGTCAGAGATAACTCTACAAAATTTAAAAACGATTTTGTGCATGAATCATAGTTCCTTGCTGTGGAATTTTCCACTGAGAACACCGTGTCGATGCGCACAAAGATTGTTGGAGCGTTCTGAATCTCAAGAGTTTGCTCAACTTGTGAAGGCAAGCTTAGTTTCCTGTGTTTGGGATGTTCGTGGCACGCCCTCTGGCCACGACCCTTTGTGATGAATAGTTCGGCAGGCTGAAAAGAGCCAGTCAGTGTTTATTGGGTGTTCACCGTGTGCCAGGCACAATTCTACTTGCTTCGCAAAAGCTAAAGCCTTTAGCCTGCGGGGAAGGACTATGGCAACGGCTCTCTCATCAGCCCTCTCTGACGATGAGGGATCTGAGTGCAGATGGCGGCAACAGTTTGGACCCAAGACACATGGCTCCAAATCCCTGGCTAACTGGTCCATTCTGCCCCTTCAGACACCACAGCTCTTTGGGGGTGGCCCCAGCACACCTTTCCTTGCCCATCTCTTTTCTCTCCTACCATAAATTTTGACTATTAGCTCTTTCCTGAGAGAATTATTTTCCCCACCCGTGTGCCTTCTTGAGCTCCCTCTGCCAAAAGTATCTACACTCCCTTGCCGCTCTCTGCCTCTGTATCTTCAGTCTTTGGGGGCAAAGCTGTCGCCAAAGAAACTAATGTTTGCCAAGCCCGTGTTGCCTGCTGGGGACAGCGCTGAGGAAGCTCACACAAAACATGTGATGTAATCCTCAACCTAACTCTTTGACATAGGACGACAGGTCAGTTTGCCCATTTTCCAGCTGAGAACCAGCTTCAGGATGAGTTCCCTGCTCATCCAAGGAAGATGCAGATGTTCTGACTGCAGCTTTGTGCACAGGCGCGCCGCTTCATCCTCCAGCAGCAGGCAGGAGCGCCCTCTTACAGGATACTCCCACTTAGCAATTTAGGCATCCTTCACGATCATCCATGGTACTTTGTGCATTTATGTACCGTATCTCCGCACTATGGCTTCTGATAGCAGGAACTGATTGCCTCACGCTCCTTCCAAAAAGGCATCCTGTCGGGTCCTTTATACTTCCGTCAAATGATGAATATTTGTTTAAATGAGACTGAATCAAGGACCAGGGAGGCAGCCTTCTTGAAGGAGACAGGCTCATTCTTGCCAACTCTGACACGTCCAAGTTCTTGAAAAATGAGCTGTCAGTTTCTTTGACTCGCTAAGCCTTTTGGGAAGGAAGAAATGAACTGAAACAAGCTATGTGTCTTGCGCCCCAGAGAGGAAGCTCCTGCTTCCAGACATGACAAGCCCATCAAGTATGCTGTGTTAACTCCAACAGCATGCATCAAGTGCAGTTGGCTACTGCACAGGCATGTGCAAACAGGTTTGTAAGCAAAGAGACATCCTCACCCAAAGGTGCCAGGATGCATTAAAAAAAATTAACTTGAATTTGACATGGTTGCTGCAGAAGAAAATAATTTGCTTAGCAACTTTCTCTTATCATATGCCTTATTTTCCTTGAATGTGTCTGTTAATTAGGCTAGTTAATACTGTGCCAACTGGATAAGTAATTAGATAAGGAACACATGGGGCATGGTAACACATGCCTACTCTCCCAGCATTCCAGATGCACAAACAGGAGGAACAGAAGTTCAAGGTCATCCTTGGTTATATTGCAAGTTCAAGACCAGTCTGGGAGATATGGAACCCTGACTCTCCCCATCCCTGCAAAAGAACAAGATCCATGCCTTGCTCTGTCATCCTCAGAGAGGCTTCCTCGGGTAGCAGATGGGCACAAGTATAGCCAGATGGTGTGTGAAGAATGGGAGACCTCGGAACACTCAGCCTGTGCAGAATGTCTCCATCAAACTGCTCCCTGCCAGTGCTCAGGGAGTTGGGGGAAAGAGGAGGAAGGAAGAGTGTAAAAGCCAGAGGGATGGAGGACACCAGAGTCACCTTCTAGACACAACAGGGCTGGCACACATATGATGGCCAACCCAAGATGAACTCTGCAGCATCTTTGGAGGGTCTTTGCCTCATAAGGTTGAGTTAGATTTTCTTGGTTTGTTTTTGTTTTTAATCTTCCAGGTACTTGACATATATATTTTGACTTCTGGCTTTGGGGACTTTATGAGATTTCTGGGTGTGCAAAGTGTGTGTCTCTGTGTCTACATGTGTTTCTTTTGCTTTTTCTTGGCACTTTTTTTTGGTTGATTTGTCATATTCCGGTTGGATTGTTTTTATTTATTTTACTGTATTTTATTATTATTCCTTAGAAGCCTGTTTGTTTTCTAAATGAGACAGAAAGGGGGCAGATCCAGATAGGAGAGAGATGGGAAGGATCTAGGAGGAGTAGGAGGAGGAGAAACTATAATCAGAATATATTGTATGAAAAAAAAATCTATTTTTAACAAAAGAAAGGGAAGGAAAGGAAAAGAAAGAAGGAAGGAAAGAAAAAAGAAAGAGAGAGAAAGAAAAGAAAGAAAGAAGAAAGAAAGAAAGAAAGAAAGAAAGAAAGGAAGGAAGGAAGGAAGGAAGGAAGAAAGAAAGAAAGAAAGAAAGAAAGAAAGAAAGAAAGAAAGAAAGAAAGAAAGAAAGAGGAAGGAAAGGTCTGGGCTTTCTGTGTTTGGGTCAGCTGTGGATTTCTGTGATAATCCCCATCTGCTACAAAAAGAAGTCCTTTGATGAGGGTGGAACTATATTTATCTGTAGATGTCAGGATAGATATTTAGGATACAGTTGCGATTATACTGTAAGGTGAGTGTCCGTAATTGGTTCTTCTCTGGGTTCCATGGTCTCACCAGTCACAGGTAGTTGACCAGGCTCACAGTACCTTTTCACCCTTAAGTATACCTCTTTATGCTGATCACCGTTGAAGTTCATAGACGTCAGTTGGGTAGGACTTTTCTTCCCGCCCCACAGCTCACATAGCACCTTCAGATGCTCTGACAGCTAGTCCTTGACAAGGAGACTTCTGGGTCTCCAGCTTTGTCTCCTCCAAGCTCTGTGTCCAAAGTGTGTGGTGTCTTCAGCAGTAGAATCTCACCTTCGAGTTTTGGGAGGTGACCGAGGGCAGCAGCAGCAGCCTCTTGAACTCTTCTAACAGCAATTTGAAGGAAGGGTTTCCATGCCCGGTTCTGGGGTTTTTGTTAGATAGTCTTTGGTTCTTGAGGGGAGCACTATTACTTCAAGTAATGTAAGTTCATTTAAATTATTTATATATGCAACACATAAGATATGTTTTTAAAGGAAACATAAAATGGTTGTCTATGTTTTTTGTTTGTTTGTTTGTTTTGAGACAGGGTTTCTCTGTAGCTTTGGAGCCTATCCTGGAACTCAGTCTGTAGGCCATGATCACCTCGAACTCAGAGAGATCTGCCTGCCTCTGCCTCCTGAATGAGTTGCCTATGTTTTATTCCATCATCTCTAATATTCCTTATTCCTAACCCTTCCTTCTTTCTCAGTATTTCCACCCTCCCTAGAACAAATGTCTCTTCTCCTATCTTTTCCATTTCCCTCACTGTAGGGCCCACAGATCTATCCCTGCACCCATATTGAGGATATGCTTGCAGTTTCTGGCAAAACATCCTGTTTGTTCCTGTGCGCCCTCTGCCCCCATGGTTAGCTATAGGGCCATTGTTTACTCTGTCTTTGGCCTGATAGTTTCCCACCTGCCTGGGGGTGTTTCCATTGTGCAGCAGTTAGGTATATAAAGTTTTTTCTAAGAATGAATAAAGGGCAAAAGTGAAACCACATAAAGTTACTCTTCACTGAGATAAACTACACACGTTGAACGATTTTCAAAAAGTACTTGGAGACCTCAACTGGGTCCAGCCAACTTTGGGAATTCCCATAGGAGCCTTAAAACCATTTTTGACATTCTGCAGGGGAATCCAGATCCAACCTCCTTCCATAAGTTGACACCTCAGGGAAGGCAATGTATTACTTTAATTGAAGAAAAGCTTGCCTCTGCTCATATACATTATACTGACTAGTCAGCCTCTGCTGTTGATAATTTTCCCCTCTCAGTATAGTCCCACTGGAGATTTTGGCAGTAAGGTCCCATACTATGAGTATATGAACAGGTGTCACCTGTAAAAATTGTTATTTCATATCCCTCTGCTGTACTATATGTTATTCAGAAAGGGTGTATGATGTGGGAGTGTCATATATCAATCTGTTGGTTTCATTGGTTAAGTAATAAAGGAACTGCTTGGCCCTCATAGGTTAAAACATAGGTGGGAGGAATAAACAGAATAGCATACTGGGAGGAAGAGGAAGTGAGCTCAGACTCGACAGCTCTGCGCTCTGGAGCAGAGACGCCATGCAGCTCTCTCCAGGGCAGACATGCAGCCAGCCACCAGGTCAGACATGCTGAATCTTTCCCAGTAAGACCGGTGCTACACTTTATTAGAGATGGGTTGATCGGGATATCAGAATTAGCAAGTAAGGACTAAAGCTAATGGGCCAAGCAGTATTTAAATGAATACAGTTTGTGTGTTGTTATTTCGGGCATAAGTTAGCCGAGCAGGCGGCTGGGGTGCTGGGGACGCAGCCCCGGCCGCCCCTATTTCAACAGGTGTAAACTTAGTTTGCAAACCTTTGGAATGTTACCTAATAAAGTTATTACACAATATACCCAGGAAGAAATATCTTGGCTGCAAAACTTTGCTGAAGACTGAGCCTTGTTCTTATGCACTAATCCCGGCAGGTTTGATAATCATTATCCTTCTGATAAGTTGGTCACCTTTTTCAAAAGCCATCTGGTATGCTTCCCTAAAGTTATTTCTTTGCAACCTCTGGCAGGTACTCAGAATGTGTTTACTGATGGGTCTTCCATTGGATAGGCCATGGTGGCCTCACCTACTGATTTTGATATTCAGTCTGTTGATGCTAAATCTGCTCAGGTGGCTGAATTGATCGCTGTACAAATGGCCCTAGAGAAATATGCCGATATTCCATTTAACCTTTTTACTGTCAGTCAATATATAAACAAAATTCTCTCACCTTTGGAAACTGCAGCTTATATTGCCCCTGTATCTCAAGTCCAGATGCAGTTATTGGCTATTCAAGCATTGCTTTGGGCCTGATCTGTTTCCACCTATGTAGGACATTTGTGGGCTCATACTGACCTCCCTGGTCCCTTTAGTGAGGCCGGTCAGCTTGCTTGCCAAATTTGTACAGTTAGTCAAGTATCTTATGAAGCTTCAGAAAAAGCTCATAATTGTTTATACCTCAATGCTGTGTCTTTAAGATTTCATTTTAAGGCTGGGTTGTGGTGGCGCACGCCTTTAATCCCAGCACTTGGGAGGCAGAGGCAGGTAGATCTCTGTGAGTTCAAGGCTAGCCTGGTCTACAAGATCTGGTTCCAGGACAGGCACCAAAGCTACAGAGAAACCCTGTCTCAAAAAAACAAAAAACAAAAAAATCTTATTTTTAAGATATCTGGAGAGTTGGCCACTGATACTGTTAAAAATGCAATCTGTGCAGAGACCTTTTTGCTATTCCCCATTTGGGAGTTAATCCTCATGGGCTTGCCCCTAATCACATATGGCAAATGGATGTTACCCATGTTCCTTCTTTTGGGCACATGCAATATGTTCACGTAACCGTGGATACTTACCTTATTTTTGCCTCAGCCCATACAGGATAAAAATTACAGGATGTTAAAAGTTACTGTCTCCATGCTTTTGCCTACGTGAGAGTTCTAAAAACTGTAAAAACTGACAAAGGGCAGTCTACACCAGCATTGGCTTTGCTAAATTTTGCTCTGAGTTCTCTATTTCTTATAAAATGGGAATATCTTATAATCCTCAAGGACAGGCTATAGTGGAGTGCGTGCATCATATGCTCAAAGTCTATTTTCATAAAACAAAAAGGGGGAAATATGGTTCCACCCCCAGAGACCATTTATCTTTTATTTTATATAATTTAAATTTTTTGACTGTTGATGCTCAATCTCATTTTGCTGCTGACCAGCATTGGTGGTCAATTTCTTTGGGGATGCCTCACGTCAAATGGAAGAATCTAGCAGATGGCACTTGGTGTGGTTCAGATCTTGTACTGATGTGGGGGGCAAGGGGTTGTTTGTGATTTCCCGCAGGATGCTGAAAGTCCAGTATGGTGTGTGCTGTGGATTTTCCTGTCCTGGAACCTGAGAATGGGACAGAGGCCAAGAGATCAAATGGACATTGATGAAGAATTCTGTTTCTGATGCCAGTGGTGAAATTACCTGGTGTGAGTGAGAAGGAAACACAGAACATGCAACAAACCCGCTTAGGAGTTTATTAGAGGAGGCATGCACAGGCCTGGCGAAGTCAGTGTGCAGAGAGAGGGGAGGCACATTCAGCTTTTAAAAGATGCTTTTAAAAGGGGGTTGACATGACTACGTCATACGCAGATAATTACACAGATGATGGGGCTCACACATGCACGCAAGGGCTTAGCTGAGTCATACGTGGATGATGCAACCACCCATGCATGTGGGTCATGTGGGGCCCTGGGGCCATTAGGCACTTCTGCCTGAGGGCTTGTTTGGACATGCATGGCCCTAGAATCCGGAAGTGTCAGCCTTATTGTAGCTGAAATCATTACATTCCACCCTTTTGCTTATTATAAAAATTTGAGGAGTTTGGGGTCTTTAATGGGTGGGAATAGGGTGATGTCAGGTCTCTCATGACTGCTTCTTGCTAGTTTTGTGGGCATCAGAGAGTGGAGACGCTTGACCGCATCCTGGGGTGGCTGATTACTTTTTTTTTTCCTGAGCTCTGTGGAACAGGCTGGCTGGCAGCTTGAACCTTGCAAGATGCTGGAAAGGCAGACAATTATGTCTGGAAAAATTTTTAGATCCTAGTGATTAAGGGAAGAGAGTCCCAAGATGGAAGATAGAGAGTTTTTAAGGGGGGGAGGGTGGAGGAGGGAATTTCCCAGGGGTTCCTGAGACCAAAAATAATAAGGGAAGAATTAAATGATACCTATTCTGGGCAAGTCTGAATCATTTAAATAGGTCCAATTGGCTCCCTGGAGCTTATGAAAAAATATGTTTGAAAAGAAATAAATTTTAGACATATTAAAAGCATATAATTACAATGGTAAAGTGTTGGAATAGTAGGAAGGAGAGAGAAAAAGAAGGCAGAATTTTTGGAAAGGGGAATTATTAGACCCCTTAATGTTTTACCTGAAGCAAATCTTAAGGCACTTGTTCTCTTTAGCATCACGGTATTACCTAACATGCAGGAGACACTGCTGCAGTCAGTGATAAACCTGTTATGTTAAAGTCTCTTTTGAAATGTCCAGTCCTGGCTCAGTCCAGTGCCCGGGAGTCTCTTGAAAAAGCTCCTTGCACTAATGCCACAATACACTCTGGAAATACCCTTCACAGCCTGGTAGTGGGGTAGGGCAAGCACAATCTCCAAACGGAGAGCATGAAGCAACATTGCACCCCATATATGTAGCTGTGACAATGGCCCTAGGTCCTTGAGAGTGACAGTACAGTTGTCAACACAGCCACGGGGAAGCTCTGAGAGCTGTGGGCTCCTCCTGCCCCGGCACGTGGCTAATGACTGGGTCATCATTCATAGTTCTAGTAGTCTATGGATTCCTTCTATGTTATAGAAATCAATGTTTTTACTTCCACATATGGTCCCAGAGACCTTATAGTATCCAAGCCACACAAGAGTAGCATCAGTGTGTTTTAGCTAGCAGATTTCAGAGTACGGTCGTACCAAAGGGCATAGATTACACTCCTCCTGCCTTGGTCCATATAATCTCAACATTCTTTTTCCTCATGTTTTCAGGAGTGCAGTGCTCTTGCTGCTGTTGTTTGCTCTTAGGCATCTTAGAAGAATGGCTCTAAGGTCTTGGCACCACATCACTGGGGAGAGGTCTGTTTCCTTAGTGTTTGAAAATGAACATACTTCTGAACAGCTTGGGTAGTTAGGTGGTGGAGAAACTGGTACTCTGCAAGTTGTGGATCTAGGCTTCCGTAAGTGCAGTTGTCACTTTGGGAACCCTTTCACTGCAGGTGAGCAAGCCCTGGTAAGACTTTGGAGAATGAGGGGCCATAGCAACAGCACTATGTGAACCCAGACATGGAAGGTGCAGTTGGTGCAGTCTGAGCCAGAAGGACCAGCATGCCGCACTCAGCCCAGACTGAGTCAGGAGCCAGATAAAAGTTGTGTGGCTTTAAGTCACTGTCTTGGGATGGCACGTTACATGGCAAGAGACAAGTTGGATGATGTCATAGTATTGATAGAATGAATTTGCCAGGATCTATAATCACCTAAGAGACCAGCCTCCAGGCGCTCCTGTGAGACATTCTTTTGCCCAGGCTAGCCTCTAGGCAAGACTGAGGGGTTATTATGGTGGAAAGAGCCACCCTAAAGAAAGCCCATCGCCTGGGCTCACTCCTGGACTCAGCTGGGCACAAGACTTCTTGCTCTTTACTTCTGGACCCTGGATGTCATGTGACTAGCTACTTCATGTGCCTGCCACTGAACTTTCCACCATGGTGTCCAGTACCCTCTAACTATGTGTACCAGCACAAACCCTCCGCAAGCTGATTTTCCCAAAGGATCTAATTATAGGAACAAGCCAAATAACTCCAAAAGCAGGCTTTGTCATTTCCCTTTGGCTTATAAATTCTTTCCTCGTGGATCTGGCTGATTGTTTGGTGGGGGTGTGCCGGATAGTACTGGATTGCTGGTCCAAGGGCAGCCAGATGATGTAGGTGAGACATGGAGAAAATGGGTCTAACTGGTACAATAAAAAAGTTTTACACAGCAGAGGAGAAGGTCACTGTGCTGCACAAAGATGGCCAGGAGGGCTAGAAAAACAGACTGCTTCCATCACAAGTGTCATCATTAGAATCCTCTCTGTTCTTCCCTTTCTCAGCTAACACATTCATGTAAAAGAAACCGAGTTCCCAGGCCATCCAACACCACGTCACATGGCTCTTACCGTCTTCCATTGTTTCTGTCAGGACTCTGAGGTACAGTCGGAAGCACCTAGCGCTCAGCACAGGGCCTGTATTTCTCATGCTTCTCACATCATCCTATGGCAGTGCTGGCCATCTTTATAACAACCCAAGAAGTGGGTGCTCTCTTCATGTGACTCTAGGTAACAGTTTAGTGAGCTCTTTTGAGGCTACCTACTTTGAATGATAAATGTTCTATTCAATAATGCTGGTTGGGTTTCCTCCGTTCTCCAACCAGGCAAGTCTTGATCATCAGTCAGGTAAGAAGGCAGATCTAAATTCAGTAGCAGCAGAAGCCTTCAGACCATCATGGTAGGAAGTTAGAAGGTATAAAGAATGGGACAGTCAGAAGAACTGAAGGCTAAAGATGCAGCTGAGTAGGGGAGGCTGGAGAGATGGCTCAGCACTTAAGAGCATTGCCTGCTCTTCCAAAGGTCCTGAGTTCAATTCCCAGCAACCACATGGTGGCTCACAATCATCTGTAATGAGGTCTGGTGCCCTCTTCTGTCCTTCAGGCATACACATAGACAGAATATTGTATACATAATAAATAAATAAATAAATATTTTTTTTAAAAAAAAAGGATGCAGCTGAGTTGAGCTTCCAGGAAAAGCCCCTGAAGTGTGCCAGAGAACAGGTTCTCTGAGGGAGCTTGTGTCTCAGGAACAGGCAGTACCACATCTGCTGCTCGTGTTGGATTCCTCCTTCCGAACCTCTGCCATGATGCTGGCCAGAGAAACAATGCCCTGTCCCTCTCAATATCCATAGAAGCTGGCTGCCATGGTCCTAAGTGATCAGCGTCTCCCAGAGCTGACACACAAACACCCCCACGACACTGTGTTCTAGAAGTTTTATAGAAATAGCTTTGACCATGCTCCACTTCTTTCAACCTTCCAAATCGTGCTTGCGCATGACCCCTTGTGACTATTTGAAGTAGCTGAAAAGGGGATATAGCCTTTATCTGTTTCCCATCTATTTCCCGGCTGCACAGAGTCTAGCTGAAGCTCTGCAGCATCAGTGTCATCTGTTAGGGACTGGGGACCATCGGGTGTTTTGGGGCACATGGCTGAAATATGTTTAGCATAATGCACCATGAGTCAAAGAGGCGATGCTCAATCCACATTAGTGATTCTCCCTTCCTTCCTACCCAGCAGGGCTCGTCAGACCCTGGGCAGGTGGAGCCCACTTTCATCTTCTTGTGAGTTAGAGAAGCTCTGAAGGGCTTCCCAGGGTGCCAGTGCTGAGGGGGTGTGGCTTTGGATGGGTGACTTTGCTGTCCTCTTTTCTGATCTACACTCTCCATAAACGCCTGCTCGCCTTTGCAACTCTGTTTCTTTCTCATGGCTCTCTGGTCCACCCCATACTTCTTCCGGGCTTCTCTTCCTTGGCTCTCTTTCTGGCCCTAAGAGTAGGGATTTCTAAACATTTGATATTACTCTCTTTTGACTTCTCTCTGAGTTAAATTTGCAAAGCATGCTAAGTATTTCCAGACACAGGCTAAGCTCTATCTGAAGCTTCGCTTGTGTTTACTTCTTTCCAACCGACATACTTCAGCCATACTCTGGGCCCTTCTTGCCCTGTAGCGATTTTCTTTTAGCATTTCAGGGATTAAACCACCTTGGATGTTGTCCAAGAAGGATTTATTTTCTTCTCCATCTCGCCCTTGAGTGAAAAACACTGCAGGGGATCTTGGCTTTAGGACAGAGAGTCTAAATCCCATTATTGTAGCAAATAATGTATTACAAGGCAACCAATCGGTGCCGAGTATCGGGTCTAATTTCATGTAATTAAATGTAACCATTGTAAATAAAAACACTCCATTCTTCTAAAGGTTTCCTTTTGCACTCTTTTAAATACCTGGTTTTATACTTGCCTCTGGATTCACAAGAAAACACTAGAAATATATCGAAACCAGGCTAGCAACTATTCATCACATATACATCTTGACTTGGCCATTTTAAATCAGATTGTAAGTGCAGGGTGTGTTTTAGACTTTGACGGGTGTCTTCTGGTTAATCTTCATTGACAAAGTGATGGGATTTAGATTCAATTGAGAATTTGGTGACATGTGTCTGTGGGAACATTTATAAACAGGTGTAACTGGGAGGGAATAGAATTACCCTGAAAGTGAGAGCCACCGTCCCATGTGCTAGAATAAAAAAGAGTAAAAGAGGGAAGGCAGCCAGATTTCGGCACTCCCACCCCCACCTCTGCCACTTGACCCACCGTGTTGTGACCATCTGCTCAATCATGCCATCCTTACTATGACAGGCTGGACCTTCTGGAACTGTGAGCCAAAATCACTGTTTCCTCTCTCGAGTTGTTTCTATCAAAGCGAGATAGCTGTAGCAATGCAAATACGACTAACACGGATAAGAAGAGAGTAGGTGGTGCGGTGGCCAAGATAGGACGGGCGACTCTGAGTAGCGGTGCCAAAGCCTGCAGGCTCGTGCTCTGAGAAGCTCACCCACAAAGCTGTCCTTTGAGATTTGGGGTGCACAGGCCCAGGATTCTGAGCAGGAACCTCTGATTCTCATTCACCTGTGGTCTTTTGATATCAGCTAGTCTCTTTTCCTGCACATCAAGCACTTCAAGGTTTTCTAGGCTGATTCGTGGTCTTTCTGTCTATCCAGGAGCTGCCCTCTTTCCCTCTACTGGGACTAGTGCGTGCGATGGCCGCAGTGTACAGGACTCTCAGATTCTGGAGGCAGCAATGTTATCTTTGCTCAGAATTCCAGTTACAGTCCATCGCTGCAGGGAAGTCGAGGCACAGCTTGATGATGCCAGCTAGTCATATCCACAGGTATGAACTGAGAGAGAAAGCCAGATGCACCAGCGCGCGCCTTTAATCTCAGCACTCAGGAGACAGAAGCAGGTGGATCTCTGTGAGTTTGAGGCCAGCCTGGTCTACAGAGTGAGTTCTAGGACAGAGAGCTACATAGTGAGACCCTGTCCAACCCCCCTCCAAAAAAAAAAAAAACACCAAAAACCACAGAGAGAATGAATGCAGACAGGCCTACTTCTCAGCTTTTCTCTGCTCATACCCAGGCCAGGACCCCAAACCAGGGAATAACGCTGTCCCCAGCAGGAAGATCTTCTCACCTCAATTAAAGTTTCATTGACAGACCCCACGGGCCAACCTGATCTACAGCCCCTCCTCACCAAGACTATCTTCCCTGGTGATAGTGTCAGGTTGACATTTAAAACTCAACATCACACTGGCTATTAAACTTATCTTCTAACTCTAGACATGTCTGAGTGAACGGGGCTGCTAACAGGATACAAGTACAGCTGACGTACAAACTGGGCTGTCCTGGAAAATGGGGATGTATGGTCTGCTACCCATAAGGCAGCCAGCTGAGACTCACACTAGTACTCGGTGGAGCTCGTAAAACAGCCAGCTGATGCTCACACTGGTACCAGATGGAGTCCTGTTGGGCCCGACAATGGCTGAACCCTTAGCTGACCGCAGATCACTTTGCAAGTGGTGCTTTTCCATGAAGGACATTGTACACGTCAAGGTGTGACAGTTGAGAATGTGTGCTCACCCTCAGAGCTCTGAGCCTCCTTCTGCATCCTGCCCCTGGATCATGGGTGCAAGCAATTGCTGAAAGTGAGGACTTTTAGGAGCTGACAGGCACCATGCTTACTACCCTGTGTCCACCCACTCACAGGAGTTACCTTGGATCTGGAAGTGAGGAGGTGGAGGCACAGACAAGTCAGGAAAGTTTCTTAGCTCATGAAGGCAGGAATGTTCAAGCCCTGACAGCTCCTGTTGGAAAGGCTTGTAGTCGTCATCCTCAGCCACGACTTCACATCCAGACACTGTGATTTGCTCACTGGAGCAGTCACTTTATGGGCTTCTCTTTCTACGTTTCTCCCCTCTCTCCCACCCTCCCTCTCCCCTCTCTGTCCCTCACTATTTTTCTTCCCTTCCCTCTTCCATTTCCTTTCCTCCATTGCTCTTCCTTCCCAAGCGTTTATACTTCTCAGACAAGCTATACCCTTCCCCACATCCTGAGCATCTCTCCCAAGTTCCTTTCCCAGGAAGCTCCCTCCGCCCCACAGCGGATGACACAGCCCTTCTGCACACGTGCAGCTTGTGTTGATGCTGGTGGTGTTCCTTATTACCATTAAGTAATTATCGGCCTGTTTTAGAGCTCCCCAGACGATCTTAATCTCTTCACAGGAAGCCTCTGTGTTCCCATTTGTTTCAAATCCCTTCTTGGGTGTAATTGGGATCATGATTGACTTTGCCCACTCGAAACATTCAATTACGTGCTTGCTGAAGGATGGGAGAAGATCGTGTGGTTGTTTCCACTCAAGCTCAGAAGGCAGAAGTCAACAGAATTGCAGGGAAAGCATCTGCCCTCTGTAAGAGTCCTACAGGACAGACATGACACCCCAAACCAGAGAAAGGCTTCTGATTAC
>JABTXL010000186.1:10517580-10542555 GCA_025134845.1 Neodon shergylaensis
ATGCTTTGGAAGACCATGCATTGTGAACTTGGAAGATGGAAGAAGAGGTGAGGAGCCAAGGAATCTATGTGGCTTCTAAAAGTTGGAAAAGGCAAGGGGATAGATTAGATCCAACCCTAGAACTCCAGAGATAGGTAGAACCACCAGTCCTTGATGTTAGGATAGCTGACTTCCACAACCAGAAAACAGTGTCATTGCTATCCCCTGACTTTTTCAAGATCATGCCTTACTGTGTAGCCCAGGGTGGCCTCAAATCAGCAATTCTCCTGCTTCTACTTTCTAGTGCTAGATGATAGACACATGTGAGACAGACGCGTGTGAGATGAAGGCACTGATGTGTTTTGTATCTTCAGGGGGTGAGGTACTTGAGCCTTCCGCATATGCACGATGGACATGCATGAGTTTAAGAAGGGTGATATTTAGACTTTCAGTTTTGTTTCATGTACAAATAATAATCCCCAGCCTTCTTTACTGAGAAGGAAAATCAAGCCGGGTCATTTGAAAAGGTCGTTTATTATATACCAATATACAGTCTTTGTAATAAAAAAATCTTCCCAGTACATCGAACCACCTTATAAATGATATAAGAAAATAAAATTTGTATGTTTCCAAATGGGTTAAATTTGCCAGAACAAGGCACCCAGAACAAGGCACCCAGGACAAGGTACCCAAGACAAGGTACCCAGAACAAGGTACCCAGGACAAGATACCCAGGACAAGATACCCAGGACAAGGCACTCTGCAAATCTGCCCTGCAGCTTGTGCAAACCCGAACCCTGCAAACTGCCATGCGACAGAACGGTACTGTGGGTAGTCTTTGGCACTGTCGTATTGCTCTTGAATATTTATATAATTACAAATGTGGATACTTTCAAGTTAGTCATTCTCAATGCAAAATACTCAAAATATATACAGATTTTACAGTTTTCCAATATTTTTTGATTAGCCATTTATATTTACACTTAAATATGTTCAGACTAAACATACATACCTTTTCTACTCTCTGTCTTGGTTTATTTGTTGGGTGAACAAAAATGGAGAGACATCTTAAAGATGCTATTTGGTGATTTTTTTTCCTCCCAAATCATAATAACTTAAAAATTATCATAGTTTCTAGTAATGCTCATTTTCTATCACAAAGCACATCATTTTATAGTATTATAACTCCAGAAAGTGATACATAAAGCAAATCTATGTTTTTAGGCACACTACAGAAAAACTGTTTTAGTGCGACAGTATGTCCATTATCTGTATGGTACGTATATTTCATACTTGGCTTTACTGAAATGTAAAGTACACAACAAATAATTAAAAAAAAACAGTAGTGAATGCCAAAACTTCTGGGCAGCGAGTAGCAACTGATCTCCATCCCATGTAGGCGTCTATGGATGTGAACAAGAACGGTCGCCTCTGTTTCCATGCCATGCTAGTGCATTTATTTATAGTCACTTGACATTATATTAATGACAGATGAATGTCAGCAAATTCCCATGTGAGCTCCAAGAAGCAGAGCCCTATTCTAGACATGCGAAACTCAAAGACCAATGCTAGCACTGGAAATTTTTTACAAACGAGGAGCCCCTTCCTTTGCTACCTTCCTATGGATGTCTATAGTGTTGTAAACAGTGAAGAGCATTACTGAACTACGTACAACTCTGGTTTTAATTTTTAGATGTCTCCAATGGACAGATACATATACATGGATTTTGGAGCCCACTAGCTTAATTCTCTGCCCCCATCCGATAATATAAATGTTTTGACTGTGAAGAAAGAAAGCTACACATGTAAAAAGTAAAAATGCAATGTACCATATGTCAACATTCTGATAACTGCAGAATGAGATTATATACACAAACATAGAGCAAAATTACAGTTTCCTGCACTGAATGTTTATCAAATAAAAAAATGTATCAAACAATACTGGGTAGTGTGTTTCCACTTGAATTATGGTCTTCTGAAAATTATGCATGAGAATGGAAGACAAGAGGGAAAGCCTTGTTCAAGGACAAAAGTGTGACAAAAATCCCAGGAATGACATGAAAAAGCAGGGGCTGGCTCACTGGGCAGCTTAGCTAAAAGCATCATTTCGTTGTTACTTCTTGATAATTAAATACCACCTCCACCTCCCGTTTAGTGAGCTGTTTTGGCATTTACCATAAAAACCAATGGCGCTAATTCAGTGTAATAAGCAGATTTGGCAAACTACTCTTTAGTATCGAAATAAAGTACTCTAGACTGGTATCTGCCATTCATGAACCTCACAGGGACAGTTCTCAAGATACATGCCTGTCTCCATCAGTCAGTAGATTCTTAGTGTTGCTGCAGGATGGGAGATGGCCTTAAGTGATGATGGCTTTGCCACTGGGGCATTTTTTGCTTGATGTTGAGAATCAAATTATTTGTTAATCTGGGGCGGTGAAGTGTGGGGAGTGAGCAATGGGGACATGGTATTATTTGCTGACCAAGATACACAGTCAAGCGGATTCTGCTTGCACATCTGCAGAACACACCTTGGGCACCACACACCGCACTAGAAGGCCTGGGTTGAAATGTGCGCCACAGCTTTTTAATGCATCATTTGCCATTCCCGACCAAACCCATCATTTTCTCTTTCACGGGTCTCAGGCAATGGAACTAGGATGTGTCCTTGGAATCTTCTCGTTGTTTCCTCTCAATGACATCCCCGTCAGGGCCACTAGGATGTCCTCTGGAGCATAACTTCAGCCATTTCCAATGGAAAGTCTTTCCTCGGGCTTAGTGGTGCTTGGGATTCGGAGGGTTGTAAATCCAGTCGATTATGATGAGCGCCATGCTTCCCATCATGAAGATGATTCCAGTCACGAGGAAGACCAAAGCCTGCGATCCAGAGGGAGCACATTAGGGAGCAGAGACAGAGAACAGCATGGTTTGCTTTAGGACAGTGTCACGGGGTGGTAATGTGTCTTGTATATTCGTAGGGATAAATGTCAGGTCAACTTAGGACCCTTATTGGAAAAGGAGGGGAAACAGTGAAGACAGATAGCATAAGGGTTGAGGAGAGAGGACTAGCTGATGGATTTGGTGTAGGAAAACATGGGGACCACCAAACATTAAGTGGCAGATGAAGACTGGATGATGTAGGAAACACCCATAACCACTTGCATGTACAACTGATAAATCCCATGAACAAAATGAGAGCCCAGTGTATGTTGAATATTTCCGACAAAAGTCAAAAGCCTAGGCATCTTTGTAAGTAGGAATATTGAGAACATTTATAACTTGATAATTTTAACTGGAAGAGTTCTTATATATTCTACATGGACCAGTCTTCGAATTCTACCCGCTGGAGAGCAGCAGGTGAAGACTGTCATCAGCAGGGGATAGGGGATGACTTTGCCCACTTTAGAGCTGGCCAAGGTGAGCACTTCCCCCGGGCACACTGCTACAGACATCCAAGCATGGCAGAGCCCACAGAGTCCAATTTTGGGGAATGATGACAGGAGGGCTTGTTCTATCAAACTGCCCTTAACATCCCTGGGCACCCTGAAAAGGTGAATGACTTTCAAGACTCCACTTGGATTTAGAAGCATTCTCTCCAAGCCTTAATAGAAGATTCTTTTAGATGGTCACCAAGTATGGGTAAAATATCCTTTGCCATGTATGTTTCTATACTGTTTATCATGAAAAGAAATATATATGCTGTAGTTTAATAAGATGATATTTTATACTTGAAAAGATTCACTGAAAATGATCGATTCTGTTTTTATAGCACATACAGGGTTCGATAGAATGGAAACGAAAGCCATCTTTGCTCTTGTGAATCTAGCAAATGGGACTACATTGCTGTCATTGCCCACACCAGGAGGGAGCCCAGCACCTCTAATAATGTCACATTATATCCAGCCTGGCACTGGATGTCAGTGTGCATGTGATGGGCATGCCCGTGGGAAATATACCAAGACAGCATTTGCCATAAATGTTTAGACATTTGCTCCCTAAAATACTAGACTCCTGTGAATGTCAGAGACCCTCTCCTCTGTAACTGCTGTGCTGCCCACTTTCAGCTCTTGGGGTCTTGCTTATTTGGGGGTCTTGCTTGTTTTATTTTTCTAAACCATGTGTGTTTTCTGACTTCTTCTGAGTGGTTGAGACATTTACAGTAGGGGACATTACGAGTCTTACTTACCCCAACCTTTTGGGGTGATCTCAGAGGTTCCTTCTTGACAAGTTTGAGATAAAAAGCTGCCGGAAGAATGAAAATCAGCATGGTGGCGGACGAAGCCCCTGAGGAGAGAGATGCAGGGCAGTTAGTGTCTCGCACAGCTGGCTGCCCCAGAGAAGCATCTGCAGGCACATGCTGCAGGACGAACAAGTACAATCCATTTTGTTTTTCTCAGCACTAAAAGTAACATTTAAGCCATAATTCATCTTGATTATGCATTTCTAGAATGTGTGTCTGTAAAGAAAGTTAAAATATGCCTCACATTATGGCCATGTAAGTGTAACTGTAATAAGTAGTAAGAGGCCAAACAATACTCGGGGGCTGAACTCAGCACTAAAGCTTCCTATCCAGGTCTGATTCTCTTAAAAGTCATTCTAGCCAGGTGATGGAGGTGTGTACTTTTAATCCCAGCAATTGGAAGGCAGAAGCAGGCAGATCTCTGAGTTTGAGGCCAGCCTGGTCTACAGAGTGAGTTCTAGGACAGCCAGGATCACACAGAGAAGCCCTGTCTCAAAAGGCTAAAAAAAAAAAAAGAGCAAAAAAATGCCATTCTGCCCTAAAAATCTAGTAAACCCTTAACCTGGACTGAGAAATCAAATGCACCAACCAACCATGTGGTTAAAGGGAATGAGATGTTTAGGGCTATCAGCCTCCAGTTCCTCTAAAGACACCCCGAGTACCCCAGCTAGCATTCACAGCCTTGAGGGAGTATATAGTAGTCAGCCCTTACTTTTCTCCTGAAGACAGAGCTATGCTCATACCCAAATCTTCTGTCCACCAAAAGGTATGTGGTTTGATTTCTTTGAAGCTCAGTTTCTTTATCTCTTGAAAGGGCACTTGGACAAGATAGCTATAGTGACTGCCAACATAGAACACAGCCAGTGTGGTCACTGAGCCCAGCAGGGGCTCATGAAATTCCTTTTAGCCCGACAGGGACAGGAGCCCTGCCCACATAGCGCTGTTTTCATATTGTCATTTAAGGAGGCGTACGTTGAAACTGATCACACAAAAGCTTTTCTGAAACCTACCTATGAATCCAAAGATGTATTTGATGGTGGGCACGAGTATGACGAGGACGTTGTTGAGCGCAATGATCACTGCGGCGATCAGGAAGTGTTTTACCCAGCTGAAGGGTCTTCTGGGGAACAGCAGCGTGATCACAGAGGTCCGGATCTGCAATGAGGATGTTGACAGACCTGATCACTTCTTTCCCTTTTTTTGTTTTGTTTTTTCAAAACAGGATTTCTTTGTGTAGGTTTGACTGTCCTGGAACTCATTCTGTAGACCAGGCTGGCCTTGAACTCACAGAGATCCGCCTGCCTCTGCCTCCCGAGTGCTGGGATTAAAGGTGTGTGCCACCACCGCTGGGCTGTTTTTAATTTTTGCTATGATTATAAGTATTCTAATCTAAAGCATTTTGTTTTAACCCTCCCACCCTGCCACCAAAAAGATACATCTTGATGCTTTTTCTCACATTTTCCTTGTGTTAAAACACACACAGAGGAGCATTTGCCATCCTAACTGCTTTAAGTTCGTACAGTTCCACAGAATTAGGTCCATTTGTGTTGTGTGTCAACTTCACACTGATCTGTCGTGTCTGACAGTGATATCTTTCCTTGGCTGCATACCAAGTGTCCACTTTCTTGGATCTTAGAAACTCTTTGTTCAAAAATAATCTTGGGCCGAAGAGATGAAGCAACAGCTCCGTGCAACTTGGGGCAGTGAAGCCCTGTTGCTAGCTAACCATGTCTTATTCTCGTTAGACCAGCCTTGGCATCGGACATAGACACTGAGATGGCACAGCACTGACTGTAAAGCAAATTCTGCAAACCTGGCTTTTTCTTAATTTTCCATTTTATTTGACATTTTCCACTGGTATTTTGGGGGAAAAAAAGTGATACTTCTGTGTTTCCTCCTTCCTCCTCTCCCACATTAATAGATTACAGATCCACAAAAGGTAAACAGTGGGACTCAGTAACCCCAGCATTCCGCAGAGGTCCTGCTCAGTCATTTCCCCATAGCAGGCATTCAGGAAACGCTGAATTAAACTGACAGCAGGAACCCTTCCACTCCCTTCGGGGTCCCCTGCAGATTCCAGCCCTCATTGCAGCAGCTGAAGTCAGTGCGCCAAGCTGGAGAGAGGCTCCACTGGCGGCAGAGCACAAGGAACTGCGGTGTCACCAGACAAAGGAGTCACTGCGGGAGAGGGACTGAGAGCATTTGGGTTTGGACAGCCTGCCACAGAGACATGCTCATCTTTGGGACCAATTCTGAGGACACTCTTTGGACTTAGTGGGGTTACTCTGTTGGCCTTTCAGTGAGTAAACCCTTGAGTTCAGCTAGGGCTTCCCATGTTCAGAAGTGATGGGATCGATTTCCACCAAAAAATTCCAGTCTCGAGACCTCATAATGGCGTGGAGACAGGAACTCATTGCAGAAGCAGCAACTGTGAGCTCCATCTTGAAACATGTATGGACAGCCCGGAAAAATGCAAGCTAAATCACCAGCAGTTTCTCCTGTGGCATTCCTTTCATACCAGCCGTGGATAATGGGAGCCATCTGTGTAGGTCAAAGGGAATTCATTTCTAGAGTGGCAAACTGCACACACGGGCTCGCAAATGGTTTAGGAGTGACTTTGGGAGAGATTTTAAAAATTAGTGAAAAAGAAGCTCACTGTGAAAAGCACTTCAAGGAAGGCCAGCAGTTTGATGCCTTTCCCCAGTAACTGGGACATTATGACCTGTGATGAATGCCTGTCCAATATTGTTCACAGAGGCAGGGTTAGTGAACCTATAGTGAGTTTTCTGTAGGGGTGTGTGTTGTTCAGTATGACTGACTGGGAAATTTACAAAAAAGCAGGCTGAATGCAGATTCATGTTTTATGAAGACGCTATACACACACACACACGCACATATATTGTTTCTGTTAAAACGAAAGGATTCAGGTTAAAACAAGCAAACAAAAGGCCAAGTCAAGGGCAATCCTGTATGCTCAGGGCCTCTGAGAACAATCACAGTTTCCTAAGGTCATGTGGTAAATGAAGGTTTGGCTTACTGAAACAAGAAGACACAAAATGGACAGGAAGAAACGCAACATGGTTGGAGTGAACGGCAAAAGCTTTGTTTTCACAGCGAGTGAACTGAAGAAAATCCCTTACAGGACAAGGGAACATGGAGTGTCAACAGCCCCCTGAAGAGGGCAACAGTGCCAAGGAGGCAGGAGGAAAGAAGCCTTGGAAAGGGTTAGAAGAAAACTGGTCATTCCCTGTTACAGCACCGTTGTTATGAGAGAGTGGATCCAAAGGGCTGGGGCAGCTCTGTTTACCCAGACCAGGACAACGGAGGCAGCTCAACCTTATTACTCACATGCCCTTACCCATGTGCCCCTTTATCTACTGATGCAAACTGATAAGGATATGAAAATGTGGGTCAGACGCTGCAAGTCCGGGAAGTCCCCAGCACCAGCCAGAGCGCCTGACACAGAATGACGCGAGGAAGTTTCCACGCACTTTCTAGGTAGAATGCTAATTGTTCCTGCAGAGTTTCCTGAGCACAGTCTGTTAGGAGGCGCTCTGTGCTAATGTAGGGCGATAGAGTGAAGATCATGAATATGAAAGTCAAAAAGAAGGGAGCAGCCTTGATTTGCCTCTCAATAAACACAGATTCTTCCATTGAGTAGAAATGACGCCTTCTTTGCGTTACAGGATGGCTTGGGGATCGTATCTCAAGAATACCAACCCCACTGCAGTTCCTGACAGTGCCAACCATATTTCTGTACCATTGTCTGTGCACACTTCAGAGACCTGGATGCAGGACACACAAAAGGGATGATTGTTCTGTAGGAAGATGAACTAGCAAGTGCCGGAAAGTCTGAAAGATGACCTTCTGAACATACTCCAATAGGGCATGAGCCTGTCCACTTAGGATAAACAATAAAGGCTACTTGCTTTTCTGTCCCTTGTGGTGACACGTGAACCTTGCCGTAGGAAGGGAAGCACAGTTGCAAATGTCACCATTCATCCTCTGGAAGGAGGTGCATCCTACAGTGGACTGCCTACCCCACACCCAAGGAGCTCCGCGTGAAGCTGCTAATAGAGATTTAGCCTTCATTCACTTCGCGTCTGCATCTGTCAGACAGGCATCAGAGATAAACATCACAGGTGGCTCCTGCAAGCTTGTGCTGAGAAGGAAAAGACCAACCGGACTTGAGATGAAAAAGAGGATAAGGGAATCTGAGCAGGCGACACTTATCCTCTCATCTAAGAAAGAGCCAGGTGACCGAGTTCCATAAGAGAAAGGATGCGAAACAGTACCTATAATGCTAGATTTGAACCCAGACTACATTTGCTTTGTCCCTTGTTTGGGAGAATACTATGGCAGATAAAGAAGTTCCTTGGGGGGGGGGGTGTCAAGTGTTTCTGAATGCAAAGAGCTATGCCCTCCAGGTGAGTTGTGCCTTGTGCCTTGCAGGAGAGCCATGCCCTCCAGGTGAAGCCACACAGTGCAGGAGAGCCATGCCCTGCATTTGGTTACATGAAACAAATAAAAACACTATTCACAGTATTGACCACTTTATCAGAAGCCCATCAGAATTTGGCCTCTTAGAACTTGACTGGGACATGGAGGTCGCCACTTTATCACACTTGTGACCATTTGATTCCCTTGCCCAGACCCTCATTCCCATGGATTCAAGGCACAGAATAAACTAGAAAAGGTGGTTCATGCATTTCAGAAAAGGCAAGATTCACCGGAAGACCATTTTTCATGTTCAGCATTGTTGACCCTCCCTGCCGGCCTGCCCTCCCTGCCGGCCCGCCCACTCTGCTGGCCACCATTCTGTGACCACTGTTAACATCTCCCTGTAACTGTGGCAGTGAAAGGCCATGCCATGCCCAGAAAATGGCAGACATTGGTCTTTTCCTGGATGTTCGTTCTTACAGCCAATTTTGATTTTAATGGCCTCTAGCACTGACAAACTACTACAGTACCTGATATCAGACTTGGCCCAGGGCATTCGCTCTTACACAGGACAAGAATTCCTAAGAGAGGTTTGGATTGCTAATGGTGAGATATAATATTTGTCGAGACTGGCTTTTACTTCCCATTCTGGCAACGAGCCTTGCCTTAGCTTAACAGTTATCCACTAGCTGTGTGAGCACCGCCATACCCTTCAATCTCTTGAGACTGCAGCTAGGGAAATCCTTCCTTATCAAGGGCTTGCAAGTAAAGCAAAGTGAAAGATGGTAACAGATTCCTTGCATAAAACAGACGACAGTGCAAATGTTTCTGGTATGCCAAAACTCACAAGGACCCCAGATTCGCTTTTCCCAGCATAACCGGAAATGCCGTCCTACAGAACATCCCGCTCCAGTCAGAGCTCATTTAGGCTAAAGCTCCAGGCATGAGGTTCAGAATGCTCTCAGATATAATAGAGGCCAGGCATTATTTCAGAGTAAAGTATTAGCCGTGATAGCGACGAGGATTTGATTTCATGCACTCATGAGGAAGGAATGTGGCAAAATACACGTCACCACGCGAGCAGTTCTTAAAGTGACCACAGCGCATTATCTAAGTTGCTCTCTTATGCTGAAGTCTTGTACGGAACGTTTTGTACATAGCAAAGCTGGTTTCCAGGTCGCTTAGTTTACCCCCCTAAAATGAACGAGTGAACGGAGTGTTTATGAAAGGGGCACAGTTGGCAGGCTTGTCCGCGGTGGTGTTTTAATTCTTGCCACGCAGTCCTCACCCCCCCCACTCACCCGCTGTGGTGAGTCCGTGACAAACCAGAACCCTGACTAGTGAGTGACAAGGAGCAGGAATCTCAAATGCCAGAAGGCATGTGTCAGTTTTGGTGGAAGAGATCAAAAAACTCCCTTCTGGCATATCATTTACCTAATGATATGCCATTTCCTGTTTGACACCAAGACATCCGATTCAATAACCCGAGCTTTGGATGTGACCTCGGCACAACGCTCTGAGGAACAAATGGAAACACCTCAAGATGCTGGCAAGATGCAACGAGGTCTTAGCTTAAGTGGCGCTGGCGTTCACATTTCCAGAGGCAGAAGAAGTATATTATATTATATTATATTAGTCTATAGGTGGCAGCCCAGGCTCTGTTTGTTCTTCATTTGAATTTAAAAATAAGGTTCATGTTTTTTCTTATACTTTCAAAACACTACCCAAAATGACTGACTGTGTCTATGTACTAAGTGCTCAACTTTAAGTGGCTCCAAAATTCTATGAGAAAATAATAATCGGCTGGGACCCACAACCGCAGACACACAGACACCCAAATCCACAGCGAGTCAGAACAACAGACTCATCCTTCAGGACTCAGTGTACTTACTGGGAAGAGGACAATGGGCACTGTTAGTGTCACTGCCACCAGGACGGCCACGCGTACCATGATCAGAGGGGTGTCAAATGTGTAGACTCTGCTGTAAGCATGGAGTAATTCATCTTCAACTTCCCCTGCAAGAGGAAGAGTTGGGGGAGTTGCTGAGTTGGCACCGGCTACTCACAGAAACACGCAGGGTGACGGAAGAAACAGGACAGTGGAAGAGGCCAGGCCTAGGTATTCAGACGGTTCCGTAGCTTGTAAAGCTACGACATGAAAGGCTGCTAAGCTTCTTGATGTGATTTGGTCCACAATAAATCTGTCTGCTGCAGAGAGCATCACAAACCAGGATGACATGCTCGGGTTAAAAGAAAGGAAAAAGCCTAAGCCATGCTAGCTTGTCCCTCCCACGCCACCTCCACCCTCAACCTGTCTGTCCAGCTAACCCTAAAGCAGCATCTTTGCACCTAGTGTGGGAACTGTAGGACTGATGAGCTCTAACTCTGTGTTTGTGTGTATGTGTGTGTGTGCTTGTACACACGTGTGCATTCACTTGTGTGGGCACATGTGGGGGGGGAAGAGGTTGATGTTGAGACATTTTTCTCAATTACTTCTTCGCCTTACTTTTTGAGACAGGGTCTCTCACTGAACCGGAGCTTGTCATTTTGGCTAGACTGTCACCCAGCAAGACCCTGGGATCTGCCTCTTCAGTTCCTAGCACTAAGGTTACTGACACCAGGCTTCCACACCCAGCTTTTACATGGGTGCTGGCAATCTAAACTCAGGTCCTCTTGAGGATTTCAAGGGTTGTTTGTCTTATAAAATTTATTAGAAAAGCATGCGAGAATGAAAGCATGATTTTTATTGGATCTCCCAATCAGAATCATTCTAAGATTTATCTGATGCCTTCTTTGAAGACGGCCATGCAGAATGCCAGACACAAACGCTCATAGATACACATGAAATCAAGACACGAGTAGCACATCGATGTATATGAAGTCATACGTAGCCCGGTTTCCCCTCTATACCGCTCAAGATGAGACAAGGGGCAGAAACACACTCGGTGGTGTTGATCTTGACTTTCGCTAACCTGTAACCAGTGAGAGGCTAATTCCAAACTGGGAGCAAGTGCTCGGTTACCAGTCAAATGTTAGTCAAATGGGAAAGACACCTAAGCAAATGATGGCCCTTCTCCGAGGCATTTCCTCCCCAGTCGTCTACACATTCAACTTAGTTTACCAAATCAGTAAAGAGGAAGTTGAGGTCCAGGAGGAGGAAGAGCTACTCTTACTTACAACTTTGCAGTCGATTTTTGAAACTCCATGTGTACATATTATATGCACATTTCTTTTTCTATTTTAAAATAAATGAAATGGTTTCCAAAGTGTTGTGTGTCTTGCAATAAACAACTCACTAACAGAACTCAAAAAAGAGTTGAAGGTGTCTATTAAAAATGCCTATTTGCATTGACACTTTGACTAGTGTAAATATATGATAGCACACATATTTGATTGAAATAATTTCTCTCCTGGGTTATACTTCATGGAATGAGAAAATCATATTAATTTTTTGTTTACAGTTAAGGTGCTGGACAGAATGTGTAATGTGTACTATTGCAATGTCATTTATACATATATGCATACATACATACATAAACACATACAAATTTAGAATAATCCCAGATTGAAGGAACATTTTTTGTATCCTTTTTCTTAGGAAGCTATTACTCTAACAGAACTTTAAAATGAAGCAAACATTTTACTTAATACTCTAAAATGCCAGCTTTGTTTGTTCGTTTGTTTTGTTGTTGTTTTTGTTTTTCTAGACAGGGTTTCTCTCTGTAGCTTTGGAGCCGGTCCTGGAACTCACGCTGTAGACCAGACTGGCCTCAAACTCACAGAAATTCTCCGGTCTTTGCCTCCCGAGTGCTGGGATTAAAGACATGTGCCACCACCGCCCTGCTTACGATGCCAGCTTTAACTGACTGGTAAAGAGGAAGCAGGTTCAAACTTGAGGACTATGGGCTTTTGCGATTTGCTTGGCAGCCACTTCTCCTTAAAAAGAGTTCTACTGTATATAGTTGGATTCAGTTTCATTGTTTCTAGCCTAAGCTGGACTGGAAAACTAGACAAAGAAATATTACTTATACGTGAAGAAAATTAACTTGATTTGAGGGATTTATGATGTGTGTGTGTCCAAGTGTGTGCCCGAAAGTGAACACACATACACACACACAGACACACACACACATGCACATGTAGATGCTAGAGGCTAGTGTTGGGCATCTTCCCTAATTGCTTGAGGCAGGGTCTCTCACGGACTCACAGCGCACGGCTTTTATTAGCTTAGCTAGCTGACAAGTCCAGGAATCCTCCTGTCTCTGTCGCTAGCACTGCAGCCTGTACTGCCATGTTGGATTTGTGTTGGGTGTTGGGGAATCCAAACCTGGGTCCTCATGCTTGGAGGTCAAGTATTTTATCTACTGAGCATCATCCTAGCTGGGATCGGAGAGATTTAAACAACAAACAAACAAACAAATCACACATGACTTCCCCAGTTGCTGGATCTATTAGCCAGGTGGATCCAGAGCCCATTTCCTTTGGAAAGTGGCAAGGCTAAATAGAGTGTCAATCAAGAAAGCATGATTTTCAGATAGACCATGGCACCCACTTAAGGGATGAAAAACAGTTTTATGTATCGAGATGAATTACCAGTCTAATCACAAAGAGAATGGCCGCGACAGGGTGACCTACCATAGAAAGTTAGGTAGCCAAAGAGAGCGGCAAGCAGGTACATGACGAGCATCCCTGTGATGGAAATATTGGACACTGTCTGCATCTTTCTCCGGGACCGACTGGGAAGAAAAAGAACACCAAGCTTCACTTTAAAAACTTCTTTAAATATAACTTAAAATTAAAATAAAAAATGATGAAACCAGACTTCAGACATAAAGCTTACAACTTGTTTAAATTTGTCTCATAGAGTTAAGGAAGATTTATTTTCATTTCTCTTAAACAGTGTTCCTTTAATATGCAGTTCCTTTAATGTCACGTAAGCTTGGCCACAGAAAATTAATTAATTTAATTACGTTAAATGGCCAGGATTAAACCGGCCCCTATGGCAAAGCTTTTCCATTTCACACTGAGATGAGTTTACTGAAGAAAACAACCTAGGGAGTCAGCAAATCCCTACTACCAAGAGCTCGAACTACTGAGAAAAATTTATGTTGTCCCACGGAAGTTTCTAGAAGCCAGTATAGCGAGCACTCACCACCCAAGCTTCAGGCTTATGGAGTCCATACTGTGTGTGATTCACAAAGTAAATCTAAGACCCCAAGTAGCCGAAAGTGTTCCAGAACTTTGGGAAGCAAATCAGAACTTATCTGGTTTACACACACACGAGGGATCTTCTCTGTTCAGGTTTAAAGATGTAAGAATCACTGCCTAACCACCCCCCCCCCCCCCCCCCCCCCCCCCCCGAGCGGTTAGAATGGCTTCAGACCAAATGCGATGTCTGCAACCTCAGAGGAGATGATTACTAATGAATCACAGATCCCTGCACTGGTAGGAACTAGCTCGTGTCCCCATTGCGCACATAAGGCTGTCTGTTCCGGTGACACCTTTAAGGCAAGGAACTGGCCACAAGTAGCATCAGCTGCTCGGCAAGGCTGCCCTGACTCTAAGTTTTTGTTATCACGAGTGTTGTCTTTTCCAGCTAAACAACAAAATCCACACACCTGCCGGAATCAATGCACCCACCATCTCCTCCCCCACTGTGGGAAATCATTCCCTGAGCTGTCATGCTAGAATGGCAGGAGAGGAAGCAAAGCCAAGCAGGTGGGCTCACTCAAACCTTGGCTGAAATACATTACCAATGAATTGCGGTAGCACAAACCATGTCTGCTCAGAAAGCCATAGGATGGGCCTCCTCATAAAGCATCTTTGAATAGATGGACACATTTGCAAATCAAATGAGAATGCTAAAGTGATGGCTGCCTTACTCTTTAAGTTCACTGTAGATGGGTAGGACCTCGGGGTGGCAGACAAAAGCGAATGCTAGGATTGGGATTGCATAGGCGGTCTGTAAAACAAACAAACACGCATATTTGGAGACCCAGCGTAGACAGTGATTCCAGAGCTTCTCAGTTTTGTGAAATAAAATTCAGTGACCACAGCACCACTCAGCCTATTAGGGGGCATGGACCTATTGCTTACCCGGGAATTGAAAACAAAGTATTTGGGTTGACACTTGTCATCACTGTGGGCTTCGTACTCCACTCCACTGCTGTGAAGAGGGCTGGTGGCCTGGTTCTCATCCAGCCCTGCAGGGTTTCGGTGAGTGTAATCCATCATGAAGTTGACGTCAGTGCTCTCTGAGTTATTGGGTAACATAATCACGTGCATGGGAAGTGTGCTGTTGAACGTCAGATTTCCAACATTGTGATCCAGGACAGGCAGAGGGCAGGGTATTTCAAATTTTTTGTAGATCACCTATAGCCAGTCATTAAAAATTGAAACAACAAAAACAAAAAGATGGTCAAGCTTTGAGGGGGAAATAATAAAATAAAAATCCATCTGTGTGGCTTGAGTGTTACAGAATCTCCTTAGACTGCTGGGCCACAGAGAGTCCTAGCCTCTGTTCAAAGGAGAGAGTTGGAACTGTGATTGCCAGTGCTACTTTCTAGTCAACAGTCCCAGGCTTCCCAAGTCTTTCCGACTCGTCTATGACATTACATCAAAGATAATTTCCTCATTACATCAAAGTATTCATGACATAAGTCATCAATAATTCTTTCCTCTTCCTTTACGTCTTTGGGGGGGAAAGATTTGCAAATTTCTCATCTATGCTATTTCAAGAAATTTCTCCTTTGTTTGAGTTGACTTCTTCAACTCTGCTATGGTCAAAGTCTCTTAACGGGTAGAAAGTGGAAGGGAGAATGGCTAATATAGACAGATGTGGCCGCAGCCTTCTCACGTCTGCTATTTCCACCTTCTTAGACACTGGGTCACTGCCATAGTCCTTTGTCTAAAGGTTCGTCCAGGGAGCCTGCCTGGAACATACCGTGTGCTATGACCTTGGCATTCTAAGTCAACTATTTTTAAACCCATGACTGCCCCTTTCTCATTCCAAATTAGAATACAATAAAATTGCTTGTGAAGCAAGAACTATTCCATGCTAGTAAAATCCGTGGACAAACATGAGGACACTAATGAAACATGGCACGCATTCCAAGCTACAAGGATCATGTCAACAAAGCACTTACCACGCTGACAAAAAACACCATGCACGTCAGGGAAAATCCACTGGTATAGCCAAGGTAACCTAGGAATCAGCAGAAATATTTTGGAAGGTGACTATAGCGTCTAAAAACAGCTTGCCTAATAGAATATGAAGCAAAGATAAACTTTCAGTTAGTAAATTAATACCTAAATTTTTAAGGAGAGAGAGTGGAAGGATAATTCCCACAGACACAAATATGACGAGGTAGTTGCCATTGAGGTACCATTCCCTAGAAGAGAAAGAGAGAGGGTGTTGGGACCAGAAAAGACCAACAGAATGAGCCGCGTGGTATCGCAGAGGGAATGTAAGACATACCCAGTGTTTTCTTCAAGTCCCATGAATGCTCTGATTACTTCAGGTAGTTCATATTTAATGATGAAGAGGTAGCTTGACATCGCTGGAATGGACAAAGGGACAGCTTAGTGGTGATACACACACAAGCTGGAAGACGTCAGAGCACTTGGGACATCCGTTCTCCTCAGAAGATGAACATCTTATCCCTAAAACGGAATGCAAAGCCCCCCCCCCCCCCGCACACTCCACGAGGCTTTCAGATTCTCTTGGAAAGCAGAAGTTTGTCCTTCCAGTTCGTACACGAGGGGCTGTTGCTAACAGTGCTTATGCTGTCTCTTTGTTAAATCCAACTTGGGGTGCTAGGGGAACCTTGGGTCTCACATATTCACTCTCATTAGTTAGAGATCATCATGGCCTGTGTTGTGTGGGTCTAAGGGCTGTCTGACAAAAAGAGTGGAGGCCAAAACCAAGACAGCAGCATTGCAAGGCAGGACTCTGGGAGCTCCAATCACTCTGGCTTTCCCCTGGTGACATCTGTCGGGCTTCTGTGGTGTCTCAGAGTCTCAGAGCTGTGGCCACTGAAAGACTTCTAGACTAATAACAGAGTATAAGAGACAATAGCTTCTCTCCCATTTTTGTCTGTTATGGATTTGGGGTTTCTCCTCTTATTCCAGCTTCCCATTGGTTAAGAAAACTACAGAAAGGGTCAAATTTCACCTGTACTATTTTGAAAACATCTTAAAAATCTATAAAACCTCTCCCTGTATACATGTCTGTAGTAGGAGCTATGGCAGGCTGTGTCCTGCCACCCAGCTCCCACATGGCTAGCTTTACCCGAAATAATAACATACAAACTGTATTCTTTTAAACATTGCCTGGCCCATTAGTTCCAGCCTCTTATTGGCTAATTCTCACATCTTGCTTTAACCCATATTTAATAATCTGTGTAGTACCATGAGGTGTGGCTTACCAGGAAAGATCTTAACCTGCGTCTGTGTCGGGTGGGAGAATCATGGCAACTGCCTGACTCGGCTTCTTTCTCCCAGCATTCTGTTCTGTCTACTCCACCTATCTAAGCTGCTGTCCTATCAAAAGGGCCAAGGCAGTTTCTTTATTAACCAATGACCTTCCTCCATCACATGTCTGTATACATATGTAAAACATGAGAGCGTTGCCTCCAACTAGGGGAATTTGTGCAATACTCCATTCCCAAGGCCACCATTTGGTGCAATTGGATTCTAGTTTGTTATCTGACACACGGTCCAGGGTGCAATTAAAAGGAAAACTGACAGGGCTGAGGCTGTAGTTCAGGGGTGTAGAACGATTGTCTAGCATGCATAGAGATCTGGGTTCTAGTCCCCACACTACCACAACAGGGAAAGGCCGCTCTTACACAACTCTCAGTGTGAGCTACATCCTTCTGGTGCGGTTGTATAAACAGGCATCTACGTGGTACACTGAACTCTGACTAGTTTCAAATTAGTCCCTAAGCTTCCACAGAGGAAAGAATGGTGCTGATCATATCTGACCCTCTTGAGCTCTGTGGATTCCATCATTTGATCATCTGGAAAGTCTTGGAGAGAACAGGTGTATGTCACCACCCTATCCTGCAGACATCAGGATTGTGAGGAACTCAATGACGCATCTAAGATTATATTTTTTGCAAAGGGCAGACTACATGAAAAGCACAAGACCCCTGACTCTTCCCAATGGTCAAAATGAGGTGGTTTCTCTGCTAGCTGCTGTTGTCTCCTATCCACATGGCTTGGTTAATCTTTACAATGCCCTTGGCCACAGCAGAATCTTACAGAGCGTAAACAGGAGGTGTTTCTGATGAGCTGGCGCACTGAGGGACCGTTCGATTTTAGAGCTCTTAACTGCTGACTCTCGGTGACATCACCACTGCTAATGTGTTTGGTCTTTGAAAATTCAGGGTGCCACAGGCCTGTTTGGGTAATGTCAACATCATCCTGCTAATGATAACACATCGGTGGCGAATGCCAAGGTTTTAGGGGGTTGAAAAACTAAAGTGTTCTAAACGTGGAACTGCTAATTTAAGAAGCACCAGTGGCTTTCCTTATGCGAAATCGCTGATTAGACAAAACAGATGACGGGAGAGTGTTTGCTGGGGTGGGAGCACACCAGCTCCATCTCTCTTACAGCCACGTTGCGCGTGTCTGACCAGACACGGAGCCTGCTTTGATCCACACCTGGAAGTGTGACGTGGCTGTACTGACACCTTCAATGGTCACGGCACCCTTGCCCAGCTTCGGGGTTAAGGACTTAACACACTTGGGGCTTCTTATTTCAGTTGTCACCAACTGGAGCAGGCATGAGGTGATCTTTTGAGATGCCTGGTGATTTAAATCTCTGGAAAGCTGAAGATTTTAACTAAACGTAGAGCAGATTCCTCAATGAGCTTAGATGTTTATGGCCCTAATCCGGTAAAAACCAAACCAAACCAGCAAAAAACAAACAACAACCAAACAAAGACGATCCTAGCAGTTTCACAGATGTCTACACAAGACTTATTTAAAAACATACAGATAATAAACACCCACTGGGTCTGCGGTGTGGCTCACACACACCCAGGACCCCAGTGAGTTCAGCGGGCTGCCGGGGTATGGTGAGAGTTCAAAGCTAGAATGCAGTTGTTTGTTCACTGCCAGAAGTTCTGTAGTCGTTCATTTTTTATTGTGCTTCCTACAGAAAGTTCAAGTGGCCTGTTGTAGGCTTCTCACTTACCTCCAATATTCTGCATTGTAATAGAGACAAAGGCTCCAATTTTCCCAGGCCATCCAAATGCCTTTTCCCCTAACTTTTCATAAATTAAAGACCCTGTAAGGGAAGATGAAACTGCTGTGTTAGAGGGTCATTCCCATGCCTCTAGCATTTCTTTACATAACGCTACACTGGAATATTAAGCATGTAACTAAATAACACAGAGAAATGATAAAAACCAAAGGACAGGATCTCAGAAACCAGTGAGCAATATCAAACGCTCTGCAAACAGAAGCAATGGCTCTGTTCACTTGAGCTGTGTGCCGCTAGCAGCAGCTATACCTGCCATTTGCCAAAAGTCTTTTCTTCGCCCTGTTTGGCTTGAACTTGGGCTAATTGACTTTCATTCTTGATTCTCATTTGTCCCCACTAACTACAAACCTTGGGAGAACACATTGTAGAGATCAGAGGAAAACAAACCACGAGCCTGACTGGGATCCACCTTAGCTTAGAATGCTGTGTTAAGTGAGAGCGCTTTGATGAGAATCAAACTAGGAAGTTAGTCTTTTGGCCAAAGATGTGGACTTAAAGGAACATACCTCCTTCCTTGGCTGTCTTTAACAGAAGGTGAACCGAATAGAGCGATAAAATGGCCACAGTAAGCAACATGATTCTGTAATGGAAACAGAAAGTAGACAACACTAGGTTTATAACAGGTGAGACATTGCTAGGCTAACCATTGCAGTAAACTGCAGTAATAATTCTGCTTCTTCAATCATCAACTCTGCAAAAGTATATGAATTTGGAGGATTCTAGGAAATTCTGGAACACCACCCAATGAGGACTTTCTACATTGTACATGCTTCAGCTACTATCTGTAGCTTCTTACGTAGTAGGGTGTAGCTTCTTATGTGGTGGGGCATGAAACTAACGCATCCCATCTACTCACCCAGCATCCAGGTGTGTGCATGGCATATTTGCATCAACAGGTAGCAGAAAAAGGCTACCTGAGAACCTGACTGAACCGAGGCTTAGACATTTTAATTTTTTTTGTCTACATAAGAAAGGAAGATACTTTGCTAACTGGAGAGTCAGGTACAATAAAAAAAAAGCAGAGGATGGTGAGTGCTGACAGCTGGACCATTCCTTGCTTATTTTCTCCCCCCCCCCCTTTTTTTTCGAGATAGGGTTTCTCTGTAGCTTTTGGTGCCTGTCCTGGAACTAGCTCTTGTAGACCAGGCTGGCCTTGAACTCACAGAGATCCGCCTGCCTCTGCCTCCCGAGTGCTGGGATTAAAGGCGTGAGCCACCACCGCCCGGCTTCCTTACTTATTTTCAAAGAGACATCAGGACCCTCTACATGACCGCGTGTAGGAATGGCTCCTGTCCATTAGTACTGATCAGTATTTCTATAAAACCGGGAATTAAGGCATAAAAAGAAGAGCGTGGCTAGAGCCAGGCATGGAGGCACACACCTGTAACCCCAATACTTGGGAAGCTGAGGCAGGAGGATTATTAGTACAAGGTCATCCTGGGCCACATATTGACACCTTGTCTCAAACAAACTAAAGAAAAGAAGAAAAAAGAATGTGAATACATCATCTGGATAATAAATGGACAGTTCGGACATCTGACATTTTAAAAGGCATTCTTTCACTTTATTTACTTGAGAACACGCATCTTTCCACGGTCTATTTGATAACTCCAGTGAGACCACTGTTGCATGCATGCATTCAGACCATGACTACACACTTAGAGCTCTTAATCTGTGTAGTGTGAATGCACCTGTTTTTAAAGAATTGTGTAGTTCAGATTATGTAGTTTTGTTCCCTAGAAAAACAATTAGCATTCCTATATCTTAAACATGGGCTTGCTGGGGGACAAATTCTAGAAGCCAAATCAGTGGAATGCTATGTCACTTGCTGCAAACTAAGAGGGACAGCTGAGTGTCTCTTAGACCCACAAAGCACATCCCATGGTGTTTTAGAGATGTCATGGCTCCAGTCAAGTTAGCCTGCGAGATGAGAGGAAGCCTTTGTTTTAAATGTGGAATGGAATGTTTTCCAGAAGGTGATCTGTGGCTCGATGGTTGGGGAAAGCGTTTTCTGTTTCTGCTCACCCTTGATGTGATAATTTCTTAATTATGTCTAATAGCTTGAATGATTAATGAGACTTGTCTCAAAGGTTATGTTCATTATGAAAGCATATAGATATGCAAATAGATTATGAGCCTACTATTCAGATGGTAAACAGCTAATTGATTTCAAGCAGATTATTGAAGTTGGTATAAAATCCCATTCAGCTAAAGACTGTAATACATAAAGTAGTTCATTTGACACAAGATAAATATTTATAGTTCTGATGCTCAGTCCTCACATAGCCGCGTGATTAGCTAATCATATGCGGTGGCAGAACACAAATAGCTTGTATTTAAAGTGTAAGTGCCGCATTCTTAGACAGTTAGCCCTCCAGCATTGCGCGGGCTCCACAGTCAGATGCCGCACAATGTGCCACTTCATGCTTGTGAAGACACCGAGAAGCGTGTCTTGGAAAATACCAAACTATGTGTGACCATGCAGATGTCTGTGGTTGTCCATCACAGGCGAGGCCCCTATCCAGCCATTCTATTGGTCAGCCATAAAACACTGCTGCTTCCATGCAGCCTGGGAACAAGTGTGGCAAAAGCGTAGCGGTTTAGAAATAGGCTTCAGTCATCCACAAACACCCTTCTTGCCAGGCACTGTGTTCGGGTTTAGGAAAGGGTGCATGGTGAGACATGGAGCCAGTTCTCTGGGTCTTGTCGTCTAGCAAGGGAGCTGGACACTAACTAAGGAAATCAGACAAGCACACCAGGGTGTTACAGTAGAGACACAGGTACGATACCCTGGCCCCTATCGCAGAGGTGATGGAAGGCTGCATAAGGTTAGGCTGAACACAGATATAAGGAATTAATTAAATGAAGAAGACAGGAAAGAAGGCTCGGAGGCCATATGCAAAGGCCAGCATGTTGGTGTCTGGTACCCAGAGGCACAGGGAATAGGACTGGGGCATGCGGGGCTCTTAGATGACATGAGTTATCTTTCCTAAGATTATTCTAAGAAAATTCCTATTTCTTTAGAAGGAAAAGAATTTGATTTGCTTTGGGAAGGAATATTTCTGGTCACTGAACACTATGTTATTTGAGCCTCAAGTGATGAGCTACTCTAGGGAACGGTTTCTTCTTCCTGTGGACTGATGGGCTCACTACCCTCAGGGTTAGCAGATCTATATAAAAGCCAGAACAATTTACTAACACTTTCCCGGTACTCTCGTGCACAAAGACCTCGTATAAGGTTGTTAGGTTATACACCGGCCTGACACTACACAGACATAGATGTTCACTTACACAAAGAGGACAATCCCCGTGTTGGCCATGGCGTAGGACAAGCCCAAGATCCCACTGCCCATGATGGCATTACTCAGGTTGAATGAGGACATTCCGAAGGAAGTGGTTCCGGGGTGCTTGAAAAAAAGAAGTGCAGTGTGAGCAAACGTTTGCTAAAGGACCAGTCTCTCCTTTGGCTACTCTTCTCACATTATATCTCCTGGAAGAGACTGCATCCCCAAACGGAAGAGTAAGACACAGTCATAGCAAGTAAAAGCCATTCATTACTCAGAGCGTCAAAAAGAACATTTAATTTTGAATGTAATGCAAGTCTTGGCTTCATCATAGGTTGCAGGAAAAATCAAAAATACAGAGGAGCAATAAAAAGAAGGAAAACAACGTATGGCTGCAGATTACATTTGGGTTAGAATGATTTCTTGAAAAAACAAATAAATTTCATAAATGATTCATGCAGCCATATGGCAAACGGGAAAAACAAGCCTTTATTCCAGTAAGGGCCTGAATAAACACAGAATGTGCTGATGAAGGCTTGGAAAATTTCAGTCACACTGTTTTCCCACCGAGACCGCGGTAGATCACACACCTCTCTGCCTGTTTACCTCCTGAGAGCAGAGCGTCACTTACGTGTTCATCCGTGTAATCGGCCAGCTTCTTCTTCCCCAAAAATCCATTTGTTAGGAACCTCTGACTTTCGGCATCTTCGTTAGCAAATTGGCTGTACGAGCAGGGGAAAGGTAAGCCAAAGAAACAGAGAAAAGGGAGAACATCTGAGTAAATGCTCTGACGTGTGTTTGAGGGCAGGGCGATCTACTGAACTGCGTCGAGGAACATGATGTCCAAAGCATTCTTCTCTTCCTTCACACCAGTGTTCTGCCTAGAGCAAGCACTGAACTCACGATGAACAGTTTTGGGGATGCAGAGTGTTATAAGGAAGGAAATATGTTCAATTGGAAACTGCATATGTTGTCTCTTCCCCCCACCACACACACACACACTGACTATGCTAGAAAGAGATTAACAGGGCTGAGTTTCGTTCCCTCTTGTGAACCCTTCCAAGGAGAGGGTGCAGAGCCACAGCCCTGAGGTTTTTTTTTTTTTTTAAAACCACCGCCATGCTGTGATAAGACGATGGTGCTTATTGTTGTTTATTGAATTTTCTGTGGTGCTAGGGACAAGCCCTCTGTAAGACCAGGGCTGCAGATAGCCACACTCTATTCTGACTTTACAGATGTAACAAATATGCTCAGGTACTCCTCTCATCTGATGCCCTGAATATCCCGGTGGGAGGAGCTTGCCTGGTCCTACTCAGGCAAGGTGCAGCAGTGAGGAACAGGAAGGAGCGTGCCCATCTGCCAGACTCTGCCTGTGGCCTTGCTGGCATCACACAGTCCCAGCAGGATTCCAAAGCCATTTCCTGCTTTTCAGTTGCATCTGCCTATGCCTGTATGACTTATTGGAAAATAGTTACATAGTAACTCTGAGTTGTATTTGGTTAAGTGAGTATGTGCACTCAAGTTAGAATAGAAAGTGAATTATGTACAATACTTTGGACTCACCAAGATAGGATAGATAATGGAGTATTTTCTCTGAATTTGTCAAATGCAAATGGACTAGACATTGTTGTGTATTTATTGCCTATACTGTATATAGTTATTGTACTTATTGTATATAATTTGTCTTATATTAGTTATAGTTGTCTTTATTTTAAACCAAAAAAGAAGAATGTAGTGCTATTTTGTTTATGTTTTAACAAATAAAGCTTGCATATACACCATTACTCTGAAAATGTATTTTGATTATTAGTAGATAATAGATAAAACCGAGAAAGTAGACTTTAAAGAGGCATGAACTGCCAGGTGGTGGTGGCACACGCCTTTAATGCCAGCACTCAGGAGGCAGAGGCAGGAGGATCTCTGTGACTTTGAGGTCCCCTTATTCTACAGAGTGAGTTCCAGGATGGCCAAGAGTACACACAGAGAAACCTTGTCTCAAACAAACAAACAAACGGCATGAACCACCTAGTATGGTGGCGCACGCCTTTAATCCCAGCACTTGGGAGGCAGAGGCAGGCGGATCTCTGAGCTCCAGGTCAATTTGGTCTGCAGATTGAGTTTTAGGACAGCCAGAGCTACACAGAAAAATCTAGCCTTGAAAAACTAACTAAACAAATAAATACTAAAATATAATAAAATAATAAAAAAACTAAATAAGTTAGGCATGAGCCATAAAAGCTCTTTGCGATTATGAGCTGCCTGGGCACAGGCTGGAGGCTGCACAGCCACTGATGCCGTTCCCTTCCTGTGCTGGTCAGCTCCAGCAGGCCACTGCCAGGAGCCACGGGACCTGACCGGCAAGGCTGGCTGCCACCATTGCAGTTTAACTGTAAAAGCATAACGCAAGCCTTTGCTGGGCCAGTACGTCTTCAATGCTGCCTGCTTCTGGAAAGGATTTCCTAGCTGGTGCTTTGTGGTTTTTAAGACATTTCTCACATTCCAGAGTAAAATCAAAGAGTTGGAAGCTAGCCCCGAGAAATAAAATGAAAATGAACCGCTCCACGAGATCCTTACAAATTGCCTTTCCTAATAGGAGCTAATCCTGACGATGCTGTGGTAGGAAAGAGGCACAACAAGGAGAGCTGGGAGAAGAGGCACTGTACGGTGACTCTGGACACCAGAACACAACACATGGTCAGCTAGACCACAACACACTCATACAGTGTCAATACAAGGTACAGCTAGACCACAACACACACTCA
>JABTXL010000186.1:10549229-10604143 GCA_025134845.1 Neodon shergylaensis
GAGAGAGAGAGAGAGAGAGAGAGAGAGAGAGAGAGAGAGAGAGAGAGAAGACCCTGAATGGGGAAAGAACACCCTGCAGGGCCCACTCTCAAGTACATCTGCCACTGGGGCTTCCATTCCTACTTGGTACGTTGGTACACCTTTCTTTGTTGTCAAGGCCCAAGCACTCACCAGAGAGCCCTTTGCAGTCTTCCTTGTGGACTATATGACAGAATTAAAGTTGGGAAATGGCAGGCCACCATTTTCCTAAGCCAATATAATTTATAACTGTATTCTAGATACTTGTACCCACAGAGAAGTACACTTCTCACCCCTCATTGAACAAGCTTCTTCTCTACTACAGAGATCCATGACTGATCAAAATGTAGAGAATAAGTAACCACAGGATACACAGTCCAAACGTGTACGTCTACAGTACAAACCCCCTGGATGTTAAGGTTCAAGGAACATCACCGAAGAAGGGGTGGAAAGACGGTTAGAGCAAGAGAACCAGGACTCCTGGATCTTCCAGACCGAGCAGGGAAAGTGCACCCATGAAGTCTCAGCAGTAGGCTTGCCTAAACAAGACCTTCATAATGACCACACCAACTGACAATGTCAACTCAGGGGAAAGACAAGGCCTACGCAGAGATGAAGAGCTACTGCAGAGAGGGGGATAATCTGTCTTCTCCAGGGTCAAGTTCCCTACTAGGTTATCCAATCCCAAGTAGTCAGTCCTAAACATATGTTCCTATAAGCGACACTAAGCAGGCTCAAAGGGTTTTTTTTTTTAAATAGATGTCTGTAGTTACATGTACCAGTTACAGTTCTAAGAAGAGGTCATAAGCTTGAGAGGGGGTGGAACACAGGAGAAGTTAGAGCAGGAAGGTGAAGGGGTGGAAATGACATAAATATAGGACATATATATGAAATACTCTGAAAAACGCAAATTTGAAAAATGAAAGCCAAAACAGACTACAGTGCCCCAAAGCAAGGTTCCTTGGTGAATACTGTCACTGGTCACCTGTGACCTGTGCTCCTCTTTGAAGATGTTGACATGACTTGGTGTTGCAACAGAGCACCCTCTAGAAAAGAACACATTTGCCCCGAGGCTTGCCCCCTTTCTCAGATTTCCCAACTCTATCTGCTTTCTGGTTTCTTTGAGTTCTTCAAAGTTGCCGTGAGCCGATGATATCACTAGCTACCACCTGCCATACTTTCCACGGGCTTGCTTTTTACAATGCATTTTTTGTTGTTTGTTTGTTTTCAAATCTCACTGCTTGATTCTCTAGAGGCTGTGAAATTAATGGAGCTGGGAAGACACTGTCCTTCAAAGATAGGTCCATGAATATGTTTCTGGGAAAACATAGTATCTGAATCAATCAGCCCAGTACAGAAGACATTCTGCCAGTGAAGCCAGTGAGCCTGAAACAATGACCCACGAATCTGAACAAAACAATAAGGTGGAAGGAGGGCAAATTCACTTTCCCTCCTTAACCTGGAACATCTATCATGTTCCTAGGTCCCAGGTTTTCACATCCAGGGGTTTGTGCAAATAGTTGCCTGGTTCTGAGGCCCCCAGCTCAGAATAAATTATTCAACCAGGCTTTCTAGTTCTTTCATTTACAGCTGACAGATTGTAGGATCTCTAAGTCCTCATTATCACACGGACCAATTCCCACAATCTATTATGACCACATCTATCAATTATCTAACTATTACCTACTGCTCCCCTTCCATTTGTCCTGTTTCCTTGACTTCAATACATACATACATACACAGAAGATTGTCAAACCACATCTTTGCCCAAGCTTCACCTCTAAGTTGTGCTTCCATGTGACCAACGGCCTACCTGACACCTGCATATCTCAACATTTTAGTTCCACATTGTCTAGAATCTTCTTCCCCTTCCACCGCCAGCTACTCTTAAGAACAGTGACACGTGCGTGCAGCGATTTGAGCCAGAAGCAGGAGTCTACTATCATGAATATCCCCTTTGACCCCAACTTCCAGTCCTTCCCAAAGTCTAGGTGAGTTGAAAAGCAACTCAAGTTTTTCTCTAACTGGTCTACCTTGCTCCATCTCTTCCACCATCACGTGTCCAGGGAGACATGTCCTAATTGAGCTGGAACCTGCTCTTGCCTGCCCTACCCCATATCCATATTCTCCACACACACAAAGGCAGAGTGCACTTCCGAAGTTCATCATATCCCTCCTCTGCTAAATGCCCTTTAACACCAACCCCATTCTCACAAGCCTACACAGTGTTATCGTCTATGCGATCTGTTTCTCCAGTCTTTGGTTGTATCTCTCTCCACATTCTCCTCACCTAGTAACCATAGCTACACTGGTCTATAGTTCGGGGAATACACTGCATTCTCTATTGTCTCAGGCCAGCTGCACCTGTCAATCACAGTGACCAAGCTGGCCTTTCCCCCTCTACTCCATCTATTAACCAGCTATCTCATCTACAGAATTATAAGTTCTAGCACAGGGTCCAACTAAGTCTGAGAATCAGGGAAGGCTCCTCTGTGGAAGCTCAGGGCTAAGACCTTGATCCAGGATTTCAGCTACAGATCATTTCTCTTTATTACATCGTTCATGGAAAACCATGCTAATCCTGGGATCTAAACCAGAAGATACCAAACCTCACATGGCACCTACTCTGTGTGTAGAGCCGGCCAGGATCTATTTTAATGCTCTGCATACATCACCCCAGGTGATCCTCACAGCAGCCCTCTCAGGTGGGTACCAATCCTGCTCTATCTGCATATACAGATGAGGAATGGACACACGTGTTGAGTGGCCTTCTCTCTATTGCTCCTTCTACACAGAAAACTAAAGCCTGGATAGGGAACAGGAACTTCAGCTTTGGTAGCAAATAGAACTAGGTATAAATCTTGACCCAATGACTTCCCGCTTCTACAAAAATGGAAGTCATATCATTTACCATCAAAACCAGCATCATGGGAGCTTAAGTATGGTAATGTATGGCAAAGATTAGCATGTAGGAGATTCTCAATAAACTCGAATCCCTTTCCTTCTTCAATAATCAGATTCCCATCACTGTCTTTATCTGCATTTGAACATACATACTAACATGTATACTTCACCTTAGACCCTGAAAGAGGGCCTCATGTTCTCAGAACTCTTGCAAACCTTGTAAGCAAGGTGGGGAAAGAACTTGTTTTTATAGTGCTTTTACTGTATATACAACACCTTCTAAATCTCTTTGGAGAGTGATATAACCCATGCAATAGCTTGAGGCCTCAGGTCCCTATCCTGGATTGGGCCATTGCCAAGGAGCACTCACAAGTGTGTAGCCCATTCTCATCTCTGCATACCTGATTGCTGGCCTGGTTGAAAGGACTAAGCACAATTTCAACAGCGTTAGAACACCATGACACACGAAAGACTCCAAATCGATCGCCTGGGGTACAGAGTACGCGTCTGGGAGGATTCGGTCACATCATCATCACCAAAGTGTAACCTCAAGTTAGTCACATGCGCAGACTTCAGTGTGAACATGCTCCACAGTGGCATTCATTCATTCATTCATCCATGTTAGTCACACACATGGACTTCAGTGTGAACATGCTTCACAGTGGCTGCATTCACTCATTCATAAATGTTGAGACTGAAATACAAAAAAGGAACTTGGAAAATCACAGAGAGTGACCTAAGACAGAGTCTGAACTCAAGGAACTCACCCTATTAAAGAAAAGAGATGAAACCAGCAAGCTTTCACACATAGCACCATGAACATCTTTGCTATTTTTCTCTGACTAAATATTTACTAAAATAAATCAGCAAATAGGGGCATGTAAGTAAGATAGAGAACAACAATGCTGGCAAACACCAGGGCTGAAAAAGTTCCTTTCTGTGGGTCTAAATTTTGCTCCCTGACTCAGCACGTGGCAACTTTTTGCTGGGTGCTCACTGGATGAAGCTGGTCTTCAACCTTGACACGCCCAGGCCCTGTTCTTTTCTCTTTTTTCTTTTGAAAGATAATTCTTTTTATTCAAGACTGAAAAAATTCTTTTTACTCAAGACTGAAAAAATTCTAGTCAATGTTGACCACAAATAAGAGGTTTTGGTTTTTGCTCACACTAAAAGTTCTACTTCTGTTCCAAGCTATCTGGTCAACCTGAGTGGTCACCTTTCTTTTTTCTTTTCTTCTCTTTTCTGATGGTTCTTTATTTTATTTTATTTTTATAAAAAGAAAACTATCTTTTTCATTGTACAACCAAATCCAGTTCCCACTTCCTCCCCTCCTCCCATTCCCTCCACACATCATCCCACCACACCCCCCTATCCACTCCTCAGAGAGGGTAAGGCACATTGCTTTGAGGGAAGATCCAAGGCCCTCCCTACTAATCTAGGTTGAGCAAGGTATCCATCCAAAGGGAATGGGGCCCCAAAAAGACAGTACATGCAGTAGGGATAAATCTTGGGGTTACTGTCAGTGGCCTTGCAGTCTGCCCCAGCAATACAACTCTCACCCACATTCAGAGGGTCTCGTTTGGTTCTATGCTGGTTCCTTCCCTGTCTGACTAGTGTTGGCGAGTTCCCATTAGCTCAGGTAAGATGTTTCAGTGGGTGTCCTCATCATGGTCTTGACCTCTTTGCTCATATTCTCACTTCTCCCACTCTTGAACTGGCCAGTCCTTGACCCTTAACCCCCTACCCAGGGCAACCCATAGCCAGGTCCTATTCGTCCTTCTTTCCACAGAGAACACATCCACCTCCACTGCTGCTCTAGATCACTAACCTGACGTGATGATGATCCAGACCTTTCTGGACTCCATACTCTCTTGAGAGTACTAAGATCCAATCACAGTTGACATCCATAGACTCTCTGGGCATCTTTCAGTTTCTTTGCCGCCTCAGAACCTCTTCATGTGTTAAGTCTCTTCCCTGTATTCCTAAGGAGCCATCTCCAGGGTTCAACTAGGGCAAGTTAAAAAGCCATGTGTCTGGAAAGCCCTGTCGAAGACACACATGTGAATGAGTGCTCACACGTTCTCACGAGCATGCTCTCTTGCCCTGTAGGAATCGTCATATCCTGTGCTTACATTTGCACTTGTGTGGTTATCTGACAAACAGCCATCTGTCTAGCTAGGGAGGAAGCTTCATGGGAAGGGAGCAGGTGCCAGGTTTGCACACTACATACTCCTAGCATCTGGCACGGTGCCTGCTGTTATTATATTCTGTGAATACCAAAGCAACTTGACATTGTATTCATTATAGACATGGGGACAAAGGCTTGCTAGTTTTGGGGGTGTGTATGGTTAATATTTCAAAATTAGGCAGCAAGTTTATCTGACAAACTTGAAGAGTAAGAACAGCTTCATTTCCACTAAAATGCTTCTGAACACTTCTACAAGTCAAATTTTGGACAGAATTCTCTGCCCTTCAACCTTTCTTTCCATTCTAGCTCAGTCTCTCTGTGACATGAAGAAACTGCAGAGAAGCAGGCTAGATCATCCTACACAGAGCTCAGCAGCTCAGGTACCAATCCTCTATCCATGGCGACGCAAAGTCAAAACTTAAAGTGGCACCGGGACACTGTCATGTTAGCAGACTTTCAGTTTAGCACAATTGTTAGCCAGCGTCTCAGGTAGCAAATTCCTCCCATCCAAACCCTGGTTATCAACAGAGCTAGGGTTTTTCCCTCTGAACTACTACTAAGAAGCGCATGGTGGAAGATCCTCAAAACGAGAAATTTCTCAAATGTTGTGGCTCATCACCAAACCAAGACATCAAAAATGGTAAACAGAACCGTCCTGAGTCAGAAGCTGGAGTGACAACCTTCTGTGGGGACTGCAAACATTTGTCCTATCTGATAAGGGGAAGTGGAAGGGGAGTTAGTGACGTCAAGGTAGGCTTTCCACCGCTGTCATTGGTCTGCTCCTTCAGACCATCTCAGTGCTGACGAGTGTATTCCAAAAGCCTGGCACAGGCAGCAGACGGCCAACATGGCAGTGACCCCTGGGTTGGCAAGTGAGTCGCAGCTGCCCATGAAACTTGAAGCCGAATTATATTCTATCTGAGGAACTGATTTAAAGTCACATCTAAAATGTATGTCAGATAAATGAATAGAGTGTTTGCATGAAAACCAATCTAATATTATCTTCATGTTAAAGTGCCTCAGTTTCCCCAGTGCGTGCTACTCACACTTTGATAGCAAGACAAACTGGTTCTCGAACTCACTGTTTCTCAATGAAATTACCTTCCACGTAAACACTTTGAGGGGCTTGGGAGATGACCCAGTTCATAAAGTACTTGTTGCACAAGTTGAACGACCTGAGTTTGATCCCTGAATAAAAAAAGCCAGACATGGTGGTGGGTGTCTGCAATCCACCACCACGGAGGCAGAGACAGAAGGGTTCTTGGGACTTAATGGCCAGCCAGTCTAGCAAACACACACACACGAGTCTGAGGAGCTCTGGGAAAAGAACCCTCCCAGATTTACTTCAGTATTTTAGTATTCCTTCTCTGTCCCATCCTGAGATACAGCTTAGAAATAACATCTAGGAAGAACTGGAACATTTCCAGTTAAACAGACCCTGTACTGAGGCTTTGTCCACAGAGAGTATATGCTTAGCCAGGTGACGGCAGACAGAGGGGGACACATGTGACTGTAACCCCAACAGATGATTGCTTTGCGTGTGAGACCAGCTGAGGCTACCGAGTGCATTCTAGGCCAGGGTGAGCTACGAAGCCCTGCCGTAAAACAAACGTATGATATTCTTGCTAAGAGCAGGGAGAGAAGACCATTCATACAATTGGAATATGCTTTCTTCTTTCTAGATTGTTTGCAGGTGGCGATGTGGTCATCTTAAGCAAAGACCTACAGCCACACTTTAGTCCTTATTTTCCCATACAATAGCCATCTTATGGAACATACAGGAACACATAGCACACATGATCTTGCCAAAAGAAACTCTTAATACCATATAATTAAATTAGCGATGTCTAAGACCCTACCACAACTGTGAATACAGTACATTCCCAAACATCTATATTCCGTAACAGATTCAAGGCCACCTCTGGAGAGACCTTTGTTTTTCTCCCCCCAAACAAGTGATTTTCACTTCCATTAAAACTACGCATACATTAAGAATAACCAATCTCAATAACCCTAGGCAGATATTGTAAAACACAGTTGAAGAAACCCTTCACGTTCAACCATCACAACCTTAAATGCTGAAATTGTACTTTTTTAGGAGGCTAAGTACTATGAAGAGAATTCTAGAAATAATTAAATTATAAATTTAAACGGGAGGCTCCTGAGTTATAAAAGAATTGTAATCTTTCTGGAAAACACAGCTAACTTCGTTTAACTTGTCAAGAAGGTTCATTGTAAACCACTGTCCAAGAATATGAAATATTTCGAGTTTGGAATGTTTCCACTGACTTATAAAACACTGCTGGTTTTGCTTTAGTTTTTTTTTTTTTTCATGGAAATCACCATTAGCTCCTCTATTGGATGCTTACTGCACAGATGTTAAAAGCTCCTGCCCCTGGCAGTTTTGAGAACAGCTGTTCTACATCACTGATTCTAGTCCTTCAAAACCTAAAGTTCTATTTATATTTATTCGATCTCACAGGTTCTTCTTATGACTTTACTCTTTTTAAAAAAAAATGTTCTTTGGCTCAGAAAAAAAAAAACAAAAAAAATGTTCTTTGGAAAATGGTCACATTGAAAAGATAAGGGAAGACAAAGAGCCTCTTCTTCAGTAGAGAGGGCAGACATCACTCCCACCCTCATTCAGAGGACATTCTTTTTTTGATTTAATTTGTGGGTTTTGTTGAACAGTGTCACCTGAACACAGGCTTCTACAACCATGTCCCTCTTCCTAACTTTTATTATAGTCAGTGACTTGCCGGAAGCCACAAGTTGCAAGACTGCTGGCTGGTTTTGCAGTGTTTCCTTCTTCTATTAACCACTCTCCAGTTTTCTGATCAGACGCAAAACCACTTGCAGCAAAAGAAAAGTGCAATTGGGATCTGGATAAGTCATTTCCATGTCTGACAATATATCCAACTGATCTTTTAAAAGTTATCCATGTAGTCTTTCCAAACATTTTCATTTGTAATGACTAAGCAATCAACACAAAGAAGAAAGCAGACACTAGTGTCACTCTGCAAATGTGTATGCAAAACCAACTGTACCTTAATAATTTATCCAGTCCTGTGCAGTCTTCCATGAATTGTTTGGGATGGCAGACCCCTGTCACAGAGGTGACTTATCTGAACTTTTGGAAAGCAGACAATGATTTAAAGGCCGTGGGAGTGAACAACAGAAGCCAATCAACACCAACACCTTCTTGCCCCGACACCTCCCTCAGGCCAGCTTGCGTCAGCTTGAAAGAGAGAGGACGCTAACTTGGTTCGCTGCTGCACACTTGGCATTGGGCACATTGGTCACACCAACTTCTATTTGCTTTCAGAATTTTGGCTTTTATACAACGAAACTCTAATTGGGTGTTTGACTTTGCTGTCACACTGCATTCAAAAATTCTGTTGTGTGGTCAGCGGATAGATCAAGAGGCAGTAATTTTTCAAGTATTATGAACTGACAATGTAAAGCAAACATAATAGCCATTAAACAGTCACACTGTAGAATGTCATTGAAGGTACAGATGATACTGGTTACAGGAGCACTATTTCCCTTCGCATTGTTGACCTGTTCAGAGGAAATTTTACAGAGTAGCAGAACCTCCATCAGTCCCAAGTCACTCCAGGTGCCAGGAGGTAGAGTTTGTAACCCACTCTCGACCAATGCTGCCTCACCTGAGGCTGAGTGCTGAGCAAACCATCTGTTGGATGTTTGCGAACAATTTCTAAACGCATATATTTTCTCTTTAAAAGAAAACAAACCTCCTTGTCTCTCCACACACTAGAGGAGGAGTTCAGATGTGTTGGTAAATAAGGTATGTTTAGTTAAAATCTACCAGCTAGACATTCTGAAAGGGAGATAAGAAAGAAGGGAAGCCAACCCAGACCAGGCTCTTTGCCTTATAAATATTTACGGCTTAAATAAACCCCATACCCAATCCGAAGCAATGATTTGTCTCTACAGTCCGTCAACTCCTGTTCCTATGAAAACCAAACATTGTCCTCTGGCTAGGAAATTCCCAAGCTAAGGCAAAACACAAAACATTAGAGGCACGTGGGCCCACCCACGTCTCTCTTCCTCTCTCACCTGCTCATTTGGCTTATGTACTGGAAGATGATGCCTTTATTCCTATTGGAACCGTGAGTCCTTCACTCCAGAAATCTCCATTGTTGTTTTTGCTCCTCCCTCACCCCCACCCAGGAAGAGAGCTATTGTAATCCAGGGAGAAAAGAATACATGCATGAACTTCAAAGAAACCCCCAAAACTTCCTTTTCAAATGACTGTTTCCATCGTCTGTGATCTTTCCAATTTAGGGGTTCATCCCGTTTGCAAAATTATCAAATTAAGATGAGATAAACCAGCAAAGATTTGCAGTAATTGTTAGAAAATTAAATACTTCTAGCAAAATCCCATTTCCCAGTTGGCCCACTGAGCCAGCATAGATGTATTCCAGAGAGGAGAAATTTGCCATCCAGTGTCTTCATAGTAAATTGGGAGCTGGTAAACGCATGCATACTTGAAACATTTTACTTCCATGAACATTTTATGCTTCGGCTTCCTTCTCATTCTTATCCTTAAGTGTAACGAGTAATTAAAGCAGTTAGTATGTTAGGTTAAGACTGCAAATGGACTTCCATGGCCTCTTTGATTCCAACCTATTCTACATGGCAAAATTTTAATCACCAAGTTTCTAACACTGACTTAAAATCAAACCTACACCTGGGGAAACGAGCTGGAACGGCCAAGGTTTGTGGTTAGACCATTTGTTTTTCCATAGACCCTTTCTACGCATCGAAACGTGGCCAAATTAGTAAAGAAATGGTATGGTCTGGCCTTGACAAAGGGCAGGAAAACTCCCCTTCTGTAAGAAAAACAGAATTACCTATGAAAACTGAATGTCATGGTTATTTCTTACGATCATGTCAGAGTGTAACTTCACACGCATCAGGTGGTAGGTTTATGCTGCTTTGACTTTTAAAACATAGCAAAAATGTTCAGTCAGGGTCTACTGTGGTTGAAGTACATTATTGCAAAGGGAGGCAAAGGATCACAAACCTGGTCTCTTAAAGGTGAAAATGATGAGTAAGCATGGGGGCACACACCTTTAATCCCAGTATTTGAAAGGCAGAGGCAGGTGGATTTCTAAGTTTGAGGCCAGCCTGATCTACATAGTAAGTTCTAGGCTAGAGAACAGCCAAGGCCACATAGAGAGACCTTTTCTTCAAAAATAAAAATGAATAAGGTGAACGTGATGTAGCTTTAACAGTTGCTAAAGGAGCAAATTTGGCTAATGAGGTGACAAACACTTCAGCTGATTCCCTTTAAAAGAACTCATGAGTTAATGAGCCCACAAATGGGGGCAGACACTTTGGTCAACTCGGGCACAGGGTTGGGACTGAGGGCACACATATTCGCATGAAGGCATCCTTGGCTTCCCCAGGCTCTGTCGTAGTTAATGGCAGATTAACTGCACAGCATCCTCTGGGACTCATCAAAGGAAGCATGCTAGAGGCTAAGGTCATCCAGGAAGTTCTCAGGGAGCTTTGGGGCCTCTGGCTGAGAGGAAAGGCCATCTGAGATCCCAGTGGGCAGAGAGAAGGCAAAAGGCATCCCGATTGAAAAGGGACAGGTTCTGACAATGTGAGAACCCTTCTGCTGATAGTGGAGCCTTCTGGCCAGAGAGGAGGATGGACTCAAGTGATCCCCATAGAAGCACACTGAGTCTGGGAACACAGGTGCTTATGATGAGGGGCCTTGCAATCATCCGAAGAACACAATGAAGCTGGCAGGGTAGTTCACAGGGAGGTGATGGGCGGAGCTAGGCGTGCGGGCAAGGATGACTGACAGGATGGTTTGGGATCTGTGTAATTGGCCTGTCTGAGAATGATAGCAGAAAGGAAGATAAATAGGATTAAAATTGAAGTCAATAGGGATGACTTTTTTTCTTCTTATTTTTTTTTATCACTTTTTCTAGCTCACGGTACAGGCTATGAATTTTGTGTAACTGCATTAGGAGAAACCAGAAATTTGAAATCCAGTCTTTTCCTCACAGAGCGAAGGGCTTTCCTTCATTTCTGGCTGTTGTCCTCAGAGAGTGTGTATCCCAAGAGCATGTCGTTAACTGTAAGTACAAAACTATTGAGTCAAACGAGACTTAAAACACATCAGTGTGTTGAAGCAGAACTTGCCTTACCCATATTTCCCATATTTAAAACAATCAAAATATTCTGTCTGAAATGTCAGCTTCAATAATGTCCTCAAAGGGACTTCAGAAAACCAATCAACAATAAAAAAAAAAAACAAAACCCAGTCTGACCACCTTGGCATTTTGCCGAGAAAATAACCCTGTTCTTATCTTGACTGTATCCGAATTTCTAATTTTAGTCATGGATCAAAATAATACTCAGATATGAATTCTGGTGGCAGCCGAATTTGAAGAAGACACACAACCCTAGTGGTGACTAAGAGACCAAGTGGTTTATTTTTTAATAACTTTGTAACATTCACCTGTGATCTTTTACTCCCGCGTGCACACTTGGTCTCCTTGCTCCTACTTCAATGTCTCTTCATGTTATCTGAGCTTTCCGTGTTTGTTTTTCAATGTTTCTATGCTATAGGTGATGCAATTGTTTGTCTATAGAAATAGAGTCTCGGTATGTTGTCCAGGGTGACCTTGAACTCGTGACCCTCCTGCCCCTACTTCTTAAGTGCCGGCTTTATGAGTTTGTACTGGCATGCCTGACTTACACAACTCCTCTATACCTTACTGTGTTCATGATGCGCCTGTCTTCAAGAAGAGTTACTGTTTGTCATTGCTAACCCTTAATGCCATAAACTCAGAAGCTTACGAAGTAGATGCCAAGTTTTCCAGTACGTTCTCAGTGTTTGCCTTAGTCCAAGTGCTGGGAAATGACTACCCAGTGTACTAGTGTACCAAGCCTGGCCACACACGGAAGCCCTGAACATTCAGCAGGAGACAGCATTCTGAGGCTTTTTCGGAACCCAGTATCTGCCCTGTGCCTTTTGGCTTTCAGACTCAGCGTAACAAAGAGAATATTGATCTTTTTTGATGCTACAATTTTGGTACTCCAAAGGAATAAAAGTCATCCTTTGTAAAATATTGGCTCTTACAAAAAGGAAAAAAATCCACGAAGAAATGCTACAAAAATGTTCCTACAAAATTCAAATCATGGAGCCCTGTGTTGTCCACGCCATGGCAAGAGTGAGCTAAGGGCTTCCACGTGTGCCCCGCGCTCTCCTTACCACTCGCTGGGCAGTGAAGTTGCACATGTCCTGTGCGGATATCTTCCCATGGTTCTAAACTCTCTGCCTCAGCTTGCATAGCCATAAAAAATAAGTAATAGAAAATAAGTAACAGAAGACAAAACTGAATATTACGTGAAGAGCCACGTGCATCGTGTTAATTGTAAACAGAAAAGGGTTTGTTTCTGTTTGCCTACTTTCCTTTTTGTTCTTTTTCTACTTGCTGTTGGAGGCGAGGTCTCATGTACCTTAGGCTAGTTTCCAGCTTGCTATATAGCGGAGGATGACCTAGAACCTCTGAACCTTCTACATCTACTTCCTGAATGCTGGCTTTCCAAGAGTGCCCATCATACCCAGCTTATTCGGTGCTGGGGGTGGAACTTAGGGCTCCGTGCCTTCCCATTCCATCCCCAGCCCCGCTTCAGTAGACCAGGTCAATCCTCCATGGAATGCTGGTCTATTAGAATTCTTTTTTGTTTTTGAAGCAGGAAACACATTTAATCTAACAAAATCTGAAACAGGATTTCTAAACTGCAGTTGCATTGCAGATGCTTCTATTTTAAGATTTAGAATTTCAGTACATTTCCCCCCCAAAGTAACCACCCATAAGTTTCACAACTTTATTAAGTTTCTTCTACCGGTTCTTCCAGATTCCTTATAGATCTTCCTAGTAGAAGATGGTAAAAAACTTGGGGCCCTTCCATCCTCTTTTCTTTTTTCTTGTCTTAGCACAAGCATGTTGTGAATTACTACATGAGTTGCTTCATTTGATGAAGGCTGCAAAAGTCCAAATTATGATCCTCCCAAATACCAAAGGGCTTCTCAGTCTAGGCCCCAGGAGGCAGAGGGCTGGTTTGCCATCCTCAGTGCTCTGAGGGAGCTGCTGTAACTTGGTGACTTCTGGGGAGGCTGTGAACTTGACAGCCTTCTCCTCTCTTCAACCCAGCCTACGCCACCTCTATATTATCCAATGGGCCATTTTGGAAATGTTTGAATAACCAACAACTACATTGCAAAATTAGCAAACACGTTTGGTAAAGGTTGACGAATTTATTGACTTTGCCACCGACCTAAGTAGAGAATTGTGTTTAGCCTCAGCCGACACAAATACTCATTCGAAGGTGGTACATGACCTTGGCATTCTCTGCTTTCCCCCTGAAACAGAGCTTTCTTGTGCATCTCGCTTCTCGCTCTCACACTGAAAGGACACAGGAAAATGTGTCAAAAGTTCACTCTAGGCTTTCGTTCAAATAGACGTGCTGAATAGCAGCAACAAGTCTTTGAAACTTATGGGAGCTTAGACAGTCTACGGAGATTCTAAATATTCATATTAAATGATAACTTTTTTTGAGACAGAGTCTTTCTGTAGCCTTGGCTGTCTGGGAACTCACTCTGTAGATCTGGCTGGCCTCAAACTCACAGAGACCCGCCTGCCTCTGCGTCCCAAGTGCTGGGATTAAAGAGGCACATCACCACTATCCAGCTAACTCATACTTCCTAAAAGCTCGCTGAAGTGGTGATCCTCAGCCTACTAGAGGCTGTGGGGATGCTCAGTGGGCAGCGTGCCTGCCACACACGTGTGAGGACCTCACTTCACACCTCAGGAGGACGGGCACACTCTGTGCTCTTGTAGCTCGGTGTAGCTCTGACAAGATGGGGTACGCGGAAGAAGGACAATGAACAGGAGTTGGCAGGCCAGCTGTGCTGGCCTAGGCAGCTGCAAAGAGACAGTCTCAAGCAAGGCGGACGGTAAGAACTGACTGCCACGTGCATGTGCTCCACCACACACACACACGCACACTTCACACACATACATTAAGTACACAAAAATGCCTACTAGATAAAACAGCATGGCTAAAAAATATGTATAATTAAAGCAATATCTCCTAAACAACTAACTGCCCTGTCAGTTTCTGTTCTTCATACTGATAGAGTTGAGTTGGGTGTCTTTCTGATCAGTGGTTAACTGGTGCTTTCAAAAAAAAAAATCACATTGTTTCCAGGCTACGGCCCACTAATTCCCTTTGCTTTCTTTCACGTTCCTATTTGTGTTCCTTAATAAAAACAAACTTTCTAAAGGGACAATTTGATTTTGTAATTCCGTTACCTACTGAACTTAGTCAATCTGATATCATACAGCTTGAATTTGGGCTCTCGGAAGTTCTCCAAGCTGCGGCCCACCAGGCTGTTACTGAGTGAGCAGATGAGGGGCTCCCATAGGACTTTTAGAAGGGTCATCATACTCCATGAAGGTGTGGATCTGCTCTGGAGGAGAGTCATGGTCCCTGCTGGCCAGACCTGTGCATAGGCTGACCTTTTGAGCATCCCAGCCGGATCGCCAAAGTAAGGAATTTCTGACACGAACCATGGAAGGTTCCTGTGTTGTGGCTGGGTCCCCAAGGCAGTGTTTAGAGGTGGGGCTTTTGAAAAGTGACTAGATCACAAGGTTCTGACCTAATCAATGCGTTAATCCCTTGACACAGTAAATTATAACTGAATGGATTATCTGGAGGTGCTAGAAACTGTTGAAGCTGGGGCCTAAGAGAAAGAAGTAGGGCACAGGGATATGACCATAAAGGTGCATCTTGCCTACAGCATCCTCTTCTCCCTGACTCACTGAGATAAGTCACATGGTCCCCTCACCATGCACAGGCCCAGAAGCCAAAGGCAAGTGACCATGGACAGAAACATCTCAAACCATGAGTCAGAAGGGATCTTTTATCTTTTAAGTTGATTTTCTCTGGTACTTACTCAGAGTAACAGAAAACCAACACACATGCCTACCAAACCGCACTGCCCAGATGAATCTGAATGGGGACACAGCAGGGCTATGGGGGCGGAGCAAGGCTATGGGGGCAGGGCAGGGCTCTTGATGTCTCTTCATCAGCTTTTTTTAGTTTTGTGGGTTATTTGAGTTAAGAATTATAACCCTGGAGGGCTAGATATAAAAATAATAGAATGAATCTTCCTTTAAGAAAATGTCTTGACAGTTGTGTGACTGGGGCAGTCTGTAGGGCCACTGGCAGTGGGACCAGGATTTATCCCTACTGCTTAAACTCGCTTTTTGGAGCCCATTTTCTTTAGAGGGTTACCTTGCTCAGTCTAGATACAGGGGTGAGGGCCTTGGCCCTGCCTCAAAGTGACAGACTCTGTTGACTCCCCATGGGAAGCCTCATCCTCTCTGAGGAGTGGAGGGGTGGGGTGGGTAGAAGGGGCAGGAGGAGGAGGAGAGGGAGAGGGAACTGGGAATGGTATGTAAAATGAGAAAAGACTATTTTAAAAAAGAAAGAAAGAAAGAAAATGTCTTGAGCTATTCGGTGGGATAGCAGCAGACGGGGTCACCCAGACAGATGGTTTATTTAGGTGTGCGGTTGGATTTAAGCCTGTCCAGACAGCCCATTTAAATTAGCTATAAACAACCTGCCTTGTTTACTTTGACTAGTAATTGCCTGGCTGTAATTGGCACTGTATAAATGTTGAATGAATGAAGGTTTTTATTAAAGGCCATTGATTGTGCTGTCCATCCACGACCTTTAGAACTTATTTATAAGGTTGCAGTGAGACATGCGAACCCCGTAAAAGGCTGAAGTGAGCACTTCACCAATAGGAGGACTGGGGAGCTCGGTAAGAGAAGGCGACCATTCAAACTGCATGTTCAGAGGAAGGGGGATTATAACTTACAGAATGCAAGAATAAAAATCTAATAAGACCATGTTATAGCCCTAACATTATATAAATGCAGGGTTAGAGAGATGGCACAGTGACTAAGAGCACTTGCTACTCCTCCTGAGGATCTGAGCTTGATTCCTAGCATGACATTGAATGGCTCACAACCAACTTTAAGTCCAGCTCTGGGGGATCCAATGCCCTCTTGTGACCTCCTCAGGCACCCAAACACATCTGTGCATACACACACATACACATACACACACACAAAATAGTAATAATACTTTTTTAAAACCTTATAAATGTAACATAAAATATATGCAAAGAAAATGTCTGAAATGATGTATACCAAGAGGTTATTCCTAGTATGTGAAAGGCAGATTAATATTCATTTTGTCTCATTTATACTTTGGATCAACTTTTAGAAAATATGGGTTATTTTGTTTTTAAAAAAAAACAATAAAGATAAGTAGAAACAAAAATAACAAAACCAAAAAGTCACTCTCTTAGATTTTTTCAAACACTCCCAGGCATCAATCATGAAAACTCTATTTTTAATAAGGATATTTTAGATATTTAGCTATCAAACTTTCTTATCAAAAATATTTACTTAGGAATGCATATCTGTCTTGCCTATAGCCGTGATAAACAATGACCAAAAACAATGTGGAAGAGAAATAGATTTCAACTTAGAGCTCGCACCCCATTGCTGAGGAAAGCCAGGGCAGGCACTCAAGGCAAGAATCTGCAGGAAGGAACCTGTAGGCAGGAACTCAAGTCAGAAACCTGTAGGCAGGAACCCAAGGCAGGAACCTGCAGGAAGGAAGTTGGGGCAGGAACTGACGCAGAAGTCATGGAGAAGCACTGTGCACTGGCTTGTTCCCCATGGCTTCTTCAGTCTACTTTTTTTTTTCCTTGGAAAATAAAGCATTTAATTGGGGGCATGCATGACACTGGAGCAGTAGCCATAGAGCTACAGTCTGATCCTCGGGCTCCAGAAAGTGAGAAATGGGCCCCGCATGGGTTTATTAAAACCTCAGAGCCCATCCCTAGTGACACTCTTCCCCAACAGGGCCACACTTTCTAGGCCTTCTCAAATATGGCCACTCCCTGATAGGCACTCAGATATATGGGATTATGGGGGCCATTCTTACTCAGACTACCACATTAAAGTTTCAGAGGGTCAGCCCGTTATAATCATGGTAGGACACATGGTGGCACGCATGGCACTGAAGCAGTAACTGAGATCTACATCCTGACCGACAGGCCAACCGAAAGAGCCTGGGCCTGGCATGGACTTCTGAAACCTAAAAGCTCCCCACCCCCACCCCCAGTGTCACACTTCTTCCAGTGAGGCTGTACCTAGCCCAACTAGGCTACACCTCCTAACCTTTCTAATCTTTTCAAGTAGTCCTACTCCCTGGTTACGTAAGTATTCAAATATGTGAGCCTATAGAGCCCATTCTTATTCAAACCACTGTGTTACACTGGTTGACCCCCATAGGCTTGTAGCCTTATAAGAGTGCAAAAATACATTCAGTCCAACTTCAGAAGTCCCAGAATGCTATCAGTCTCAACACTGTTTAAAAGGCCAAAATTTCTTCTGAGACTCATGGGAATTTCTTACCTGTAACCCCCTATAAAATAAAAATCAAAACACAGATTTACTTCCAACAGCACAGAATGTATATTGCCATTTCAAAGCGGGGGAAGGGAGCACAATGAGGAAACAGTGGATCAGAGCAAGACCATAATCCAGCTAGGCAAACTCCAAACTTAGCATTTCCACGTCTGATGTCAAACTGCTCTTCAGACCTCCAATTCATTTCAGTTCCATTAACTGACACACTTTGTTCTCCTGGGCTGGTTCCTAGCCCAGTCCTACTTTCTCCAACAAGACCACACCTACTCCAAAAAGGCCACTCCTACTCCAACAAGGCCACTCCTACTCCAACAAGGCCACACCTACTGCAACAAGGCCATTCCTCGTAATATTACCACTCCCTTTGGATGCTATTTTCTTTTTAGTTATTGATTGATTTTTATTGAGCTCTAAATTTTTCTCTGCTCTCCTCCCTACCTCTCCCCTCCCCTTCAATACTCTCCCAAGGTCCCCATGCTCTCAATTTTTTCAGGAGGTATTGTCGTTTTCTACTTCCCATGTAGATTAGATCTATGAATGTCTCTCTTAGTGTCCTCATTGTTGTCTAGGTTCTTTGGGATTGTGATTTGTAGGCTTATTTTCTTTGGTTTATGTTTAAAAACCACTTGTAAGTGAGTACATATTGTCTTTTTGGGTCCGGGCTACCTCAAATAAAATGATGTTTTCTAGCTCCATCCATTTACCTGCAAATTTCAAGATGTCATTATTTTTTTTCTGCTGTGTAGTACTCCATTGTATAAATGTACCACATTTTCCTTATCTATTCTTCAGAAGAGAGGCATTTAGGTTGTTTCCAGGTTCTAGCTATGACAAACAATGCTTCTATGAACATAGTTGAGCACATGTCCTTGTGGTACGATTGAGCATCCTTTAGATATATACCCAAAAGTGGTATTGCTGGGTCTTGAGGAAGGTTGTTTTCTACTTTTCTGAGAAATCGCCACACTGACATCCAAAGGGGCTACACCAGCTTGCACTTCTACCAGCAATGCAGGATTGTTCCCTTTACCCCAAAATCTCTCCAGCATAAGTTGTCATCAGTGGTTTTGATCTTGGACATTCTTACAGGTGTAAGATGGAATTTCAGAGTTGTTTTGATTTGCATTTCTCTGATGACTAAGGATGTTGAACATTTCCTTAAGTGTCTTCTAGCCATTTTAGATTCCTCTGTTGAGAGTTCTCTGTTTAGGTCTGTACTCCATCTTTTTTTATTGGATTGTTTGTTCTTTTGATGATCAATTTCTTGAGTTCTTTGTGTATTTTGGAGATCAGACCTCTGTCTGATGTAGGGTTGGTGAAGATCTTTTCCCATTCTGTAGGCTGTAGTTTTGTCTTGTTGACTATGTCTTTTGCATAACAGAAGCTTCTCAGTTTCAGGAGGCCCCATTTATTAACTGTTTCTCTCAGTATGTGTGCTACTGGGGTTATATATAAGAAGTATTCTCCTGCGCCGATGCATTCAAGTGTACTTCCCAATTTCTCTTCTATGAGGTTCAGTGTGGCTGGCTTTATGTTGAAGTCTTTGATCCATTTGGACTTGAGTTTTGTGCATGGTGATTGACATGGATCTATTTTCATTCTTCTCCATTTTGATAACCAGTCATTACCAGCACCACTTGTTAAATATGCTTTCTTTTTTCCATTTGATATTTTTTTATTTTTTGTCAAAAATCAAGTGTTTGAAAGTGTGTGGATTAATATCCAGGTCTTCAATTTTGTTTCATTGGTCCTCCTGTCTGTTTTTATGCCAATACCATGCTGTTTTCAGTACTATAGCTCTGTAGTAGAGTTTGAAGTCAGGGAGTGTGATGCCTCCAGAAATTCTTTTATTGTACAGGATTGTTTTGGCTATCCTGGGCTTTTTGCTTTTGCATATGAGGTTGAGTACGATTCTTTCAAGGTCTGCGAAGAATTTTTCTGGGATTTTGATGGGCATTGCATTGAACCTATAGATTGCTTTTGGTAAGATTGCCATTTTTACTATGTTAATTCTACCTACCTAAGCGCATGGGAGATCTTTCCACTTTCTGGTGTCTTCTTATATTTCTTTCTTCAAAGATTTAAAGTTCTTGTCATTCAAGTCTTCCACTTGTTTTGTTAGAATTACTCTGAGAAATTTTATGCTATTTGTGGCTTTTATGAAGGGTGATGTTTCTCTGATTTCTTTCTCAGCCCATTTATCATCTGTGTACAGGAGGGCTACTGATTTTTTTTAATTAATCTTGTATCTGCTACATTGCTGAAAGTGTTTATGAGTTGTAGAAGTTCCTTGGTAGAATTTTTGGGGTCGCTTATGTAAACTATGATATCATCAGCAATAGTGAGAGTTTGACTTCTTTTGTGATTTGTGTCCCCCTAATCTCCATTTGTTGTCTTATTGCTTTAGCTAGGACCTCAAGAACTATATTGAATAGATATGGAGAGAGTGGACAACCTTGTCTTGTTCCTGATTCCAGTGGGATTGCTGGGGGTTTCTCTTCATTTAGTTTGATGTTGGCTGTTGGCTTGCTGTATATTGCCTTTATTATGTTTAGATATGTTTCTTGTATCCTTGCTCTCTCCAAGACCTTTATCATGAAGGGATGTTGTATTTTTGTCTAAAGCTTTTTTGGCATCTAATGAGATGATCATATAGTTTTTATTTTTCAGTTTGTTTATATGGAGGATTACATTGGCAGATTTTCATATGTTGAACCATCCCTGCATCTCTTGGATGAAGCTGACTTGATCATGGTGGATGATGGTTCGGAAGTGTTCTTGGATTTGATTTGCCAGTATTTTATTTACTATTTTGCATCAATGTTCATGAGTGAAATTGGGTCTGTTATTCTCTTTCTTAGTAATGTCTTTCTGTGGTTTGGGTATCAGGGTAATTGTAGCCTCATAAAAAGAGTTTGGCAATGTTCCTTCTGTTTTTATTGTGTGGAACAATTTGAGCAATATTGGTATTCATTCTTCTTTGAAAATCTTGTAGAATTCTGAGCTGAAACCATCTGGTCTTGGGCTTTTTGTAGTTGGGAGACTTTTGGTGACTGTTTCTATTTCTTCAGCAGTTATAGGTCTGTTTAATTTGCTTATCTGGTCTTGATTTAATTTTGGTATGTGATATTTATCCAGAACGTTGTCCATTTCCTCTAAGTTTTCCAATTTTGTGGAGTACAGGTTGTCAAGTTGGGAGCACAGGCCCTAGCCCCTTGCATCTATCCCAGCCCCCAGGCCTGGTCTGGACTCCAAATCCCAGCAGGCCAGGTCCTGATCCCTCCCTGGGGGTGGGGTCAGGACCACTCCCCAGGGTATTTAGATGAGCCCCCAAAAGAGGAAAATGTGATCCCTTTTCCTTCCTCCCTGTGGTCATGGTCACCAGCGGCTTCCAGTTTCCCCCTCAGGGCCACCCGAGTGCGCAGAGCTCCCATTAAACCTGGATATTTCTTAATTTGGCTTGTTTTGGTTTGTCTTGATTGGGAATTTTGCATAGGCAGGGATCTCGTGTTAGGAAATATTCCTAACACAGGTTTTTGAAATATGACCTGATGATTCTCTGGATTTCCTCCATGTCCGTTGTTATGTCCCCCTTTTCATTTCTGATTTTGTTGATTTGGATATTCTCTCTCTGCCTTTTGGTTAGTTTGCATAAAGATTTGTCTATTTTGTTGATTTTCTCAAAGAACCAACCCTTTGTCTCATTGATTCTTTGCATTTTTTGTTTCTGTTTCTTTGCATTTTTGTTTCTGTTTTGTTGATTTCAGCTCTCAATTTGATTATATTCTTGAATGAGTTTGCTTCTTTTTGTTCTACAGTTTTCAAATGTTTTGTTAATTCACCAGTATGGGATTTTTCCAGCTTCTTTATGTAGGCATTTAGTGCTATGAACTTTCCTCTTAACACTGTGTCCCATAAATTTGGGTATGTTGTGTGGTTATTTTCATTGAATTTTAAGAAGCCTTTAATTTCTCCCTTTATTTCTCTCTTGATCCATTGATGATTCAGATGAGCATTATTTTAAGCCATGGTGATCTGATAAGATATATGGGGTTATACCAATCTTTTTGTATCTGTTGTGGTTTGTTTTGTTACCAAGTATGAAGTCAGTTTTTGAGAAGGTTCCATGAGGTGCTGGGAAGAAGGTATATTCTTTTATGTTTGGATGGAATATTCTGTAGATGTCTGTTAAGTCCATTTGAGTCATAACATCTGTTAGTTCCCTCATTTCTCTGTTAATTTTTTGTCTGACTGAGCTGTCCAGTGGTGAGAGCAGAGTGTTGAAGTTTCCCACTATTAGTGTGTGGGGATTAATGTATGATTAAACTTTAGAAGTGTTTCTTTTACATGTGAGGGTGTCCTTGCATCTGGGGCATAGATGTTCAGTATTGAGATTTCCTCTTTTAGATTTTCCTGTGACTAACATGAAATGTACTTCTTTGTCTCTTTTGATTGATTTTAGTTTGAAGTCTATTTTGTTAGATATTAGGATAGCTACACCCTCTTGTTTCTTAGGTCATTTGATTGAAAAAAAATTTCCCAACCCTTTACTCTGAGAGGATGTCTGTCTTTGAGGTTGAGGTGTGATGGATGGATTCTGTTTTCGTATCCAATCTGTTAGCCTGTACCTTTTTATAGGTGAGTTGAGTCTATTTATATTAAGGGATATTAATGACCAGTGATTGCTATCTCCTGTTAATTTAGTTTTTATTGTTGGTGATGTTAATTTGTGTGGTTTTCCCTTCTTTAGGATTTGCTGTTGTGAGATTATCAATTGTTTGTTTTTGTTGATGTAGCCAACTTCCATGGGTTGGAGTTTTCCTTCTAGTACTTTCTGTAGGGCTGGGTTTGTCACTAGATACTGGTTAATTCTGGCTTTGTCATGGAATAACTTGTTTCGTCCTTCTATGGTGATTGACAGTTTTGCTGGATATGGTAGTCTGTGATGGATCCATGGTCTCTTAATGTCTACATAACGCTTGACCACAACCTTCTGGCTTTCATTGTCTCCAAGGAGAAGTCAGGCACAATTCTGATAAGCTGGCCTTCATATGTTACTTGGTCTTTTTCCTTTCCAGCTCTTAATATTCTTTCTTTACTCTGTATGTTTAGTGTTTTGATTATTATGTGGCAAGGGGACTTTTTTTTTATTCAGTCTATTTGATGTTCAGTAAGCTTCTTGTATCTTCATAGGCATATCTTTCTTTAGGTTGGGAAAGCTTTCTTCTATGATTTTCTTAAATATATTTTCTGTGCTTTTGAGTTGACCTTTTTCTCCTTCTTCTATACTTATTATTCTTAGGTTTGGTCTTTTTATGGTGTCCGATATTTCCTGGATATTTTTGGTTAAGCTTTTGTTAGATTTAATGTTTTCTTTGACTGATGAGTCTATTTCCTCTATTGTAGCTTCAAGCACTTGAAATTCTCTCTTCCATCTCTTGTATTCTGCTGTTTATGTTTGCACTTGTGATTCCTAATTGTTTTCTCATGATTTTTGTTTCTATAATTCTCTTGGCTGTGTTTTTTTATTGTTTCTATTTCAGTTTTCAAGCCTTGAATAGTTTCTTTCATATGTTTGATTGCTTTTTTTTTTTTTGGTTTTCTTTAAGGGATTTGCTGATCTCTTCCAATTTTTTGTTTGTCTCTTCCTCCATTTCTTTGAGGGAATTTCTCATTTCCTCTTTAAGAGTCTCAGACATTCTCCTGAAGTTATTTTTTAGGTCATTTTCTTCTGTTTCATCTATATTTAGTTGTTCAAGTCTTGCTTTTGTAGGGTCTCTAGATTTTACTGGTGTTGTATTGATCTTTGTGGTGTTGCATGTATTCTTACCTTGTCTACTCATCTATTCCTCTAAATGGTGTGGTTGGGGCTGTCTGTGACTCTGGTGATTAATTTAGGTGCCAGTGGATCCAAGGCTCAGATGGTTGTTCCTCATGGTACAGTCAGTGCCATGGTTCTAGTTACCTCCTTGGTCACTCTGTGTTCCTGGAGGTCATCCAGTGCTCCTGGGGTTTGCTCTGCTCCCATGGAATTTGTTGTCTCAGGCCTGCTCTGGTCTATGTTGCCAGCTCAGAACTCTGGCCTAGGTTGCTGGTTCAGTCTTACTCTTGTGGAGTCCAGCTGTCGTCACAGGCCCACTCCAGCCCAGGTTGCGGACTCAGTCCTGCCTCTGGTTGACAAAGACCAATGAGCAAATTCAAGTCTAGATCAAATTATACACCTTCAACTTTTTTCTGAAAGACTGGATTCTCTATCCACAAGCGGTACTCCAGCAGACCTCAAAATACTGTCTAATAATGGAGATAACTTTGTGATACTGTAAGATAATCAGTTTCTGCAGTGCATGATAAGGAGTTATTCATCTCCATTTGCTCATTCGGTAACTTAAAGTTTCTGTCCTCAGGATCTGTTTTCTAAAGAGAACCTATTGCTGAAGTATTGTTAAAGTTATGTCATGATGACATAACATGGTATAGAAGTCCCAGCTTGACTTGAAAGGGACACTCTAGAGATCCCAGAGCAGCAGAAACTGAGGGAATAGGCAAGAGCTGTCAGGAGAAATTTCATGGAGAGCAGGAAACTTCCTGAACAAAAGCTAATGCTGAAAGTCAAGAGGAGCCCTCTAAGAAAATGCTATTAGCTTTTGAAAAGAAATAATAAGCCAGGTTATCAGGGTCTAGGTGAACATCTTCTGTACAGGTAAAGATCAAATGACCCACTGAACAAAAGCTCAAGTCCGCATTCCATTAGCTACCAGTCTCCCTATAAGGCACCCAGTAAAAGAGAATCGGAGAGAAACATATGGGAAGGTGGGTGTGCTTGCTAAGGAAGACATGTTAGTTACTGAATACTTTATTTGTGTGATTTACTCAAGCATCTCCATTTAGGTGAATTTTAAAATGATTAAGATAAAAACAACCTGATTCCTAGATACGTATAATTAGTTCCCTGCTTCTGTCTGAACCTCTCTCTGTCTAAAACTTTTAATCCAGGGGAGACGGTGTCTGGCATGCCAAGGAGCAGAATGGCCAAGCAGGGTTCTTCTGTTCTAGTGCTGGTGTGAATTTGGGTTTGACTCAGAAGAAATTTGTTCTAATTCTCCATCGATACTAGCTATGCTATCAGCTTGTAAGGAGTCTCCCAGTGCCTTCATTTCCTCTCTGATAAGATGATGTGCAAGGCTGGGGTGGGATGAAGGGCATCCGAGATTACATGTGACCCAATGGGGGAAATGGGGAAAATGGGAAGAGGGAGGTAGATAAATACAGAAGGATAGTAAAATAGCAGTAAAGATGTCTGAAACAGTTATAAGGAAGCATGCAATTGGCTGCCTACCTAAAATACTTAGAATATGCACAATTCTGTGTATAAATATACATAGACAGTTTAAATGACATTTTCTCATCTGGGCTCATAATGCTCTCAACAGGATTCATAGACTTCTAACAAAAACCCCAATACCAGGTACAAGAAGCCCTCCTCTGAGTTGTTGGTCACTGTTGTCCAAGAGACCCCAAATGTTACAGACTGTTGCTATTGCCCTTGGTTCCCCCCACACACACAGAGAGGTGGAAAATAAGCCCTATTGCTGAAGACACTCAGACACAGGGCTCAGAGGTCCCTGAGCTGGAATTGACCTGTATCTCCTCCCTGGGGACTAGTTCTCATGATGCCAGAAGGAATCATGCAAGTTTCTCATGGAAGAAAGCAGCCAATAGTCCGACCCAGCTATGGTGCCTATGAACCACCACAACCAGCATGGCACAATGGTTCTAAGGGTGTAGTAGTGGCACATGTGCCTCAGTGGTAACCAACAGCTCTCTAATAAGACGTAGGACCCACTCAACAAGAGAAAGATCATACTGAAAACCTAGCAACTGCCCAGAGCTAGCGAAGTCATAGATCTTGGAGAACCTAGAACTGTTCCTTTATCAAACCAGTATAATCCCCAACTACACTCTAAATCTGTGTCCTGCTGCTCACAGATCAGTGTAGTCTTCACTGCTCACCAAGGAAACCCCTCTTTGCAGTGACAGAGACAATTACAGAAAACTACAACCCATGAAAACACAGTTGTGGAGCCCAATCCCAGCGGATACATCACCAACAAAATGTTTGTGCCTAAGATCCAGGGATCATTTTGGAAAGGGTGTGGGGGCAGGGGCTGTAAGAACCAGAAGATCTTGGAGGTTGCTGTGAGTCTGTGTCTTCTAGAAATGTCAGAGGCTACACCCATAAAGTCTCACCAACATGACTGCCTACAAACACGAGCTGAACAAGGACAAAAGCAATAGACATACTCATATGGATGGGGAAAGCCCACGATGCCTCAACCCTACACAAAGAACCAGAAGCAACTAATGATGCTGAATCAGGAAAAATAGTTTTCCTCAGGGAAAAGTACATCAATTGCTTATTCAGTATCAAACGATCAGTACATACAAGTAGCATACAGATGGAGAAGGCTGTACTCACATATTTAGGGATACACTCACACACACTCTCTCTCTCACACACACACATGTATGTATGTAATAACAATTAATGAAGAAAGGCCATGAATTGGAAAGAAAGAGCAAGGAGGGGTAAAGGGAGGAAAGGGAAAAGAGAAATGATCTAAGAATATTAAAATCTCAAACTATGAAATATTTTTCAAATGACGTGTAAGCCCTAGAGTGACAGCAGAGCCACTCTGAGTAGAAACTGCGTTCCACACACTCATGTGTGGAGGAGGGCTCATTATATGAAGAACTAAAACTATTGAAATTTATAGCTCTAAACTACACAGTCCACATAATCCTAGCTCAGCCTGAACGCCCTTCTTTCAGCGAAGCTTCTTTACCCCATTCAGACTGAAAACTCTGTAACGTGAGTAAGAGATAGCTGTACTAACATAGAAATCAGAGAATTGCCAAAATGTGTGTTCACTAGAAACATTCTCAAAATACATTTTGAATACAAACATGTTCAAAATATGTTGGTATAAAATCCCAATTTTAACTTAATTCTCCTCATCGAAATTTTCACCACAGAGAAAGAGTGCTCTTTAGTGTTTTCCTTTATTCTTCTCCCCCTGCTTCCAGTCCATCCATCCATCATTACGTCAACAAGCATTCATTCGGCACCAACTCCAGAGAGCACTTCCCTTCCTCCACGGTGCTGACCGGCTTGCTTTCTGCTTCCTAACAAGTGGCTGTGTTTTACCGTGATGGGTCACAAGCCTTGGGATTCTTGGGGAGTTTTAGAGTTGAGCTGATCACGATATTGGCATATGTATATATGCATGAGCATAAGAAATTGTGTGTTAATCCCAGAGAACTTAGACAATAATGAGGACACTAAGAGAGACTTACATAGATCTCTACATGGGAAGTAGAGAAAGACAAGATCTCCTGAGTAAATTGGGAGCATGGGGACCTAGGAGGAGGATTGAAGTGGGGAGGGGAGCAGAGAAAAATGTAGAACTCAATAAAAATCAATTTAAAAAAAGGAAATTGTGTGTTATGCTATGGATGATTCTGTAGAGCTAGCCATCATGCATCTGCATCTGTCTCTTAGGCAGTGTAGGACTTCTTGCTCAGCTTCTTCTCCTTTGCCTCTCATATAAGTATGTGGTGCAGGACTTACTGTCTCACTGTATTCCCAGAACACGGTGGATTGCCTAAGGAAATGAGCCCAGTGACTCTGGTGTCCCCATTCAAGGATTCTGATGGGGACCCCGCTCGGCTCCTCCCAGCTCCATGAACTTAGACGGGGTCTTCATGCCTCTGCCTGTGCACATGTGGAGACACACGCACACACTGAGCTACACACATTTACATGTCTGCCTTCTACAAGAATATGGATCCCTCTATATTTTCCAGAGACTCCTGCCTAGACTTAACTTCGATCTCTATCGTTTATTAGCGACCTGGCTTTGGGCAAGGTGTCCGTCACTTCTCTTTGCCCTTTCTTTTGCCTCAGTTCTCTTACCTATAAAAGGAAACAATCCTGCCCACCTCACACTTCTGTTACGAGGATTAACAGAACCAACATCTGTACAGTGTTCAGATGGGCATCTGGTGCCTACGGAAAATTGTGTATTTGTATATGCATTTAAAGAACTGTCCTCATTGTTGATGCCATATACGCATGCTTAATAGGGATTTGTTAATCTGGGTGTGGGGTACACACCTGTAGTCCCAAGGATAGACAAAGGCAGAAATATCATAAGTTTGAGGTCAGCCCAGGCTACATGGCAAGACTGTGTTAAGAAAAAAAGAAAGAAATCAAAATACAAACAGACAAAAACAAACAACAAAGGTATTTCTGAAGTAAACAAAACCCTGTAAATATTCGGGAACTCCAGTTTTCCCTTCTACAACTGGATCTAACAAGCTTATGCCAGTTTACTTTGGGAGCTAAAGGAGACAGCGGGCATTTTAGTGTCCTAACTAAACAAGGTGTTTTATCTTTGTTTGCATGGGTTGAGAGATGTTTGCAGGTTTGGTTATAGGGCGAAGTATGCTGTAACACCCTTGCTTTGGAAGGTGTGCCGTGCTCAGTGGACTCCCGTTTCGCTCGTTAAACTATTGATTGGCACTGTCGAAAAGCGGGGAAAGGACAGGTTTTGGCCCTGACCCACAGAACCTCAGAAAACAACCTGTAATAAGATATGGGCTACACTGTGTGTTTGTTTAATATTAACCTCCTACGTGAAACAGAACAGCGTGTGGTACAGATCTTCCCCAGAACCTGTCCTTAGCAGTGCTTAACACACAGTGTCCTGGCAGATTTAGGGGTGGGGAGTGTTTGGTCTAGCTTAGGGCTATCATTCTTTTCACTGAGTATGACAAAAACTTCAAGATCCAAAGACGAATGAAGGCACATTTTCTTAATGCCAAGGGCACTTGCAAGCTGAGCTTTAAGAATGCCAAGCCATTGTTCTGGGTCCCATACATCCACTTCTAGTATAGTCCCAGTGGGACAAGTCCAGTGCCAGATCCTTTAATGAAGTATGTTATATGAACCAGTGCTGTTTGAGAATAATCATCTATGAAATATAGATGAGATACCATGCGTGAATTAAGTAGATCTGAGAGCAAACGTGACTTAGTAATTGGCCACCGAAACTAACCACCCCCCCACCCTGTGAGTGTGTCTATAGTAATGTAATAATTTCTGTAAAAACACTGAAGCCCAATCTGAGGTGAACATAGCAAAAACGAAATACATATCGGTTATTGTTGACGGATAGCTTAACTCTCTATGGACCACATAAAGTAACAGGCGTTGAACTGGACATTGTAAAGAGAATCAACCTACTCCTGAGTGGTAGGTTACTCTTGATTCAGGTTACCGACTACACATCATTACTGGATTCCAGTTCAAACATTTCATTCCACATCCTTGGCTAAAATCCAGGCAGTGAGTTAACTCCCAGGCCTTCGGGCCAACATTTCATGAATCATTCTCCAACTTCTGACACTTAGAATGTTAACAGATCCTTGGGACAATGGCATTTCTGATAAGCTTTTTAAAGCACCCAGCTACTGGCAGGATTAATATCTTCGACAGTTAACCCTTTGTGTGTGTGTGTGTGTGTGTGTGTGTGTGTGTGTAAGGGGAGTGCCACCTGTACACCTGACTAATGGCTCTGGCTGCTGCTATGTCTGTTTACCCTGGCCTGGTATTTTAAAATATATAAGAACTTGCCATAGCAACATCAGCAACACAAACCTGTGCATTTCTTAAGTTAAGGGGAATATTAAGAAACATACAAATACAGTTTAGTTCATATGTGTAAACTAGATATTCTGCAGAATAGAAACCTGTATGTACTACAGTGATATCTTACTATTAGACCATATGATCTTTAAATCTTTATTCTATTGTCATTTTTATTGAACAAATGGAATCTTAATGTTAAGTGTATCTGACTGGTGATGAAGAGCATACGGCCAAAGTCGTCTCTGATTTGGGTTAGTGACTCTCATTTTAGGGAAGAACAAAACAGCAAATGTAAGCAGAATGTCTTATTTTGCCCAGACTTTTCTGCTATTTGCTAAAGGTAATACTTGAAGAGATTTTTTTAAAACCCATTATATTTTCAAGTACAGACCAGGGTGTTTCTTCTAGTTTATCATGGGAAGATCATTTTCCCACTTTTGTGAGGTCAGGCAGCTCAGCACCACCTTCCCCTCCCTACCTGCCCACTAACTCCCACATCTGTCCAACATCTGACTTCTTCACTTCTGCTTGTACATGTTACTGCTGCAGGGTCTCCCGCCGCCCCACCCCACCCCCCAGTCTATTTGGGTGAAGAATCAAGGAATCGTTATAAAAACTTAAAGTATTCTCATTCACTACTTTTCTAATAATTTACAAAATAAAAATTTCACAAAGATGGAAATTAAAATGCTGAAGTGGTACATGCATCTGTGTGTGCACATGCACACATCCGTGTGTGCGTTAAAACGCTAAAATGGTATGTGTGTCTGTGTGTGCCCGTGCACACATTCGTATGTGCACGCATCTGGTTTTTATTGGTCTTATCAGGTGAGTCACTTTTCTTTTTCATTCTGAGTATTTTTTAGTGACTTTGTAGGAAGTAACAGTGCAGAGGAATTAGAGACTCAGAGTCCTGAAAGAATAGGAACAGAATTACAGAATCAGTTTTTTTATGAACTTCCATATGGCAGTAATAAATACAAGTAATTTACTTTTCCATCTCTTGCTCAATAGAAAGTTTCCAGTTTCTCTCACCCAGAGCTCTGAGAAGGGCAAGTTCATATTGGGAGACATTTTCGGGGTGTAGTCTTATTATCCATTGTCCTTATGCTTTAATGATCAGATCGAACCCAGGGTCTTTGTTGTGCTAGTCAGGTGCTCTACCAATGAGCCTTCACCCCAGCACCTGCTGCTACACTGACCTTACAGATTAAAGCTGTTGTCTTGTTTGTCCTCCCTCCAGATGTGAGCCAAGGAACAGGACTTCATATGAAGAAATTTCTGGAAACTTTTAATTAACCTCCTAGGCCTGGATAAGTAGATGCTTGTTCCTTTGCCACTCCAGGCAGATCTCTTATTTTTTTATTTTTTTTTTTATTAAAGATTTCTGTCTCTTCCCCAACTCCGCCTCCACTTTCCCTCCCCGTCTCCCAATCAAGTCCCCCTCCCTCATAAGCCCAAAGAGCAGTCAGGGCTCCCTGCCCTGTGGGAAGTCCAAGGACCACCCACCTCCATCCAGGTCTAGTAAGGTGATCATCCAAACTGCCTAGGTTCCCACAAAGCCAATAGGTGCAGTAGGATCAAAAACCCATTGCCATTGTTCTTGAGGTCAGGAGCAGAAGGAGAGAGAGCACAAGCAAGGAACTCAGGACCGCGAGGGGTGCACCCACACACTGAGACAATGGGGATGTTCTATCGGGAACTCACCAAGGCCAGCTGGCCTGGGTCTGAAAAAGCCTGGGATAAAACTGGTCTCGCTGAACATAGCGGACAATGAGGACTACTGAGACCTCAGATCTTTTATTTTGAATGTGAAAAAAAAAATGGCATCCCAGGACACAAATGACCAACCTTGCCTCAGGGGAGACTGTTCCCTCCTAACCAGCTAAAACACAGCCCTGGGCAACTGCTCTACCTCCAAAACCTTCATCCAAAAGCGCCCTGAACCAAAGTATAATCCGCAACCAAGCCTCCCAACCAGCTCTGCGTGAGTCACAGTCTCACCCACTCCAAGCCGTTTCTTCATCTCAGTGGATTTATATGCTGATTTCAAAGCTGAAATCTGACTGGCTTTCAGGCAAAACATGCTTGCAGCGTGAGAAAGCAAGCTCATTGCTCCTAAGGCATGATTTCTTTCAGCAATCCTTGGCAAAACTATAGGTTCCCAAAATGTCTCATTAATTTGAATGCGGTGTGACTCAGTTTTACTTTTTCAGTGTGAACATTTTAAAATTGGTGTAAAGGTAGACACTATGAACTATCTTATGTAGTGTTCACCAGGCTCTACCATGGTAAATTAACCATGGCCAATCTTACTTCATCTAAGGTGCCACCCCCTCACATTATCATATAGTCTATAATTTCAGGATAAATGCTACAGTACCTATCACTAATAAAAGTACTTTTAAAATATGGCCACATGGCACAAGTCTTAAGCTCAAACAACACCTCGCATTTACTGGTTATGTTTTGCAATCTTTGGGGAAAGTTGAACAAACACCTCTGGTGAAGATTTTGAAACTTGATTCAAAGTGCACTCCTGGTCAGCTGTACCCTTGAGTATGCACTGTCAAGAGAATCACAGGCTTAATGCAGGAACGATGCTAGGCAAAGCTAGGATTATAGGTCCTCTGGGCAATGAGCTAAAGAAAGGCAAAGGCTAACTTTTCTTACAGTGCGGATAACGGCATAAAACAAATCACTACATTTCATCATCAAACAAATAAACCGCTGGGGTGGGGGGTAAAGTGTCAGAGCCTGTGCTTTAAAAGGGACCTGAGAGACGTGTCAGCCACCACGGAGAGCACAGCTTGGATTCTGACTCAACTGAACTCAGGGTTGAACTGGGGTAGGGGTGGGGGTGAAAGGTTAGGGTGGGGTCAGGGTTGGGAAATGAGGGGTGGGGTGGGGGGATGGGGGACTGGCATCCGAGGGTGAAGGGTGTGTGTGGAAGGAATGGAGGAGAATGAATATCAAGGATGTCTGATAATATCAGGCAAGTGTCAAGTCATTTAAAACACATCTTAAGGGCTGGAGAGATGGCTCAGTGGTTAAGAGCATTGCCTGCTCTTCCAAAGGTCCTGAGTTCAATTCCCGGCGACCACATGGTGGCTAGCAACCATCTGTAATGAGGTCTAGTGCCCTCTTCTGGCCTGCAGACATACACACAGACAGAATATTGTATACATAATAAATAAATAAATAAATATTAAAAAAACACATCTTAAATTACTCTAAAAGGGTGCTACAGGTACAAGACTGCACAGCAGAGTGCTAACATCTGTGTAGCTGCAGCTTCCTATCAGTTAATTAGACCCCCTCATTTCTCTTCCCGTACCCCCTAGCAACCCTCCAGCTGTTCTACGGCTAACATCTTCAACTATTTAGGTGCCTCATACAAGTGGAATCTACAGGATTTGCCTTGAGCAACTGAGTGTCTTTCACTTAGCGGAGTACCCTCTACATTGTCAAAGTGGAAGCCTGAATAAGATTTAATCTCACACAAAGATACATTTTCTTCCACCATTCACCTACCCATGGACAGACAGGTTGTCTCCTAATTTGGTTAGCGTGAACACTGCTACCCTGAAAATGAGGATACAGTTGCCTGTCTGAGATCATGACTTCAATTCTTTAGAAAAAATACCAAGAAGTGGGGCTGCTAAGTAACATGGAAGGCCGATTTTTAATATGGGGAAGCCCTTCATAACTTTCATATCAGCAGCAGCAATGGCCAGGCCTCCCTTTCTTCAAATCCTTGCCAGTACCTGCCGCCTCCAGGCTTTTCCTTCTAAACCGGCTGTTTGGAGTGGGATGAGGCAGCAGGTCACCGTGCTTCTGTGTTTTCTTGGTGAATAGGCAGTTGAGCATCTTCATGGAGCTGCTAGCTGATGTGTGCCTCCCTTGGAGAACAGTCTGCTCAAACCTCTGGCCCATTTTCAGTGGACTATCCCTTTTATGTAGCCTGGATACTGACATGTATGAGACACGCAGTTTGCACACATTTTCTCCCTTCTACAGTGCCCTATTCTCTCATTCCCTTTGCTGTGCACAGGCAATCTTAGGCTAACATAGTCCTGGTTTTTTTTTTATCCTGCTTTTCCTCCTAGGGCTTCTGATGTCATTGTCAAGGCGAAGGCCAATGTCAAAAAATGTTTAGCCTATGTTTTCTCCAAAGATTATAGGACATATGGTTATGATTTTAAGTCATTTTGCGGCTATTTTGTATGTGTGTGTGCACACGTGCGTGTGTGTGCGTATGTCTTATGAAATGGGAACGCAATCTGATTGTTTACTGCACAGTCATCAGCTTTCCCCAGCACTATTTACTGAAGAGGCAGCCTTCCAGTGGAAGTGTCAAAGTTGCCCAAGACAATAAGCCTAGGTTCATTTTCCTCACAGGTCTAGTGGTTTTAAAGAATGATCTCCTTCCTTCTTGCCTTGGGGCTGTGCTGAGGCCAAACAGCATGGTGTGGGCATGTGTGTTAAAGATGCTTGGCTCAAGGAAGCCAGGGAGTAAAGAGGCCTAAAGAAGCTGAGGCAGCAATGTCCCATCAGAGCCAATGTGAGATAGTCCTATTCTTCACAGAGCCATTAACACCTGCGCCTTCTGGGGGAGGGGGTGCATTAAGATCCAAACCATAACAGCCACCCATCTTATGACAGGGCCTATGTGTGTGGAAGAGAATTCGGGAGCTCAGCTTGAGAGCTGGACCAGTGGAGCAGGTTTGAGTGGGGGAGAACACTTCAACTTCAGGGAGAAAGCTAGGGTCCCAGCAGGAGAAATGTAATCAGAAGACTGACCGGATTATCACCAAGACAATAAGATCTACTCTGCCTAAAAAGGAAAGCGGGCATTTGGCTGAGGTTGACTTTAACTGCCAGGTTTAGGAAGGTCAAACTTTGAAGGAATCTTGGTAAAAAGAACCAAGGAAAGCATTGCATCGTCTCCCCCTTCGAAGTGTAAATAGTGAAATAGTATTATAAGATACTTTGAAAGTAATTACATAATCTATGCTTGATTTTTGTCTACACTGATGTAGTACACGGTTACTACATCTGGGAAATTTCAGGTTTACTTCAGGAAACTCTTTTTTCTTTTCTTTAAAAGAAAAGCGAGCCATCCTTCCCATCATGCTCAAAAACACAGAAAGCCTGCAATGTTGGGACTGAGGTCGATATATTTGCATTTCTTATCAACTTCTTAATGACTGTCCTCATCCGTCAAGTTAGCAAAGCACCGAGCACAGGAGCTGGGAAAATCGAAATTCAGTGGGTCTGACTTGCCACAGGTGCTCACCGCAGTGAGACTGTGGGACAGAGGTAGCTACCCTGCCACAGGTTGAGGGCCTCTGACCATACACACACAGACAGACACACGTATAGACACAGGCACACATAGATACACACAGACAGATACATGTATAGACACACACACACATAGATACACACAGACAGATACATGTATAGACACATACACACACATAGATACACACAGACAGACACACATGTACAGAGAGAAAAACACATACACAGGATACACATAGAGAGAGATATACATACAGAGAGACAAACACATACAGATAGACACACACAGAGATACACACAGACAGATACACACATGCTGAGAGAGAAACACATACACACACACACACACCTCAGTAGTTACGATCCAGAAGAGCAGTGCAAAATGACCAGTACCTAATGTCTAAATAAAACATAAAAATAAGACAAAACCTGGATACCACTTGGAAGGGTAAAGAAAGACAGATTTGTGGGTAAAAGGACTTGCGTGTGAGGGGCGACAGTCTGCCATGTTTGATGTGTGCAATCTCCACTTCACCACCCTTCCTCCCTCCATAAGGTGTAAACGGAGGAACATTTATCTGGTGACAGAAACTATCGTGACGGAGTCCTCAGGCTGTGGAAGTGTATTCACACGGAGGCAGGCTGGATACTACTCTGGCTTAGTGTTTAGTCTATGACCTGACAGAGGCTTGGAGTCCTCGTGTGGAATTCTAAAACCCCAAAGGTGTGAATCCAGAATCTTGGGGGCAGTATTGGATATCTTCCCCTTCCCAACTAGGGGTGTACAGCTGTCTAGTGGGTGCCGGCTGAAGGTGGGAAGGACCCCCACTCTTCTGGGCACATTCTAAATGATCTCGCTCCCTTCGACACCTGCAGCTTCCACAGATGTGCTTACGCACCGCTATTCACAGGCTGCTTTGCTTGGTTTGGTTTGGTTTGGTTTTTATGTGGCACCATGGAAAATACCTGGAAGATTGTTAGGCAATGGAAATAAACAGCTTACTGATTTATACAATTTGAAGGGATCTTTAGAGAAGTATATAGAGAGGACTAAATGAATCTTAAGAACATATAGGGTGATTCCATTTACATGACAAAGTAAACAACAGAAAATCCCTAGTTCCCAGGGGTGGAGGAAAGGAAAAGATGGACATCACGATAAAGGGGCAACACATCTTTGTGGCCATGCAAGCTCTGTATCTTGACTGGTTACAGTCGCACAGATCTATGTGTGCGATGAGATGACAGAGACCACAACCATCCTCCCGATATCAAGTTCCTGGCTTTGAGGTTGTGACTATTATGGAAAACTGGGAGCTGCAGATTCAGCTCTGTGGGCCAGTGGTCAGCCCAGCATGCACCAGGCCCTGTATCAGTCTCCAGCACCTGGTGGGAGGGAGCAGGAAGGAGAAGGGAGGGGAGAACGATTCTGAGGGAAATAGGAGGACGGTATCCTTGTCCCATTTGCTTAAGCTTGGGTGAATCTATCTATATAGATAAGCCACAGGAGAGTAAGGAATCATCTCCACAGAAAGGATAACTAAATGATTGCAAAGCAACAGGTGCCAGTCAAGTTCCCAAGGTGTCTCTAAAGCGTACTGTTACAACAAAATTCCTTAGAAAGTCAGAACAGACTCCATCTTTCCCGGACCAGAACAAAGCAGTTCTATCCAGTTAATACTGTGTCAACTGGGTGCTTCTGCAGCAACCACAAAGTCCATCTGAAACTCCAACCCTTAGGCGAGATTGCCTAGGGTCAAAGGTCAGGCTGGTCACAGAGCTTTTAGGGAGGCCCTGCATGAGCGCAATGGGTCTCTGCTATGTGGATAAACAAGACCCACGCCTGGGTCCATTGTCTAGAGCAAGAGTCTCCCGCCTTTGCGTCCAGTGGACACCTCCCTTGCGCCCTTCTGCAGGTCTTTCCCACACTGCCCTGCCAAGTTCACTGCCCCTCCCCCAGGCTGGCCCCTCTCTCCAAGGCATCCAGTCATAGCAAAAGCAGCTGGCGAACCTGTCACGCAGTATCCCAGCCAGCGACTTTGGTCCTCCCCGCGCCACCCCGCGGCTCATGCTGGGCTCGTAGACATCCCAGATGCTGCTGGAGGTTTAGCAGCAGCCCTGCCTCAGCTGTGGGCCAAAGCTGCCTCCAGGTGGACTGTGTTTTTCCCTTTTCTTCTTCGACATTTTATAGCGCCCCGTGTCATAAAATTATGCCAAAACAAAGAGTAAAGTCCTTGCCCGAGGAACAGGCCGCGCAGAAGGAGCGATTGACGCAAAGTAAAAAGGAGAGGACAAACAGGAGGCACACCGGGCGGGTGGAGGGTTCAGGAGGAAGGTAAGGTAGAACCAAGACTCTCAAGGAAGTCTAGGTCAGTCTAGAGAGCCCCATGGCCAACAGCAGAGGGCTGGCTGCAAACACTCTGCCCAGGGTTTACTAGACTCAAGTACAGCGTCCCTATAATCTATGAGGTGTGTGCACTAGTATTATGTAGACCAGGAAAACGAGATCTCTTTCAGCTTCGACAGCTTCCAGGGTTCTGAAGCCCCACGCAGGACCCCCAAGGGCTTTGCAGGTGTGAAACTGTTTACTTCCCACTGGTCCTGTGAGGCAGGAACCAGTATGTTCTCTGGTTTCACAGATAAACAGTGGAATGGAGCAGTCAGGCTTGCTTGCCTAAAATCATTCTAGAATAAAGCAGAGGAGACACAGACTGAACCCAGAACACCCACGGACGCAGCCCAGACCTGAGCTCCACAAAATCAGCCCTCCAATGGCTGAGTGCCGACTTCCGAGCCAAATGCAGCAATTGGCTCTGCGTGTTATAGCTTCTAAACTCATAGGCTGCCTGTCAGCCATGTCTGGACCTTCAAGAGTTAAACACTAAAGTGCTCGTTTGAAGAACAAATACTGTTGGAGAAAATAAGCAGGTTTCCCCTTTCTTCATTCCTGCAAAATAAAACAGGAACCAAGTGTCTGGAATGTGGAGGACAAGGGGCAACAGCAGTCTAATAAAGAGCCAAAAATGAGAGGAAACTGAGATACCGGAGAGGTCTTCCATTTGAACGACAGATGTGTGCTTGATTGATGGAGCGCAGGAGAGGCCAGCCAATAGGACACACTGCCTTTGAATCATTGAGGAAATGGCATCATTCTCTAGGCTGGACCAGGAGAGTTATTTAGTCCTTTTTAGTTTCTCTTCTCCTTTATTTCTCTCATCTTAGTTGTGTAGCTTTTCCCCCAGGATTGAAATGTTCTCTCTGGAGGGAGACCTACCAGGCTCCAGAAACTAGTCAAACTTGGAAGGCTGAGGGAGCTCAGAAAGCTACAAGATTCACGGAACTGCTGCCCATGATTATACTAAGCAATAGCATTTGCCAGGAGGAGACTCTTCCGTAGAACTGCCTACAAACTGAGCAGGGAGCGCTAGCCATGCATACAGCTTTCACAAGTCCTCGTGAACACTAGGGTGGGCTTTGTGGTAGCCTTTCATTCATCCACATTCCTGTAAGTACCCTCCCTCTCATCAGTGAACTATCCCAGGAAACCCAATGGTTCCCTAAGCTAGGCTGGGGTGAAGTCACTGTTTTTGCTCCATTGCTGGTACTTGTCTACAGTGAACAGACATTTTTCTATTTCCCTGGGAAAAATCAGAAAACACGGAGAAAAACATCCTATCAAAAGCAAACACCAACACACACCACACGCATACACATGCACACCACAGACACCCCACACCACACACATACATGTACACACCTTTAAGGGGCTGGCTAGAGAGAGAGATGGACCAGTGGGTAAAATGTTTGTTGTGCAAACATGGGGACCTGAGTTCAGATCCCCAGCACCCATGGAAAAGCTGGGCATGAAGGCACATGCCTGTAACTCTAGCATTGGGCCACAAGAGAAAACAGGCAGATGCCCAGATCTCCTGGCCAACCAGTGTAGCAAACCAGTGAGACCTGGTTCACTGAGAGATACTGTCTCAAAGAATAAAGTGGATCACAGTAGAGAAAGGCATTTAGCATGGACCCCTGGCCTCCATCCATCTACCCATGTGCTAATACACATACACAAAACACAAACACTTGCTAGAATTTAGAGAGCACAAATAATGTTACAGGTAGCAAAAAAAAAAAAAAAAACAATGGCATCTCTACTGAGAGCTTAGGATACGGCAGAAATCGGCACAAGCATTCCACAAGGGATAAACTGCTCACTCCTTACAATCTGCTAAGACATGCGACACCATTCTGAACCATAGATGAAGAAACACTGCTCGAAAACTTAATGGTAAGAGTGATGTCTAATCCAGTTTTAAAAAAAAAAGAAAAAAAACCATCCTGGAGTAGTGCATGTTGCACTAACTCTGAATTCTCGCCTTCTAACCTCCTGACCACAGAGCTTACCAGTGTGGATGTAGCAGAGAGGTAAGATGATCCCTGAACCCATAGTGAAAAAGCAAAACTGATACAAAAGGTCCCTTAGGGTTGATATTGGAAACTAATTTTCAAAATAGATTTTGAAAAGTCAAAAGCTTACCTGCCACGAGTACCTGTGGAAGTGGGAGGACAGCAGTCATACCGTCTGCCACTCAATTCCCCACTCCACTATATGCTAAACAGTATTTCCATGCCGTGACTTGGGTATAGCGCACTGAAATAAACTGTAAAACCACTAAAAACTAAAGTCAGGAGAGGAAACACCCTCCAGTTCTCCATATAAACATAGAAAGTAGCTTTTGTTTAGTGTGCCAGCATGTCTATGCTAAAACGGATCCCTCCCATATACCAGAAAAGCAAACTGGGCTTCCCACAGAGGGCACTGCAAAGTTTGACTTCCTGCCTGAGCTGCTGGCTACAACAGAGCCCATCCCTGAGCGATGGACCCATACAGTATCTTACTAATTTCCATACTTAGCTCCTTGTTTTCTGTGAATACAGGTTCTTCGCTTCCAAAATTCACGAGAGGACAGAGCTAATAGACACTTCAGAGAGGAGTCACAGAAGGTTGCCCTGAACCTCCCTCCCTCCCCAGAGGCAGCTGCACCCCTGAGCAGTGCCCAGATCCTGAAAGGGCTCCTGTCTCCTGCTTGGCCTGGGCTATCTGTTATCAGTCCCTTCCTCACCTCCTCCTATTCCTCACCTAGCCAACTCCTACTCTGCTTCCTAGCTTAAGAATCACCTAGTCTTGTAGGGTGGTGGTGGGGCACACCTTTAATACCTGCATTTGGGAGGCAGAGCAGACAATCTCCAAGTTCAGGCCAGGCTGGTCTACAGAGTGAGTTCCAGGACAGTCAGGGATACATAGGGAAACATTGTCTCAAAAAGTAAAACAAAATAAAAACAGAAACAAAACCAAAAAATCACCTAGTCTTGTGACCCTCCCTGACCCTTTCCAAGGTCAAATTCTAGGCTGAAGTGCTCAAACACCCCTCCCCCATAAAGCAAATCCCACTGTAGAATCGAACTGCTTACTTAATTATCCTCCACTAGACTAATCCACTATTCAGCCACCATCTCTGAGCAATAGGATTTGCTCAATGACAGGGAGACAGGTACAAAAAGACAAAAAAAAAAAAAAAAAAAAAAAATCCCCTGTGCCACAGTTGCTGCGAGCCGGTGTTACTTGATGACAATCTGTGGAATGAATGAGTGGAATTAGGTCATTACATAAACAAGGTAGGCGACCAGAGGAAGGTTAGTGGTCACGTGACGGTGATTCTGTTTTTCCATCTCTCCCATGGCTGCCACCCTCTCAGGACGCACACATAGCACTCTTCCCGGAAACAAGCGGGACAAGCAGGAACTCTGGGGCAGACTTGACTTTAAGGTCACTCATTCACTAACTGCGGGGCCACTGGCTCTTAAGCCAGAGGTTCTCAACCTTCCTAACGCGGGGACCCTTTAATACAGTTCCTCACGTTGTGGAGACACCACAACCACAAAACTATTTTTGTTATTACTTCATAACTGTAATGTTGCCACTGTTGTGAATTATAATGTAACTGTTTGTGTTCTCTGGTGGTCTTAGGTGACTCTCCCCCAAAGAGGTCAAGACCCACAGGTCACGCCCCTTAAGCGCGCTGAACTTCATTCACCTTCTCTAAAATGGAAGCTTACAAACCCAGACAGCAGAGTGCTGGATGGTGCTTACGTGAGGTTTGCACACAATGTACTGCCTGCACAGCACTGCAGAATCAAGCGACCCAATGTTACAGCAAAAACGAGCAGGAGAAGCCAAGTCCACGGGTCTCTGAGTTTATTCTGCCCTCAGCGCAGTAAATTGACGCGCAACCATAGGACGCTATGCAGTTCTCCAAGGCAGCTGGGCCCCTAAGATTTAAGAAGCCTTTAGCTGTGTGATCGTGTGTTTGGCTACAGGATTTGTTTGTCACACGCAGTCTAGAGACCCCTTGAAGTCACCTGTCTGATTCTGCCTATGAAGGGGTAAAAAGTGAAGGAATGTTTCAAAAACAATTGAATGCCCATATAGAACTTCAAGTCAGGTTTTCCACACAGCACACCTGCATTTTTTAGCCTGTAAAAAGGGCACAAGGATGGAATCCATCTGACGATGTCAAACAGTCCATGGGACCTTCTCCAGGCAGTGAGACTTCTTTCATTTTCAGAGTACCTGAGCATTTAATCCAGTGGTTCTCAACTTGTGGGTCGCGACCATTGTGTGGGGCGGGAAGGGGGGGGTGTGGAACAGGAATCGGATATCAGATAGATATATACATTACGATTCATAACAATAGTAAAAATACAGTTTTGAAGTAGCAACGCAATAATTTTATGGTGGGGGGTCACCATGGCACGAGGTATTAAAGGGTCACAGCATTAGAAAGGTTAAAGACCACTGATTTAATATATAATCCTTCCACGACAGACACCTAAAAAGACTTGAGCTGAGAACCAGACAGCAAACGCCAGTCTCTCCGCTCCAGTCTCTCTACTCCTCTCCAGTCTCTCCGAGGACTCAGCCCTCCAGCCTCAAATCCCTCTAGTCGCTCCGGCAACCACCTAGACACAGTGACCGAATATCCCCATCCCTCTGGGTAGGTTCGCCCCCCTCTTCCTTCAACTGACTCAGCAGCCCAGAAACATCACACTCCTGGGGCCAGGGTGCATGAAGGGTTCTCTCCGCCTCTCCCTATAGGTAGGCTCCCTTATAGATAGGTTCAAGGGTCCCCCAAGAACCCCAACCTGATCTCCAACCTGATGAAGAGCCCACCTGTGCTGTCAGGTTGGTCCATTTACCAGACTGTAGCCCTGTCCCCACACTCACTGTCTGAAGTCCGGAACCCTCCTCCCACCTTCCTTTTTCCATGCAAGCGCGGTCCCTGTTCTGTTTACTCTCCTCTGAAGTTCTCCGTGGGTGCTCTCAACCCCACGCTCACCCCTGCACGACTGTGCCTGTTGTCGTCTGTCCAGCATGGCAGGTCCCGGATCCCACCATGTGGAAAACAGGCTCGACTGTTTTCCCGGACCACAGGCTCGACTGTTTTCCCGGACCACCCTCAGTTTGTTCCGGGCTTTTGCCACTCCCGCCCCCCCCCCCCACCCCCGAGTCCCCAGCCCAAAGCCCTACACCCCAGGAGCATGCTGGTTTTCTGGCCTTTGGGACATCCAACTATCCAAGAGACTTCGAGTCTATTTTAAACCCTGCACCATTGCTGTCCCGCGTCACCTCCTACCCCCTCCCCCCAGAACGCGGGTGCAGTTCCAGCGACTCGGGTAACACCTTGCAGGCACAAACCCCAGCCATGCGGAGCTCTGGGATCTCCCAGGAAGGGTTCGACCCTCGGCGAGTCAGCCACTGTGGAGGCAAGGCAGTGCCAGATAGAAATCAATCCCAGGGTCAAGGGACCTCTAGCCTGGGCAAGCCCGGCGCCCCAGTCTCCGGGAAAAAAAAACGGCACCCACAGTGAGAAAGGGGCCCCCACAACACTCCCTTCAAGCGCTCCCCTCCGCCTGCCCTGATTTACTTTCTTTCTAATCACACAAGTCTTTAGCCTGAAACAATCCATTTAGCTTGTAGTTCTTCAGAATATAGGAATAAGGAACAATCAGCAAATTCAGACCCTAGATAAGTCAGAGACCTGTGTGCCCACGTGCAAGGGTCCCCACTCGCACTCCCCATGCAAGCTAGGATCTGGCCCTAAGTTTCCACACCGACACATTTTTTAAGAGAAAATATACTACATTTCACTCACCCGTCGGTCTTTATACTTTTGGGGGGCTGGAATCCAAGGGAAGTGGCAGTAAGGGGTAGACTGAGAGACCCTTCCTTCTTTTCTTCTCACTTCCTAAAGACTGGAAATTTCCATTCTGTGATAGGGGGCAGCATCCCTAGTCGCTGTTTCTGCGGACCCTCCCTTCCAGCCCAGCCACCAATCGCAGTGCGGCAACCTGAGATGTCAACAGAGCATCCTCCCAGGTGGAGACCAGCTGTCCAGCTGTCCCCTTAGAGTGCTCCCTCCACCCGCGCGCGGGGCCCTTGCTATCAAAGATCTTGGTGTTGAGTTTATTTTTACGGTTAAGTTTCTTCACTTTTTTTTCTGTTTGCCTTTTCCTGTGTGCAGGAATGTTTATTGATGGCCATCTTTAAGTAGGTGAAAGTGTTCAGCATAATCAATAAACAACCTCGCTGTCTTCAGGGGCTGCCAACCTGACTGTCATGTAGAGAAAATACAAAGAGGGCACAAACAAATAGAAAATAGTGGTTGCAGGAAAAGTCACTTTATGATCTTCAGTATGCACGAAGTTATCATAAACTGTATCTTCTGCTTGTTAGAGGATCTACCTAGCATCTTAAGGAAAAGGGTGTATATAAACCGTTTTCTGATACTGAGCATAATTCTTGCTTCGAAGAAAGTTCATGTTTATTTAGTAATAGTGGTCATTCTTTTTTTGTTATTGTTGTTTTGGGGGGGGTGTTCACCAATGGAGACTTGCCCTCAAAGTATTTTACAGACTCACCAGGGACACAGAGTGCTGTCTGAATTCTCATATGTACAATGTAAATTAATTCAGAGCTGCCAGTCCCACGGTTTGCCCTTTCCAGGAGCACCCAGCCCTTCCTTCTCGTTTTATAACTTCTGTACTGGAGTGGTATTATAACACGGGCAGCACCTTGGGGCTCCCAGAGACATAACAACAGAAGCATATGTGTATAAGGGACCCTCAAAATTCTCCGTTAGTATGGACACACACCAGATCATACAAAACAGTTCAACAGCAGGATGGCACAAGGCATAACTTCTACCACAGCATGATGCTGTAACCAGCTACCCCCGCCATCATCCAAAGCACAATATATAAAAACTATTTAGTTTCTTGGGAGCTGGTTGCAATCCTGACCAAAATATGATATACATGTTTTGTTTCTCCTGGCAACAAGTTCATATTCTGTAGCGTTAGATCAGAGCAGGGTAATTTTGAAGTCTCCTTTGGCTTGTTGAAACTGGGTTTTATTTCAACTACGGCATTTCTCTGTTGTGTGTTCTTTAATAAAATGTAAGTAAGAATTATGTAGAAAGCCACCTACACGTCAGAGTGGCAGGACCGGGAGAGCAGGGTCAGGGCAAAAAGGGTTTGCGTCTGTCAGTGCCTAACCTGATACGCTGCAAAAGCAAAGCCAGGCATGTAGGTAGGCAAGACGTCAATGGAGGGAAAACGCAGTCAGCGATGGGATGAACTCCTGACAGAGGAGCAAACACCCAGCTTTTAAGAAACAAAAATTCATCCTTCTTTCTCAGTTTTTTTTCTTTTTAAAAATTTATTTATTTTATGTGTATGGGTGTTCTGCCTGCACGCGTGTCTGTAGGGCACACGCATGCCTGGTGCCCTCAGGTGGGAAGAGGATGTCAGATACCTAGGAATTGGAACTGTAGGCAGTTGTGAGCTACTACATGAGCACCGAGAATCGAACTCAGGTCCTCTGCAAAGGCAGCCACTGATCTTAAACACTGAGCCATCTCTTTGGCCAACTTTTTAATCAGTTCTTGGCATCTGCACCTTGCTAGTACAAAAAAAATCAAAAGCTCTTGGTCATTGCCTGATCTAATAGGAGACTATGGGTCATTCATTTATATATGAATCAGGCTGTGGGCAGAGGGGAGCGATGCTAGTCTCATCTATAAAGCAGTGGCATTCTGATTATAGTTCAAATCGCTCACCTTTTGTGGTGACTGTCCTTCAACAGAGCTGCCCAGAAATGTGGAGGAGCATAAAGCAACTGGAAAGCCTGTGTCTCTCCACTATGAAAACTTGACCATGAAAGGCCATGGAGCAATTGACCCAGCTCTTCCAGCATTGCTTAAACCAGTGTGTGAGGGGACAGGAAGCTGGCTGAGTAGTGGTGTGAATGTCCTTGTAGGATCACACCGTCTGAAACACACTTTGGTTTAGCATGAGATCATTCACTGGCCTGGAGGAGATGGTTTATACCCTAATTTTACAGTCACCACCCTGGGACAAATTAGTTACCTCCCAGTGACTCGGTTTCTCTGAAAAATAAGGGACAAGTGTTGATATACTGCTTGCCTGGAGTAAATTCTTGTCAGGCAGTATCACAAGCCCACTGGGTGAGGTAGAAAAAGAAACCATTGAGGTTGGAGAAGGAAGACTAAGAAACAGCTGGGCTATGCTCACACTCTGTAAACTCTACCAGCTAAAAGATCTCCACTCAAAAATCTGGAAGCACCTTTGCATGCAACCAAACAGTCAAAAGCACCAAGGCCTCCGCCCTCTTTTCCAGCACTCTCCCTTAGGGTACCGACCATATTCTTCCTAACAGGGCTCCCCAGCTTTCTAAGGCCAGTGGCCTTCCATGCCTCCGTGTTCCTCAGTACTGTCCCCTTCCTAGAAGCCATGCTATGGGTTTGTCACCTCCACCCTTTCTCACCTCTCAAACCTGAGCTCTCATGTTCGTGCTAGGGTGGTTTCTCTCAGCAGAGGTTGTAAGGGGGCTTAGACTTCTTTCAATAAGAAGGGGGGAATCTCCCGTCCTACACAGACATTGGGGAATGTGAATCTCAAAGCCTCACCTCTTTCCCCTCCATGCAACTGCCAATGATCCGCCAGAATTCTCTATTCTGCCTCACTGGAGACCAGTGTCCTTCCAGCCCAACTCCGATGACGCTGTCAGGAAAAAGGATGGCACAGGTCTCTCATTGCTGTCCTCCCAGGTCAATACAAGACCATAAACTCGGGGTTACGTGCATGTGGCAAACTTGGACGATGAGCCATCTCAGAAGAGTGTTCTTGTCAGGAAATAAAAAAACTGAAACTTGGGCTCACCTGGTTGTACAAAGGAACACCCTTGGGAGCTCATGTCCCTTAGGTGCTGGCTTCCCTTGAGTGGTTTCTTACTTCCAGACTCTATCTGCCTATAAACAGCCCCACAGCCAGGCTGTAGTGGCACATACCTTTAATCCCAGCACTCAGGGAGGCAGAGGCAGGAGGATCTCTGGGAGTTCAAGGCCAGCCTGGTCTACAGGAGCTAGTTCCAGGACAGGTTCCAAAGCTACAGAGAAACCCTGTCTCAAAACAAAACCAAACAAAGCCAAAAAAAAAAAAATAACAAAAGCCCAGCCTCAGATTTGTGTATCAGGGCCCCTCCCTATCACTTTCTTCAGAAACCTGCACTCATGGATTCTCCTACTGGACAGATTTTGACTGGGGGCCTCCTGAGAGGTGTGAGAGGATGTACATGGGTGCCGTCCTGTCCTTGTGGAGACTATAACGTGGCAGAGGAAAGTACTGTCACCAGAGTGTGCCACACAGATGTGTAAAATGGCAGGACCACACTGAAGGGTAGACTCTGCCGCAGGAATAATGCAGATAAGTCTAAGGCTGTTTGGCTTGCCTGGCTAGGTGCTGCTCAGCTTACTCACATGCCTGTGGGAGGCAGCTGTGTGTGGATAGTGTCCCTAAGACGGTGTGAGCCTACCCGCCATCCTTCTGAAGCCATGGGCTCCAAGAGCAGGACTCCTTGCCTGCTCAAGTGCGGTCTATGCCTTCCCCCCCAGAGTCTGTCAAGTACGTGGGGCTTTGGCTTCATTTCTGCAAGGCTGCCTGGGTGGTCTTGCCACCCCGAGTGCCACAGTTCGCCTCACTGTCGGGTTGTTCTCTTTGCCACCTGAAGGGAAATGATCTCACTTGTGTGTGTACGTGGGGGGAGCAGGGGTGGGGGCTGGAGGGTCTTTTTACTATGGAATCTTCCACTGATTCAGAAAACAAGGGGACATTTTTACGTCAAGTTACCACAAAGAGTTCGAGGGAGGTTTTAGAGCCTTTAAGAAGCCAAACTGGAGGGAGTCTCTGAGAGTGGGGTCTGGTGTGGAGACCTTGGGGATCTCAGTTTGAAGAAGGACACAGCATGGAAGGCAGAGGGAGATTCCTTTAAACCTTAAACAAACAAGCAATAAACATGAGAAGATCGATTTGAAACTGGGATTTACAGTCAGCCCCACATCTGTTCTTAAACCTGTGTTGACATATTGCAGCACGCTGTATGTTAGGAAAGACATGTTGCAAGATTCTGCAATATTTAACGAGTAAAGGACAAAGTCATATCTCAGCTCATGGTTCTGCTGGTCGCTTGCAATGCAACCGATTTTCATGTTGCCAATTGAATTCATAGAATCCAGGGAAATCCAATCAAATAAACTTGGCCATTCTCATTCAATGGAGCGAATTAGTGAGTGAGTCTGTCAAGATGGCGTGACATTTGCGTTCCTGAATATAAATTCCAAATATCCTCATTACTCTGTGCCTTCTGTCCAGAAACTCATTGTTTTGTCTTTTTTGCTCTCCCTTTGCAACAAGATCCCTTGATCCAGGGCCCCACTCCTGTGCCCCACACACACCTTTGTGCACATTAACTTGGTGACAGGTAGGAAAGCAAGCACACTGAATGGAGTGTGCTGGCTGATGCCCTGCTCTAACTTCCGGCTTAGATGTTCTCATCATTCTGATCCCAGCCTGCCTGGTCACTGTCCTGCTCATTCTCACAAGGCAAGAAAATTTATTCCAGGCACAGGGGAATGGCTCAGGAAGTAAAGAGCTTGTTTCGCAAGCAGGAGTAACTGAGTCTGGATCTGAACACCCACATAAAAAGGCAGGCATCGCTTGAAATCCCAAGGTTGAGGAGGCAAAGACAGGAGGAACCTGGGGTTTGCTGATCAGCCCATGCAGCTGAATTGGCAAGCTCTAGGTTGAATGAGAAACCAAAACAGAACAAAACAAAAAAAAAGGGTGTGATGAAGAAAGATACCTGAGATTGACCTCTGGCTACCACAAACACATGCACATGCACGCATGCATGCACACACACACATATACACATGCATACACATATACACACATGAACACACACATGCATACATACACATGCACACAGATACATACACATGCACACAAATAGAAAGGAGAGAAGGAAAGAGGCTAGGTTGGGATTACAAAGGTTTTGATCAGAGAGACCGCCAGGGAAGCCAGGAATGTTAAACATGCAGAGTTTGTCTTTTCAAGAAAAAGATGTCTAACTTGTTCACCAACCAGAAAGTTGGGAACAGAGGTGACTAAGAGTCTAGGTAACCCCTGTGTTATCTGTAGCTCCAGGTCATAACCGCCCCCTGCCCCAAGCTCCCACAACCAGGACTGGAGGTAGCTAGTAGTCTAGAGGACCTTTGTGCTATATGTTTAGCCTAGGGCTCCCCTGACCACTGCACTATCTGTATGGCTGAGACCACACCAGATCCTCCCCCAGGCTCTTAAGATAACACACGCAGCCTCTATAGATCCCATCTTCACGCAAGAAGTGACCTGTTCTCCGAGAAGGGTTTCTGTGTAATTATGCCTCCTGTGCCCAGGGGATTGTGTTACACCAGGAAACTTTTCCATATTGTACCATACTTAAATATGCTTACAATAAACTGTCCAGTATCAGACATTGGAACCGTGGTTCTCAACCTTCCTAATGCCGCGACCCTTTGATACAGCTTCTCACATTGAGGTGACCCCCGACGATACCATTATTTGTATTGCTCCTTCATCACTGAAATTTTGCTACTGTTGCGAATCCTAATGTAAATATCTGTTTTCTAAGGATCTTAGGTTACCACTGGGAAAGGGTCCTTCAACCCCCAAGAAGTTGAGACCCACAGGCTGAGATCCACCACTCTAGAAGTTTGAACCAACACCCGCTACTCGGACTTGAACCTAGTTCCTTCTTGCCTTGTATAGATCATTACTCTGAGGGCCCTGGTGTTTGCAAAGACCCTCAAGGGGCAGGATGAGAGAGAGAGAGAGAGAGAGATTGAGATTGAGATTATTCTATCCAAATGTAAAGTAAGTGTTCTGCTTTAGATGGAGAATCTTTAGACTAAGCCCAAGTCCTCCTTTTTTAGCTTACCATGGACTTGCTTTTCTTTAGATCCCAGCAGATTGAAGATTTAGGGCAGGCAAGCCTTAGGGTTCTGTGACAGGAGTTCTCCTGTTCTCCAGCTTCCCTTCAGAGCAAGCCCTGAAAGAACTATATCATGGCAACCTACACACTCTCCTCCCCAGGCTACATCTCAGTAGGGTTGGGGATGGCCATTTGGATGCCTCTGTAACATGCCTGTAGCTTTCTCTCATCCCATGCTCACACTGTCATCCCTCTCCACGTAGAACCCACTGGGAGGCAAGGCATGAGAGCCACTGGCGTTCAAGGGTGAACAGATCAGGGTTCTGCTGTTGATTAAACAATCTGGGGACTAAGACAGACACAGGACACCTTTGTTCTTAAGCATTTGCTGTCTAGTAGAGAACTGTGTATTAAAATAACAAAGAAGTAAAGAGATTGTTGAGGGGCCAGCATTGAAGCAGAGATGTGAAGGAAAGCAAGGGAGCTGCCTCACGGAGAATATTTCTGAACACGTCTCGCATCCCTTCTTCAGCATCCCTGCTGTACCTGATGCTAATTGCTCCTCTTATCTAACATTACAAAGATGCTGCTTTCTGGGGAAAGCCTGTATTTCTAACAGCAAAATAAGATCACTTTGTAGACCAAATAATGAATGAATCTCTATGCAATTTCAAACAACGGGGAAGAAACGTACATAACTCTATAGTCTCCAACTCTTGACAAGGGACCAGAAGTTGGCTTGAGTCATCTGGACCAGGCAGTGGAACAGAAACCCCAAGACTTCATCCTAAAGGACTCATTTCACTAGCAGCCTGAACTGTGGCCTTTGAACCTGTATTTTAGTTGCATTACCACAACATCAACCCAAAGCAGCACTTCTTAGTCTGTGGGGTGCAACCCCTTTGGGGATCAAATGACCCATTCACAGGGGCCACGTATTAGATATCCTGCACAACGGATATTTATAGCACGACTCATAACAGTAGTGAAATTACAGTTATAAAGTAGCAACAAAATGATTTTGTGGTTGGGGTCACCATACCATGAGGAACTGTAGTAAAGGGTCACCGCACTAGGAAGGCTGAGAACGGCTGCTCTAAAGTGTTACCACGCTTAGAAAACACATCTTTATCTCTTGAAATTCAAGAAGCTCCTACTGCCAAGGGAGACCTGTTAGGAAGGTCAATTTCTATCCTTTCCAAAGACCCTCACAATGATAGTGAGTGGCCTAGGTCCAATTAGGTTTTCCATGTCCAGGTACATTCCTGTCTATAGGTGCTAAAAAATCCTTCTTTTTCTTGCTCAGCTATCAGAGAGCTGCCTGAGACCAGAGCCAACAAGCTACAGGGTTGTTTTTTTTTTTTTTTTTTTTTTTTTGATTTTCGAGACAGGGCTTCTCCGTAGCTTTTTGTTTCCTGTCCTGGAACTAGCTCTTGTAGACCAGACTGGCCTCGAACTCACAGAGATCCACCTGCCTCTGCCTCCCGAGTGCTGCAAGCTACAGTTTTATAAAGCAGCCTGCCTCCCCTCACCCCCATCCCACTGAGTGAGAATAGAAGAAATTATTTCATCTGGTCTTAGACCTAAAGAATCAAAGTCTGAACAGTGTGTACCAGGAAGATCCAGACTGTGACAGGCTCCTCTGTGACTCTTGTAGCCATTAAGAATGGAACTATATAGATCAGGCTTACCCACTGAGGAAGTAAACTTGAGGGGAATGTAGTGAGGGTGACAGCAGGCACAGAACCTGAAGTCTCTGGGGGACAACACGCTGTGAGTGAGATGAAGGGTCTAACATGGTCTAACACGGCCTAACATGGTCTAACACCGTCTAACACGGGGTATAATTTACAGGGCCTGCCTTCAGGATGAACTTGAAAATTCTAGTGGGCAGAGTGAGACAGAGAAGGAGAGCTGCTATACTGGAATGATTCATCACAGAGCTCTCTGAACCCAGCACTGGGGACCACAGGAGGATGCCAGGGTCTCCAAGAATACTTGGGTCCAGCGCAAGCTGCAGAGGAAGAATTTGGACAGAAGAAAAATAAGAAGAAACCAACCCACAGTAAACTCTGAGACTCTAAGGGGCTCGAAGTGGGTTCCCTGAATGTGGGGTTCACCTAGACCGAGGTGACACTGTTTGGGCAGCTCTGAGAGACAGTCGTGCATGGAGAGAGAATCTGGTGGAGCAAGGCTGGAGTGATGGTGTCGAGGGAAAGGCACGAAGTGCAGGCCTCTGCTGCCGTCATCCCCGGAAGATTGCCTCTCCTGACCTCAGCCTTATGAGGAAATGACCACAGAGGAAACAGAACCCTGATGAGTTGCAAGAAAAGCACTCATTTCCATTTTTACTTACCAGGAACAGCTGTGTTATGCAGCCAATGAAATTAATTTGCATGACTTTTGCCTATTTCAATGACAAAAGGAAGTGCAAGGAGAATGATGTTAAAGGACCAAATGAACTCTGGGTAGAACAACCTCCTACTGGAGATGCTTCCTGAAAACTGGAATTTTATCAGTACCTTGCCATATGAATTATCATAAAAGCATTTTAAATGTTTAAATGCTACTTATAACTCTGGATTGCCTAGCTGGTCTAACACATAAAGTTTCACCTTAAGCTGAATGTGGGCTAACATGATGCTTTTATGTCGCATAAACATAATAGTAAAATTTAATTATAAACAGATATATGTAAAATTTCCAATCTAAGTACAGCAGAAACTGCTTCTTCTCCATCAGAGCGTTTCCAGTTACTTCTGAGCAAGTCTAACGGGCACACCCAGGACATCCCCAACACCGCAGACCAGCCACGGTCATCTGAGCGACTCCTCCTACAGTCTCGTGTCTTCTTTAGCACAGTGCATCAGACAGCCAACTGGGAAAAAAACAAAGAGGGGCATCCTGCCACACCGGGAATGTGGCATGCAGGGATGTCCAAGTCTCCTCCTAAGGAAGGGTCCATGACCTGGATGGGCTGCTGCAGTGTTAGGAAGGAAGGACAGGCCCTTCCGATCCTTGTTCTTCCTCCTCCTACCCCAACCCCTTCCTTCCATAAAAGCTTCCTATGAAAGGTAGGGACAGAAATTATTGGGGGTGAGAGAGTGAAAGGGGCCAGGGCCGGACATATCCTGCAGTGACAAGGCCCAACTGCTCAACTCCAAAACTGCCAGGGAGCTTTTTAGCTGTTGAATCTAGGCTGGGCTAGGAGTTAGCCTATGGAGAAAGGAGAAAAATGGTTTTGGCTTTTGTTTTTATTTATTTATTTTTATTCTTCCTGAAGACTTTTAAGATAGCTATCGAGGAGCAACACCTCCCACTTTGTAAGGCCTTGGAGTCAAGTTCTGCTTTCAGGCAAGAACTTTTGTAATTTTCTGCGGGATAGGAATGGGAGCAGGTGGGGTTGGGGTATTTAGAATGCCAATACTTTAAGTTAAAGAATGTGATGCTGGTAATTACTTTGCAAATTTTGTTCTGGTAAAATAGCTGTCATTATTGCTTTGGAAAACACCATAAAAATAATTTGATAGTAAAATTTAATTTAAAGATACAGGGAACATCATTTTCTCTTACTGCATATTGGCGGTTCATACATAAGCACAATAAATTGTGACTGAACTGTCACAAAAATGCTGGTAGCCACGGGGACCTATCTCTTTAGCATTGCAAGAATCTGGAGAAAAAGCACATACAGGCAGCTCTGCAGGCCCTAGTCATCATGCAGAACTGTAGGGTAGACAGAATTCTAGGAGGGGTAGGACAGCAGACAGGACAGGGATAGGTTTGTATTGCTCTGCTAATCGTAGGCTGGCGGCTTTGGGTCTGGCGGCCTCCGGTCTGGCGGCCTCCTTAGGCTGATGGCCTCAAGCATCTGAGAAACTGTCTCAGATTCTCTGTGATAAGGAGGGACACACCTACACATCTATCTCCCCGACCTTTTCCTATTCCCCAAGGCAGGGACCTACTCGCCTGAGCTAAAAGATGAGGCTCCACTGTGCCCTGGAGGTAACTAACAAGACACTGTGAATAACTGGGGAAAATATGCTTATAGGTTTAAAGAATGGGGTCTCCCTCAGAGTCCCCTGACCAAAAACATGTAAGAATTTCACACTTTGGAGTATTTCTTCCACGTCATTTGGCACTAAGAGGAGATTTGGGAGCTTTACCTATTGATCATGTTTAAATTAAGTACCCGACCTTATGCAGAAGAGTGTGTCAACACTGTGGAGGGAATTCTCACGCTGCCTTCTTGGCATTTCTCTGACTCCTTCTGCGGAGAAGTACTGAGGGTGTTTACACACATGTGGGGAAGAGGAAGAACCCGTAGAGGCAGCAAGGTGGTCGCCTTTTATATGGGGTTTCACATATATCCCACAAACATGCCTTCAGCAGGTGACTTCTTTCCTCTGGAGATACAGTACAAGCACGATGAATGAGTCCATTGCCTATGGGCCTGGCAGACATGACTGACACCATGCGTCACACCAAGCACAGGTGAGCTGAGGATAAAGTGTGCACCCAAGGGCCTGAGCTCCCTTTAGCTGGAGGTTGGGCAGGGAGGCTTCCTGCAGGTCAACATGGAACCTGATGGATTGTGTCCATGGAGACGCACCGCTGCACAGGCTTCAAACAGGTGAGGCTCCATTAAGACACTTGTTTCAGATCAAAGTTCTACAGGACAGTGTGGAACTTTGGTATCCGTTCAAAGGAGTGCTTCCTGCCCACGTATGTGACCATGGCACACACTGAGATTTGTTCAAAGTAGTCCCAGGATTGCTGTAGCATGAATAATAAAAACCCAGAGACATATTGGAGTTCAAGCTGAAGATCAGAAAAGCAAAGCAGCCAAGCCACTAGAGAGTTCTTTCCTCTACCAAGGGACAGACAGGGTGACCCTGTCCTCAGCGTGACTGCAGACGGCAATGCTCTCCTCCAAACCTCAAACTGCAATGAGCTCTTGTCTCCTCCTGCCTTCTATACCTCTCTCTGCCCAGCCTTACCGCTCCTGTCTCCACCTCCCTAGTGTTGGGATTAAAGGCCTGTGACTCCCGAGTGCTGGGATCACCTTTGTGTGAGTTCCATTTCTCTTTTTAGACAAATTCAATCTCATGTAGCCCTGGGTGGCCTTGAGTCCTAGGATTAAAGGTGTGTGCCCCCACTCTCTGGCCTCTTCAGGCAACCTTTATCTATTAAAACATAGATAAAATACCACTATAGATCAGTCTCTTAATGACCTGCCAATTGAACTACACATGAGAAAACTTCGTTATTGAGACAAAGATTGTGAAGGTGAGAATAGCAGAACAGGAATAGGACAGATGACGATGGAAAGCTGAATGGATATTATTGTAGCGAATATGTTTCTAGTTTGTACAAGCACATTTAGAGATAATAGCAACGCTTTCCTCAGGTTTCCCAGGGTGCTTCTAATGTGCATTCCTTTCCATCTTGGATGCTAGTAAATAGCTATGTGGCACAAGCGCCTTCGAGTTGGCAGCACATCAGGAGATGCTGGGTACCTCCTGCACAGCTGACTCCGTCACAGCCTGGTCCATGAGCCTTGGACTTTGGTGGTTTGTCCTAGAGATACACAGAGCCACCTGTAGCCTGGAGCTGTACAGTGTGGGGGCTCTGCAGTGTGGAGCTGTGCAGTGTGAAGCTGTGCAGTATGGAGCTGGGCAGTGTGGGGCTGCGCAGTGTGGAGCTGTGCAGTGTGGGCTGCGCAGTGTGGGGCTGTGCAGGGTGGGCTGTGCAGTGTGGGGCTGTGCAGTGTGGGCTGTGCAGTGTGGGGCTGTGCAGTGTGGGGCT
>JABTXL010000186.1:10604153-10624629 GCA_025134845.1 Neodon shergylaensis
GGGCTGTGCAGTGTGGGGCTGCGCAGTGTGGAGCTGCGCAGTGTGGGGCTGCGCAGTGTGGAGCTGTGCAGTGTGGGCTGTGCAGTGTGGAGCTGCGCAGTGTATTCACACTGTCAACTCTTGTGCACTGTCATCCAAAAAATAGTGTGGATCAGGAAATACTTGAGGGTGGTGATGAATCGGAATGAAGACTTCCAGAGCTCGGGCGCGGAAGGTCAGGGAAGGCACCTGCTCTGAATGGGAAATAGGCTGACTTCAGAAGGCAGAAGGCAAACATAAGCAGCAACAGTGAGACTGGCGACTCTGCCTGCAATTAAGGCTTGAGTGCATTTCCCAAATTTCATGTGCTGGCTCCCAACGGAGCCATATTGAGGAATGAGATTCTCGGAGGGAGGTTTATGATGAATGGATTAAGTCATTGATAGTTATGGACTAGTAGGCTATTATGGGATGGCTTTGTTAGGAAAGTGGGCTTGCACTTGTGGTATGACACTATTCCTGGGAGATGTGAGCAAACACTTGAGTCATAAATATAATTTGTTCTGTGCATGTTTAACACCACTTATTAAACCATATCGCTGTTAGCTACTTATATTATCTCTTAATAACTATGCGCTCATTAAAAGACCACATCTTGTTTATCCTTTTAATTTCAGCACATAGCCTGTGGATGTCCACTTAATTCTAGTTACTGAATGGGTGACTGAACTAACTAACAATGCTGGGGGGATGGTTCATATTTGTAAAAAATGTAAACGCTAGAGCAGAAAGGTTCTTAGAAGCAATTTAGTCTAATTCCATCATTTATAATAAGGAAATTGGGGCTCATGACAGTAAGATTAACCTAAAGTCACACTGTTCGTTAGGATGTGGTCAGAATACATTAATGTCCCAATGGAAGCAACTGGAAATTGTTGCAGAACAATAAATCAAACTACAAGTTTATGTCTTATTTTTCTATGTGGGCTTTCTTTTAGAGGGGTGATTTTCCTTTCTTGGTTTCGCCTTTTTAAAATAAATTTTTTAAATTTTATTTTATATATATGAGTGCTCTGCATGTTCGCCTGCAGGCCTGAAGAGGGCATCAGATCCTATTACAGACGGTTGTGAGCCACCATGTGGATGCTGGGAATTGAACTCAGGACCTCTGGAAGAGAAATCAGTGCTCTTAACCTCTGAGCCATTTCTCCAGCCCTCCTGGTTTCCCTTTAGCGAGACAGATTATAATGTCCTTGATAATCATCAGTATTCACCTATCTCTGCATTCCAGAGAAAGGTAAACCCATGGTGAAGTGGTGGATATGGCAGTATTTTTTTTTAATATTTATTTATTTATTATGTATACAATGTTCTGTCTGTATGCCTGCAGGCCAGAAGAGGGCACCAGACCCCATTACAGATGGTTGTGAGCCACCATGTGGTTGCTGGGAATTGAACTCAGGACCTTTGGAAGAGCAGGCAATGCTTTTAACCACTGAGCCATCTTTCCAGCCCCTGGATATGGCAGTATTAATAACCATCTTCATTCTCCAATTCTGCTTGAGCTCCTGCTGAGTGTGGTTGCTCTTCAGATAAAACAAGGAATGAGACTGATGGAGAGCTATGTTGTATGTTTAGTGAATGAGTTTCTTAAATGTTCTTGCTTTCTGTTGCTACCTAACAGATCGTTCATGTTTCCAGCTTAGTAGTTTAAAATAAAACCAGCCACTTATTCTACATATAAACTTATTCATTAGGAACAACTCACCTTGGCCTGTACAGCATCATCAGCGAGGATTCATGTCTGAGATGATTTCACCACATGGGAGCAAATGGATGTTGACTGTCCACAGCAATTAAGCTGGGGCTGCTGCTGTAGTTTAGATTTAGAAATGTCTTTGACAAGCCTAGGCACCAAGGCTTGTTCTTCAGCCTTCTAATACTATGAGGAATGCTACCAGGTGGACCCTGGTGGGAGGTGTTAGGGCACTGGAAGATTGAGGACATGTCTATTCATCTATCTATTTATCTATCTATCTATCTATCTATCTATCTATCCATCCATCCATCATCTATCTATCCATCCATCCATCTATGTATCTATCCATCTACCTATCATCTATCTATCCATCCATCCATTATCTATCTATCTATCCATCCATGTATATATCCATCGATCTATTATCTACATATCTATCCATCTATCTATCTATCCATCCATCATCTATCTATCCATCTACCATCATCTATCTATTCATCCATTCATCTATCCATCTATCTATCCATCCATTTATCATCTATCTATGTATCTATCCATCTATCTGTCATATATCTATCTATTCATCCATCCATCTATCCATCCATCCATCTGCCTACCTACCATCAATCCATCAGTAACCTCCCATCTGTCTATCTATTGTTACCTCCTGGCTACCATGATGTAAGCACCTCCCTCTATCATGTGCTCCCACCCTGATATCTATCTCGCCCTAGACCCAAAAGCAATAGAGCCAAATGATCACAGACTAACAATCTTTCTGAAAAGTGAGCCAATATGAATCCTTCTTCTTTTAAACTGGTTATTTCAGATGTTGCCAGAAACAGAAAGTTGACTAACACAGCCATGGTCAAAGACCAGTTTTTCTGTTCATGGGCTTGTCCAGGGGGACTGACTAGCTAACTCACACCATGGTGATTTCTGTAGAAACCACTGATTCCTTCTACCAGGACCTGAGAAAAGACACAGCATCATCCCCATCAGAGTCAACTGGGCAGGTAGAGCCTGCCCTTTATCTCCACGGCCTGAGTGTTAAAACTTTGAGACCATACTGAATGTACTACAATGAGTGAATTTACCGAGAATAAGAAACATTGCCCTTAATGTCCTTAATATCCCCCAAAATATATAAATAAGTGTGAGAACCTATTTTGAGATTGGCATGTTGAGCTCTGCAGCTCTGGTCCACGGAAATAAAAATCCTAGTTAAAAAAATATCACAAAGTAAAATGGAAAACAATAAAAACTCAGGCTCTGGAAATGGTCGTAAGAACATACAACTGGGGGGCAGTGATGTGCATATTTAATCCTGCACTCAGGAGGCAGAAACAGGCAGGTCTCTGAGTTCAAGGCCAGCTTAGTCTACAGTGAGTTACAGGAAAGTCAGGGCTTTCCTGTCTCTAAAAACCAAAACCTAAAAAAATAAAAGAATAAAAAAAAAACAGAAAAGAACATATATACAGCCAATGAAGAAATGTTTACTCAGGAAAGATTTGCTAAATCTCAGTATTAGTAATGATCATCTGTGATGTGTCAGCCATGAGCTGCACAGTGGGGACAAGGTGAAGAAGGTGGGGCTCCCTTGTCCATTAGATCATTAGGGGCACAAGTTCTCACTAGGAGGCAGGCTGCAGGCATTTCTCATCACCTCCAGCTCCAGAGTGCAAAGGCTAATTTTTCTATGAGTGTATGAAGAAGTCAGAGGTCCCTTCCTGTATCCAATCTTACCCACAAGATGGGTGTTTTAAAACCAAGGGAACTGGGGCCTGATTATTCTCACAACTGCTCAGTCATGGGGCAGGAGCTGCACCTGGGAAAGCAGCAGAACAAGCCAGAGCTACCAACCTCACTCAGCATCCTGCTCATTAACAGGGCTGCCACTCAGAGAGAAGTGAACAATTGTCCCTGACGAGACATTTGCCTAAGGAGAGAGCGGCCCGCTAAGTTCATTCCAAAACTCTTCCCAGAGGTGCTGATTTTATTTAAAAGATACCCAGGAGGGCTGGAGAGATGGCTCTGCTGGGCTCCTGATAAAGATTGGGCTTCAGTTCCCAGCACTCCCCTCTGCAACTCCAGCCATCTGTAACTCCAGTTCCTGGTTATCCAGCACCTCTTCTGGCTTCTATGGGCACTAGACACACATGCGGCGTGCTTACATACACACAGGCAAAGCACTCATCACGTAAAATAAAAATTTAAAAATCTTTAAAAGACATTCAGAGAAGTTTGACGCCAATGACTCTTAAGAGCAATGGGAGCTTGGGTGTGAATGATTCAGAAGAGGCAGATAGGGAACTTCATGAGAGCAACATGTTAAACTATAGACCTGCCTGTTTTCTAAGAGAACCAACGAAAGGGGTAACTAAGACAGACAGAGTAAACCTCAAAGGTTGGCTTTCCTTCTTAGAACTTGAATTTGATTAGCAACACTCTGCAACAATGTACTTCTGGGCGTTGTCAATAGGAGCTACCAGCTAGACATTAGTGATGTCTAACACTTGGATATGATGCCAACAGAGCAGACGACTTAACAGAGATGGGGAGAGAGACAAAGAGAACTCTATAAAGGTCACTGGCTCCCCAGGGCCCAACACGGTGCCTGTAAAAATGAGTCAGAGCTTATGTAGCAGGGAAAATAGAATGCACCCAAGATTCCTTCAAAGTCACTACACCAATGAGCAAGCAAACAATACGAAAGGTGGCCTGAGGAGAGGGGAGAACACGGTGGTATTAGTTGGTTCTCTAGAGACGGAACTAGTGGAAAGGATGTGTGTATGTGTGTGTAGGAAATTTAATATTGTAGATATAGTTAATACATATGAAAGAGTTGGTTACATCAGCATTAACACAGTAACAACAGCAGAATCGTACCTGAGAACCAGAACCTGGTAAGGTACTCAGTCCTTGAGACAAGGTTCCTCAGCAATCAGAGTAGTCTAGCAGTCCCAATCTGCCACCTGAAGCCCAGAAGATTCCTGGAGCGTCACTGGCCCTAGTGGGTGACGAAAGCTTGGGAATCCTTGCTCTGGTATCAGCAATTAGTGCAGGAGAAAGGGGGCAGACTGACTTGGTGGCCAGAGGGAAGCCAAGCAGCCAAAGCAGAGATGGTCTTCTTTCTGCCACATCCTTTACACTCTCAGAAGGGACCACCCACAATCCAGGTGGATCTCCCTACAGCCAATCAAGCAATCAGGACGCTTCTTCAGTAAGATACGCTACTCAGGTGATTCTAATTTGTGACAAGTTGACATTAAAACCGACCACAATGCTGTCTTAAGCCACCACCTAACATCTCCAGCTTTAACAGAAAGCAGTTCTGAGCTCTGCAAAGATAAAGTGTGGGGAGTAAACGGGAAGGAGAGGCAACGTTTCTCAGCCACAGCTCCAGATGTGGTTTCCATGTGCATCAGCAAGGACTTGAGCAGTGCTGTTAGGAACATACTCAATGCATTGGAGGAGATGCGGTTTAAGGAAACGTAGGGGGAAAAAAGCCTGCTTCTCAGACTCTTGGCTAAGATAAATGAAGAAACAGAAAGGGTGGTAGCCACAGCTCATAAAAGAGAAATTCCCAATGGAAAAGTGTAAATTACTGAAGAAAGTCAAGTGGGGATTCTGAAGACAGAAGGGATGAGAAGAGCAATGAGAAGGTCAGTAGAGCTTCATCAGGTTCATTCAAACAGGATAGGTAAAGAATTGTAAACCTGATTACTGATGGATGAAGATACACTAATGATGATAAAAATACCGTAAGATGACTGGGGGTGGGGGGAGGAAACATGGAGAGAGCCTTGGACGCAGGAGAGACATTAAATACATGAGCGCATGTGTAACTGAGTGCCAAATACAGGAAATAAGCAGAAAAAAATACCTGGGAAGTATTATGTCTAGCAATATTTTAAAAAAAAAAAGCATCTTTAAATCCAAGACTCTAGGATTAGTGCAGGGATACATAGTTCAAACACATCATAATTTAGAAACGAATCCTAAAACCATGAAAAACAGAGAGAGGCTCACAACCTGTCATTCCATACCAGAAATAATGGGTGTTAGGAGGCTGAAATGTTTTTAAACATGTGAACAATATACATTAGACTATACAGAGCCTGTTCAGCATGAAACCCTGGAACTACAAGAGAAAGAAGCCAGCAAACACCGAGATATGGCAATGGTGGCTAAGGACGCTGACCGTTGACCGTGTTTGCGAGCGGCTACTGACCATTCGCATTCCTTCCTGTGAGGCCCATCTAGCCGGTCCGTTAACCTATTTATAGCCTGTGACTTGGAGGGCAGGGATTTCAGTTCTGGAGTTCATTCTAGATTGTAGATACAAGTTTCCTGTCGGGTTTATAACCGGTAAAGACTTCGTCCACTCATAGGCCATCTCTTCCCTGGGTGAATCTTCCCTTTGCTGTGCAGAAGGATTTTCATTCACGCAATCCCATCTGTCGGTTCAGGTCTCAGGATCATTTCCCGTGCACCTGGCATCCTGTTCAGAAAGTCATTGTCATATCTCAGTGTTTGCTGGTGTCTTCCTCTCGTAGTTCCAGGGTTTCGTGCTGAACAGGCTCTGTATAGTCTAATGTATATTGTTCATATGTTTGTCAAAGCTTAGGCGGCAGTAGCTGTGTGGGTTCAGATGAAAGCCTTCTAGTCTGTTCCATCAGTTTACACATCTACTTTTGTACCAGTACCATTCTGTTTTCATGATTATGACTCTGTAGTGTAGTTTGAGGTCAGACTGTGAGGCCTCTAACATCCACATTTCCACTTAGGGTTGCTTTGGATACTCAGGGTCTTTTTTCTTTGAGGGGGTGTCTTTTTCTTCTTCCGTAAGAATTTTAAGATTGTATTTTCTAGTTTCCATGAAGACTGTGGCTGAAATTTTGACAAAGGATTGCTTTGCGAATCATGTTTTCAATCATGCTATTTTCACAATACTGATTGAGCCCGTTCTCCAGGATTTCATAAAATAAACATTAATGGGTACAGAAGATCAAACAGGCCCACAAGCCATGGATATGAGTATAATAACACCAAAGAAACCCAAAATCTAGCACGGAAAACACAGAATCCTAAGGCTCCATCTGGCGTCTTGGACTTGTAATGGAATCAACCGAACCCCCAAAGGCTTAGGTAGCCCCACCACTTCTTCCCTCTCCCTCTCAAGTCCCTCCCCCTTCTCCCCTCCCCTGCTCTCTGCTGCCTGTAACACACAAGGATTCTCTTTCAGGCCAGCTCTCTTCTATGCCGGTAGTTTTCCCAGCATGCATTCTGGCATCTCTCACATCAGGGATCTGCGTCACAATTTAGCTTCACCTTCACACCCTCCGGAAGTGGCCGGTCAAGGATTCCTGGTCTTGGCTACTCTCTGACACGGCGCAGAAAGACTCCACGACCTCTCCAATCTCACATTTTCATGCCTGTAATACCAACGCCATGTAGGCGATGTCAAATTCTGCTACCAGCTGCGATGTAGCCTAGCCCCTTTGGGTCACAGCTGCACAGCTTCTCCGTGCTAACCGGGGGAAACGCTTCCCTAGACAGCTGTGTTCCAACATCGGGGCAATCCTCAGTTTGGACTTCCTTTTTTGAAACGAATCTGGACCGTCAGGAAGGAGCCTCCAAAGGTGGGGGTTTGCCCTCCTGCCCCCCTTCCTGTTCCAGTGCAGTGCAGAGGTTTCCTCTTCTCTGGTGTTACTCTCACGAACACTCACAGACACGTCCTCAGCAGCAGCCTGAGCCTAAATGTTCTCCTGTTTTGAAATTTCTTCTACCAAACAAATTAATCCATTGCATTTAAACTCAACGCCACTCCTCAGGAAAACTGGCAAAACAAAGCTAGATTCTTGACCAAATATCACACAAATGGTCCCTTAGCTTGTTCCTGATGAATCCTTATTCCCCTCTGGAACCTCACGATCCACTGTCCACATGTTCACTGTCTCAGAGTTCTTAATCTCCAGTGGCGCCTTAAGCTCAGCAGACAGACGGTTTTCCTAGGCTGTGCTTCCAAACCCTCTTATATTCCCCTTCAAATCAGATGCAAAGGTTTGGGAGTCACACGATCATGCTTATTACATCAATGGCCACACTTCTCATTACCACTTTTCTGTCTTACTTTTCCTGTTGTTGTGGAAAAATACCCAAAGAAAGCAATTCAAAAACGGAAAATGTATGTTAACCCACAGTTCAGTGTTATGACTCATCATGATGGGGAGATCCTAGCAGCGGGAGCTAGAGGCAGCTGGGTCCAGGTCAACCACTACCAGCGGGAGCAGGAGGCAGCTGGGTCCAGGTCATCCACTATTAAGAAGCCGAGGAATAAATGCTGTGCTCAGCTAGCTTACTCCTTTTTATACAATCGGAGCTCTAAGCCTGGGGAATGGTGCCACCCACCTTAGCGTGAGCTTTTCTACTTCAGTCGACCTAACCAACATAATTCCTCTTAGGCTTGAATAGAGGTTAGAACATCTGTCACAGGTGTGCCCAGAGGTTAAAACATCCTTCACAGGTATGCCCAGAGATTAAAACAACCCTCATAGGTATGCCCAGAGGGGAAATCACACCTCACAGGTGTGTCTGCAAATTCATCTCCTAGGCAATTCCAGATGACATTTAACACTGTCACACAAAGGAATTAAAAAAAAAACCCAGAACATAAAAGTTTAAAAACAGTAATTTAAAGTCAAAATATTATAGAATTTTAGCAGACAGCCAAAAGGAAAAATGTAGGATGCTAAAATAATAATGAAAAGGAAAAGGAAAAAATCTAAAAGAAAAAGATTGCCCAATAACAAAAAAAATATGTGTAAGCACACTTAGATAAATGTATGACAGGAAATAAAAACTGAGAACATAATTTAAGGAATAATAAAGTAAAGATACTATTATAAGCAAAGAAAAGGAGAAATGGGGAAATAGAAGGAGCAAAAATAAATAAAGGAAAAAAAGAAGTGTAAGAAGTGTAAGTGCCACTCCCTCTGTGTTTTAAAGTTGGAGACATCCTAGTGTGTTCAACTGGGTGAAAGGTGAGCTGTTGGAACTTTTGAGCGCCTGCCTGTCCCGAGTTATGCTGGAGCTGAGCCTGTATTGGATCCATGTCTGATGTCTTTCTTGGTTGTCTTTACTTTTTCCTTTCCCTCCCTTGAACAAGGGATGCTCTGCTGGCCACGCTCAGCTTCACAGGTTGTGTCCTGGACAGGATTTCCCACCCTCCTGAGACTTCCCAGCCTGCATCCTGTGAAGTGGCTAACGTTCTGGCAGTGGGATGGCTCCCGTGTGTTGGGAGTCCAGGAGGCCACCACCACAGTAGGGTCTGTGCAGATGGCCCTGCCTTTGCACTTTTAAAATCTCATGGACATTAATAGCCCTGGTGAAAGGATATGACTGTGGGCATCACTGGAGTACCAGGTATCAGTGGAGAACTTCAGGTAGATAGCTGGCTCCAGAGGCTGGTCTACCTGTTGACTTCAGATTCAGGGCTATCCAACTCCATATTATTCGTTGATGAAGTCTGCTCCCAGGCACCAAGTAGAACGTCCCTTCTATTCCCCAACAACCTCTTCTACCCCATGCATGTGCCAACGCTTCCTAGAGAGCTGTGTGACTGGAGTTGTGTTTGCTTGACTTTCTTCTCAGTGCTCCACCTGTATGCTTTCCCACACTTTCCAGCTGATCTGTTACTCCTCCACAGGTTTCTGAAGTTCTTCCTCTCTCTGTGTCTGGCCATTTGTTTTCATCCTGATGCAGCTCCATTGGGTCACAAGAAGATGGCTGCTAGTCCTCCATTGTACCTGGATGTTTAAGTAAAAGTTGTAACCGAAAAACCTCTGAATTACATAAACGAGTAAATGTAAGTTAAATTAGGTGAATACATAATATGTGAATTAACATCTCACTAAAGCTTTTACAAGCAATTATTTAGTGTGTGTATTTATGTGTATTTGCACATGCACACCACAGCACTCGTGGGAAGGCCAGGGGGCACCTTTCCAGAATTAATTCTCTCCTTTCTCTCCTTCCGCCAAGAGGGCTCAAAGGATCAAACTCAGGTTGTTAGAGTTAGAGACAAATGCCTTTACACTTTGTCCCCACCCCACGCCCTTTTAAAGCAACAAAACAAAAAACAAAAGCAAAGCAAGCAAAACCCTAATACTATCTGTCACTGCTCAAGAGATTGTCATCCAGGAGCCTTGCTAAACAGTCTATGATGTCACAGGAATTTGTTAACCCCAAATCGTTTATACTTTTCAGGGCAAAATGAATGTAGGCCTAGGTAAGTCATGTGTCTTTGCTAAGCACTGAATTCTGAAAGGACAGAAATGGGGTATGAGGAACACTACCCAGCAATCTGAAGGGAGCATACAGTGTGCCCATGTGCCTATCTTCTGCCTTGGACTCCCAGTACCATTCTAGCTTCCCTGTGAAAGGGAGGAGGCATTAATCGTGTCTGCTTCTAGGCGGTGGTGTCAGTTGGCTTTCTGTTGCTGCAATAAATACTAGAGAATCAAATAGTCATTTAATATATAAATTGTCTCCAGTCGTGATCAGACAGAGCATCACTGTTAAGTTTTTGGTGGGTAATCCAGATGATAATGACCGTGACTGAGTAAGACTACTTACTTCCCCTCCAGGAGGCAAAAGTGAGCCAGAAAAGGCTTGGGTCCCACAATCCATTTCAGGGGCATGCCTTCCAGTGACCTAGGATCTCCCAATGGACTCTAACTCTTAATGGTTGTGCCATCAGACAATGGCACCACCCCAAAGAACACAAGGGCCTGAATGAGACTTAAAGCAAACCACAGCAGTCTACTCTGCTCTGATCGTTGAGCTGTTCTTCCTGTCCACCACCTCTAGTCCACCTGTCAGTCAAATCTGCTGCTCTCACAGTCCCTAACCCAGGGATTCCAGTCTCTCAAGGAAGTATGGCCACCTTCTCTTCACCGGTTTATTAGGGCTGCTATAGCAAACACCACAGAGTGTATGACTTGGCATAGCTCTGAAGGCCTGGATCAAGATGCCAGCAGGGTCAGTTTTTTACAAGGCCTGGAACCTTCCCGTGCCCACCTCCTTACTTAGTTGATTATCTGTCTGTTGCCTTTCTTAGTTGTGGCTGAATATCTTCGTTACTTTTCTACTGTTGTGACAAAATAATGTCTCAGGCAACTTATAGGACCTACAATCTCAAGGGATGAGTCCATCACCATCACAGCTGAGAAGCATGGAGGCCGTTGGCATGGCAACTGGAGCTAGAATCTGAGAGAGCACATCTCAAACCACAAGGAGGAAACAAAGAAAACTGGAAATGGTATGTGACTTTTAAAACCTCAAAGTCCACCTGCGCCAGTGACATACTTCCTCCAATGAGGTCATACCTCCTAAACCAACCCAAAGAGAGACACCAACTGATGACCAAGTATTTAAAACCCTAGACTATTAAGGGGATAGAGACACCATGCTGGGGTCTGTAAAGGTCACATGGCCTTCTTTCAAGGTCACATGGCCTTTCTCTCTCTGTTTCCCTCTCTTACCATTTTCTGTCCTGCGTGAAGACACTAGTCTTTGGATTTGGGGCCCACACACTCATACTTCTAGTGATTCTTTCCTTAATCATATCTTTACAGACCTTTTCCTAATGATCACATCCCAAGGATCATGGTTGGCATGAGTTATTGGAAAAAGGTATTGAATCCACTGCAGGGGATGAGTGAATGCTTCCATTTGGGGCCAAACCATAGGATCACAACACAAAATAAGTGGTTAGTCATACTTCTTTGAAAGTCTGGCAAAAATAATAAGAGCTACAGAATGGTGTAAGACAGTTCTATATTCTGTCAATTATGTTTTAAATAAACGCTGATTGGCCATTAGCCAGGCAGGATGTATAGGTGAGACAACCAGACAGGAAGTAGAGGTGGGGCAAGGACAATAAGAGAATTCTGGGAAGCCGGAATCTTCCTAGGCAGTCCTGCCCAAACCACAGAAGAAAGAAGATGTGACCTGCCCCACTGAAGAAGGTACTGAGCCGTGTGGCTAACACATATAGGAATGATGGGTTGATATAAGTTATAAAAGCTAACAAGAAGCCTGAGTTAATTGGCCAATCTGTTTATAACCTAATGTAGACTCTCTGTGTGATTTTCTTTGGGATTTACCAGCTGTGGGAGCTGGGCAGGACAGAAACCCCACCAAATAGGCCCTCGTGTGACAACAGAATGCAAGGAGAAAGCAACTGCATATCAATAGGAGAGTCTTTAAGAAATTAAACCTGCCATAGCCAATGCCTCATGGGAACTTAAGCCACGTACTTTAGATCCACAAGCCTGTGAGACTTTGCCCAGTCATTATTACTTTTTAAAATCCAAGTTATTTGTATCCTTCAACAGAAGGGCTTCAAGTGGGTTTGAAAACCCTAGCCTGGCAGAGCAGGTGTCTCTTCATGGTTTTAAACAATCCCATCTCTGTGAGTTACAGCTCTGCTCCTTTTCCTCCTTAATTGTCTGTGGTTTCTCTTAAAGAGAATTTCTCAGAATTATGGAATTTATATTCCCTTAAGAAAACAAAATGTCCTCTACTGAGCCATATATCCCATTCTGCAAGGGCTAGGATCTCAGATGAACTGCACATCTAAACCCTTTGGTGTAATGGAGGAGAGAGGAGCAGCGAGGGTAGGAGCAGGTGGTACCGGAGGCAGAGAAGGTGGCTTCATTATCTGGTTATGCTACCAAAGTTGGTTCTGATGACTCTTCCTTGAAGCCAAGTTTGGCTCCACATTTTAAATTGTGTCCCTGTGTATACATGTCACAAAGTGCATCTGCTTCTTACGTCAATCTAGTCACCTTTCCACATGACCAGAGCAAATTCTGAAGCCTTAACTTCAGAACCAAGGCTTCATTTATTATGGCATCTATAGTTTTAGATATTCGAATCTTGGAAGAGGAGAGAGTTGGGAGGGTGGATAATTAGTACTAAGGATATTTGAAAAAGCCAAATGGAATCCTACTCTCTCAATGTGTGTGTGTGAGTTTGAGTTACCCTACACCAAGGATAATCTTTTCCTAGAAGCCATAAATTGACAAATAAAAATTCATGTGCCAGTTATGTGATATCTCCCTTCAAGTTGTTGGTCAGGGGTGTCCCAGATAACCCCAGAACAATAGAAGCTATTGTTATTGTTCTTAGCTGGCCACCTGAACTTGGTGGTAAGACCCTATTACTGTAGACACCACACACAGGATAAGAAAAAATCCAGTGGGTATTGGCCAGGAAACTTTTTGCTGGCTAGCTCTCACAGTCCTGGAAGGTGTAAGGCAGGCTGCTAGGGAAAGTCATTGTCTTACCAAACTGTGATCCCGGTGAACTACAACAATGACCAGCATGGCCAGACAGGTTCAAGGATGCAACAGTATTGTGAATGTTATGGGGATAATGTTTTCTGATTGAATCTGAGGCACACTCCACTTGAAGAAACATGCTTGAGACTGCAAATCCAGCTGAGAGCCCAGGGCTGGATCCCTCACAGATCCAGAGTAAACTTACTACCGTTACTCAGCAAACTGTCATCTAAGTTCATCTCTCTATGTCCACGGCGCCACCCTCAGTCCTCAGTACAGAGGCTTTGCTGTACAGTGGATGGTGGCTCTCTCAGAAACTCATAACTAGTCCAAGTGTTGAGCATAAACGTCAGTGCGGTGCTCAGCTGGCTATATGTGGGACATCATTGTCACAGCCCACCCCAAAGTCAAGGACTGTCACAGAAGGAGATATGAAAAGATCAAAATAGCCAGAATTTGGGAGGACAGCCACAGACCAGTGTCTTCCAGACACGACAGGACCAGCATGCTCATGAAGTCACAGCAGTTGTGACTTCCTGCATAAGATCTGAGCAAGATCAAGCCAGTAAATATTCCAGCATGGGGTGAGGAGGAGCTCAGGAACCCCACCTCTAACTTAGTCACTCCTGACAGCTTTGGAGGGAAAGAGTCAGTTTTCACTAAGGAAGTGGCACATATTCAAGAGTATATGCAACACAAATATTTTTTAAAGGACATGAAATGGGGGATGTGGAGGAATCTGGGAGGAATTAGAGAAAAAAAGTAGGGGTTGAATATGACCAAAATATATTGTAGGAAATTCTCAAAGAATAGATAAAAATATATTTAAAAAAAAAAACTGGTCCCTTTCTAACCTGAGCCCGGCAGAATGGCTCCAGTTAAAAAAAAAAGTGGTGTCAAGAAGGACCATTCTGTCATCAGCAAGCTGGTGTGAAGAAGGACTCTTCTATTATCAACAAAGTGGTGTGAAGAAGGGCCCTTCTGTCATCAACAAAGAGGTGGCCTGAGAATACACCGTCAACATTCATGCACATCCACAGAGTGGACTTCAAGAAGCATGTCTCTCAGGCCCTCCAAGGAATCTAGAAATTTGTCTTGAAGTAGATGGGGACTCCAAGTGTGTGCATTGATACCAGGCTCAGTAAAGTCATCTGGGCCAAAAGAATAAGGAATGTCCTATGTCGTGTCCTGCACATTTGTTCAGAAAACATACTGGGTTTAAGGATTTTCCAGACAAGCTCTAAACACTGATAATGTATGTCCATTTTACTGTGTTCAAAAATAGTCAGTGTGAATGAGATCTAACCACTGTATAAAACTCTCTCCCTCACACCACACACTCACACACACATACACACACGAAACAAAACAAAACTAGAACAATTCAAGTGCTTATCCATACATGAATGGATAAACCTTGGGATGTATAATACATACAAAGAAATAGAAATAAATATTATAAAAAATATTTCCTTAAAATCAATAAGCTGGATGGTAATGGTGCACGCCTTTAATCCCAGCACTTGGAGGGAAGAGGCAGACAAATCTCTGAGTTCAAGGCCAGCCTGGTCTGCACAATAAGTTCCAAGTCAGCCAGGGCTACACATAGAAACCCTGTCTGAGAAAAAACAAAAACCAAACTAAAACAACAACAAAAATCAACATTACAGGTATCTGTGAAGAGAAAGCAGTATCAGAATGCCTGTAGTTAGCTCTGCCTTGAGGACCAGGCACTGAGAGTGAGCATGACATTTAGTTGTGAAGAAGTGGTGGAGGAGTGTGGGTATGTGTAAGAATGAGTGTGTGTGTGGTGTGTGTTTTAGTCTTGATTGGTGATAAACAGGAAAAACGGCTTTCATCTATTCGCTGCTGTTTTGCTGAGAAAATGGCCAAGCACAGCCGCCAGTTATAGCAGGAGTAGGAGACCAGGAACCACGGTGACTTTCTCTGCTCCAGAAAACCTCTGGCTCTTTAACCAGACCATTAGGTGTCTGCTCAGTGTAGCACACCAAAGTCGAACCGGGATGGACAGTGGCCAACTTCAGAGAAGTTCTGGAACCAGAGAGGCCTTTTTCTCATGACTGCATGACACACATCCGTATTCTACTCACACGCTGTGGATCCCTCTGCTGTTAGAATTGGAAACTAGGATTGTCCAAAGGCTCTCTGCTGTCCCATCTGCCTGTCCCCCAGCTGTGCGCTCCTGCTTTGGATCGATCAGTGATGGTGACAACAGCAAGCTCCTGATGAAGGATGCAGATGACTTCCTATGCTCATGAATGGACACTGCAACTTTGGGAGAAGGTTTCTAACTCTGACCTGAGAATAAGTATAGGAGAGGGTCCATATATCGTTTTGGCCTCAACCTTAGCTCTGTAATACATTTTACATCTGACCTTATGTGTTTTCGTGGTTGCTGTTAACCTTATGCTCAGTATCAGCTCTCTGTGTCACATTGGTATTAAACACCTCTTATAGTTGGGCTAAGTGGCTCATTGCAACTTCTCTAAGTCTTTGCTTTTCCTTAACTGCTTGTGGCACTGTGGTGGTTTGAAAGAAAATGGCCCACAAAAGGAGGGGCACTATTAGGAGGTGTGGCCTTGTTGGAGGAGGTGTGTCACTGTGGGGGTGGGCTTTGAAGTCTCTTTTTTTCAATCTTCTCTCAGTGTGACAGTCAGTCAACTTCCTGCTTCCTTCTGGTCAAGATGTAAGCAGCGCCACGTTGGCCTGCATACCATCATGATGATAATGGACTCTGAAAGTGTAAGATGTCACCTCAGCTAAATGTTTTCTTTGTAAGAGTTGCCATGGTCATGGTATCTCTTCACAGTAATAAAAAACCCCAACAGGCATAAAATTTTCTGTTTTGATGTTTTCTTGGCTTAGACTTTATTCTCCAATACCTTTTTTTTGTTGCTCTTCTTGCTTCAGTTGTGAAATGCTTCATTCATATAAAAATACAGAGACCTGTCAGGGGCTCCAACTGTGTCAGCCCCAGATGACACATCACAGGCTTTGTCTGGAAGTCAGCAAAAGGTTACAAATAAGTGAAACATTATTAAAGTGTCTCTGAGCGAAGGATTTTAAAGCATGGGTAAGAGAAGTCATAACTGAAGAAGTGAATGTGTTTCCTCAGAGAGAATTTGCTTTTAAAGGACTGGAGAGACCACATAAACCCTAGTGATTGCACGCATACTCTTAAATGCCCCAAACATGAATTCCAGCACTCGGTTTTAAGCTGGCCACGTGTGACGCACGCTTGTTCTGAGCCTGCATGGGTCTGTGCTAGGTCCTCTGCATATATTGTATGGTTGTTAGCATGAGGTTAGTGGGACTCCTAACAGTAGAAGCAGGGGCTGTCTCTGACTCTTTCACCTGCTCCTGGGACCCTTTTCCTCCTACTGAGTTGCCTTGTCCAGCCTTGATATGAGGGTTTGTGTTTTTTCTTATTGTGTCTTGTTATGCTCTGCTCTGTTGATATCTTGGCACTCTGCTGGATAGTCCACTTCTATTTATTTGTTTGTTTAGATTTATTTTGGTTTGTAGGTGTGTCTTGTCATGGTTGAGGTACTATGAATATATAATTTCAGGATACTATATCTGGAAGAGGGTATATAATTACTTCATAGACAATGAAACCAGGGTTTGGAATTATCTTCTGTGGCTATAGCATAGCAGGCTTTTTTCTTTGGGGTCACCAACCAGCTCCCAAATTTGTTGATAGCCCTGGGAGGCCTGCTCTTTTCTGAAGGGAACCTCAGGAGGAGTGGCTATGGGCGAGAGAGGAGATGTAGGAGGAGATTGAAAACTGCTCTTGGGATGTATTGTATGAGAGCCAAAACCTGCCACGTTAGGAAAGCTGGTGATAAGCTGTGGAGGACAAGGCAGACATGCATAACCAGTTATACATAACCACCATACAGTGTTGGTTGATGTCTAAGAGCTGAGTGAGGGATACAGGCTCACAAAATCACTAGATAAATCAACCAATAATCCTCACGGTGGCTGGAGCCAGCAGACATACCAACAGTATGCTGGAGAGGCCGCTGGAGAAGAGGAGGAGGAGGAGGAAGAAGAGGAGGAGGAGGAGGTGGTGGACTCTAAAGAGTCTACTATGGGGAAAACAAACACATTCCATCTATATCCAATGACAGTTTTGGGTGACATGGGTAGTAAATGAGAGGTGAACAACAGATACTCTGAGCTTCTATATGTGTGGGGGCTGGGGGAGGGCACGGGGGGATGGGAAAGGGCACGGGGAGTGGCGGAGCACTTGCCTAGCACACACAAGGCCAGGAACTTAATCTCCAGTATGGCAGAGAAAGCACCAGGAGGAATAAAAGGACCTGGTACCGGCGTAGAGACTGATCAAAGTTATTAAAGTGGGAGTCGAGGTTGTAGAAGGTTTTCCAATTTCTTTTGTTTCCTTTCTCAGTAGGCTGTCAACACTGTTTACAGTCTGAGGAAGGAACTCAGAGGACAGAGGTACATCCACTATACTAGACAGAGCGTGGTTAAACGGATGAAGAAGCTCTGACTCGCTCTGGCTGGCCTACCGGTGTGCCCCACAGCCCGATCCCTGTCTCCACAAACACCAACTTGCTTGTGGATATCTGTTGGCCCGGGCCTCGCTGCTGCTGGCCTTGGCATGGCATACTTGACCCGGCTGCTGCTTCACTCTGGCCTTTCCTTTGCCTCTTGTTTTCTTGAGCATGCATTTGGCCGGAAGAACCCATGACTGATCAGCGTTCCTGGCACCCCGCCGCTGCTCTGCCTGGTCACACTGCCACCCTCCCCCTCAGCTGTTGCAACATTTTGGCCACTCTTAGGAACTGCACTGCCAAGCCTCCTCCCTGACTGCCCATGCAAAGAAATTCATCCCAGAGGAGACCACAGCAAGATGTTGAAATCAATCCAGGGCACAGGAGAAGAGTCAATTCTAAGACAGATTAGCAGAGGTTAAGAGGACATTGGTGCAGTGTACGCGGGACAGGGGACCCGACCATCCCACTTCCCATTTCCTTTAATAAAAGGCGGGTACATTCAGAGGGATTCATCACAATAATATATTACATTAAAATCAAGCTTTTGTTTTTAAATAATTACAAATTAGAGACGTCAGGGGACTTATTTATCTTTTCAGCCCAGGACCACCACATCCCTGAGCACTGAGAGCCCTGGTAACACAGGTCCATCTCTAACCTTATGGACCTATCAGGAGAGATGCAAAGACATTCAGCTAAGGATGAAACCCCTATTTAAGAAACTGGGACTCTGAGAGAGTTCTGCCTTCTGTGGTCACTAAAGGCAGGAGGCTGGAAAAGAATGAGTGAGGGAAGGACAGTTGTACGGAAGGAAGGAGCAGACTAAACAAGACCACATAAACCCTAGTGATGGCACACATACTCTTAAATGCCCCAAACGTTAATTACAGAGCTCAGTTTGAAGCTGGCTACACGTAACGCACACTTGTTCTTTACAACGGCAGACTAAAGACCTGTGGGTTGCAGCTCTCATGGTCAGCTTTCATGGTCACCTCATCATTTTTCTTTTGGAGAAATATCTTCATTTGCACCAGATGTACCAGGAATTGCTCGTTCATGTCTTGGGGACCAAGTGTTAAGATAAATGTCTGGGTTAAAAGCTCCAACTGTGTTATTAGGTTCCTAATGAAACTTTTAACATGGTACTTATCAGAGTCATTGAGCCCCACACCTCTGATACCTGGTTAGCTCTGGGCTATCACCTTCCAAGGGCATAGGCATCCTCACCTTCCTAAGCATCTCAACTATGGTATTAATGAAAAGTGGCCTCTAGCATATTTAAGCAATCGCATTTCAGTTAAATTCTTGTAAATCACAAATATCTCAGAACTTTGAAGACTCTTAATCTCAAATCTCTTAAAGTTGCACGTTTTTATAAAAATATGCATACCCTAAATTAGAAAAGTTTAAAAAAACAAGGATCTAATATTAGTCTCTCACATGTGCACCTTGTCTTAAGAATCCACCAAAGGCTATGCTTTCCATCCATAGAATTCCAGTTGCATTTAGAATATTCAGCTGGACTGCATGCTAAAATAAAGGTGTCTTTGGGTATGAAGAAGTAGCAACAACAAAAAAGCTGTGATAAAAAAGATTTTACTGATGTCTTCTAGATAACTTTGAATTATGTGTTTTGTGTGTGCATATATCACCTTTATCCTCCTGTCCATTTAGCTTGCTTTTATCAAGTTTCTTGTTGGTACAGTTTGGTATATCCTAAGCTGTAAGGAGGAAGATGGGAGAAAAGATTTGTGGCTGATTTTGTATAAGAACTGTGATTCACTGCGCACCCACTAGGCAAATAATAAATATTTATTGAATTCATTTAAACTGAGCCCAGAACAAGGATATGTGGTTGGTGGTTGAGATAGATGTTGCTATGGCAGCAGGTACCAGAGGAGGGAGGGAAAAAAGCCAAAGATAATTCAAAAATGAGAAAACAGAAGCAAAATAAAAAGAAAGAAATTTTATGTATGGACACGGCACCAATATTATTTGTCGGAGATGAGATACAACAAGTAGCAGGAACAGTGCACAGTCAAGTTTTAACAGTGAGACATTAAGCCAAACTCACTCGGATCTAGCGTCTTTATTTAAATCTAACTTAATTTTCACACCTCCTTGATGTGGGAGTGTCATATATCAATCTGTTGATTTCATTGGTTAAGCAATAAAGAAACTGCTTGGCCCTCATAGGTTAAAACATAGGTGGGAGGAGTAAACAGAACAGCATGCCGGGAGGAAGAGGAAGTGAGCTCAGACTTGACAGCTCTGCTCTCGGGAGCAGAGAAGCCATGCTCCAGTCTCCCGGACAGACGTGAGCAATGAAGCTCCAACCCAAGATGGACGTAGGCTAGAATCTTCCCGGTAAGCGCACCTAGCGGTGCTACACAAATGATTAGAAATGAGCTAAATTAATATGAGAGAATTAGCCTAGAAGAGGCTAGATAGAAATGGGCCAAGCAGTGTTTAAATGAATACAGTTTGTGTGTTGTTATTTTGGGGCATAAGCTAGCCAAGCGGCCAGGCGGCCAGGGTGCTGGGGACGCAGCCCCGCCGCTCCTTATTACAACACCTCCTAACCACACAGTGATGACTGCGAAGAGACTATTGGTAACCAGGGGGAATGTGAAATGTTGCTGGGCAGTGGTGGCGCACGCCTTTAATCCCAGCACTCGGGAGGCAGAGGCAGGTGGATCTCTGTGAGTTCAAGGCCAGCCTGGTTTACAGAGTGAGTTCCAGGACAGGCTCCAAAACTGCAGAGAAACCCTGTCTCGAAAAACCAAAAAGGAAGGAAGGAAGGAAGGAAGGAAGGAAGGAAGGAAGGAAGGAAGGAAGGAAGG
>JABTXL010000186.1:10624639-10638466 GCA_025134845.1 Neodon shergylaensis
AGGAAGGAAGGAAGGAAGGAAGGAAGGAAGGAAGGAAGGAAGGAAGGTTCCCAAAGGCTCTGTGTCAACATTTGGTCCACAGTTGAATGCGCTATTTGGGAGGTTGTGTGTGCTTTTGCCCCCGCCTCTGCTTCCAGGTCAGCATGGATGTAGGAAAGCAAGCCTGATGCCCCTGCTGCTGCAGACGGCCAGGAACCCTGAAGCCACGGCCATGCCTCTACTTCTCTGTACCATTTTTCCATTTTTGTTGTTACTGTCGTTGCATTAGTTAATTTTCCTATATCTGTGATCATTTGCTGTCTAAGAAGCAACTTAAGGAAGGGTGGGTTCATCTTCGCTCATGGCCAATCATGGTGGAAGAGCACAGCAGTAGAAGTAACTCTTTCACAGTGAGCTGATACTGAGAAGCAGGGTTGTTGCTGTGGCTTGCAGATATCTGAGCCTATGGTTATGGTTCTCGGACCAGCTGAACCATTCACAGGAAGACTGTTGGAGAGTCTGAAAGTGTGGGCTGTAAATGGAGTGCAATGGGTCCTTCTGGTAGAAGTTCAAGAGGCCAAAATGATGATGGAAATGAGGACAATGAAGGCCAGGCTTGTGGAGCTTCAGAGGGGACACGGTAGTATTGGGATTTGCGATGGAGGCTGTTTGTGTTACATTGTGGCAAAGAAACTGAAGGGACACTGGGACACCCAAGTCTGTGGCTCTGGCAGGCCTTAACCTTCTCCCCCTTGCTAAAAACTGTTAGATTACATTCCTAAAGTTAGCCATCAAGGTCTATAGTCCCTTACTTGGCCACTTCCTCCTCCTGAGGCTGAATACCAGGGTCCAGCAATCAAAAGTTCCCTTTGGCTCACCTAGCTAACATGTCCAGTTAGGATTAAACGCCTCATCCTAATGCAGTGTTTCCGCCTTTAGCATTATAAACCACCATTTACCTATGGGCCACGTCAATCTCTTTTCTATCCGGAGGCAGTCCTTTGTATCTCTGGAACAAATATTCCTGTCCCTTGTTCCCTTCCCCTTCTCCCTCATTCGCTGTCTCCTTTACCACAGCATCCTAGCTCATTCTAACACAGGCCTCCCCTTCTTCTCCTAAGAATGCCACCTGCAAGGTCATTTGATGCTGTCTTCTGCCTGAGTCAGAAAGCAGCCACTTTTCTTCCCTGCTTAAGAAAGGATCTCTCTGTGCAAACAGGTGCTTGGAGCGTGGCTTGTGCCTAATCTGGGGTCTGGTAAGGAGCGCCTGCTATGCAGAAGTCCCCTTCAGAAACGGACATTCTGTCAGTTCAATGTCCTGGAAACCTGAGTATGGTTGAATTTGAAGGCAATGAACTACATTGTTTGACGGCGGCGGCTTCAAGATGATATAACATGCAGGTTACGACCTGGCTACTGTTCACCGCTCTTAGCCAAGTTTACAGCACAAGAGAAGAGAAAGTGGAGCAAGAAGAGGAAAAATGTTCAACTTGGCAGGGAAAGAAGTCTGGGAAGGTTTAAAGTTGCAGAGAACAATCACAGTGTGGGCAAAGTTGGTGCCAACAATGTGTCAACAATTGTTAGAGAGATCAATGTCATTAAAGAGAAAACAGGGGCTTGCACTGAGATGATGGGAAAGGTATCTTGAGGGTGAAGCCGCCCCTTTCCAGAGCTCTAGGGGGTAACAATGAAACTCATTTGAAAGAAGAAGATAGGAAGAAGGAATCTTAAAAAGATAGAGTCTATCAGAGCCCTGACAGAAAATGGCTGCCCAGGGAACTGGCTTATCTATTCGACTGAGAATGTACCAGAAGCTGCTGCAGGTGTGACCCAAGGGAGCCAGGCTACACCTGAATCTGGCAGTGCAGCTAGATGTCATCTATATGGTTTTGGTTTTACAAGCATGCAAAATGTAAGTACTATAAAGTCATGGAGACTTGGATGAAGGATGCACGAAGGTACCAACACCAAACAATTGGGATCTCTACACAGAGCTCCGGAGTGGGTTTTGTGAAGCTGCGAAGGTGATATCGAAGCTTGCAGGAGAACCCAAGATCTGAGAGATGCCACAAGTGTGGACCATCATAGAAGAAAGCTGTAGAGACCTAATGGAGTCAACGCAAGTGTGCTAGCTAGTTTTGGGGGTTTTGTTTATTTGTTTTGTTTATTTTTTGTCAGCTTTTCACAAGCTAGAGTTCTATGGGCAGCGGGAACCTTAACTAAGGGATTGTCTCCATCTTGTTGCTTGCAGGAAGGTCCATAGGGGCACTGACTTATGGCTGACATGGGAGGTTCCAGCCCACTGTGGGTGGTGTCACCTTTGGCCAGGTGGTCCTGGTTGGTACAAGAAAACAAGCTGAGCAAGCACCGAAGAGCAAACCTGTGAGCAGCACTCCTCATCGGCTTCTGCTTCATTCCCACCCCAGGTTTCTGTCTTGAGATCCTGCTCTACCTTCGCTTGATGATGGTCTGCAATATGGACGCATAAGCCAAATAAATCCTTTCCTCCCCGAGTTACTTCGGGTGGTGATGTTTTTTTTAATCACAGCAGTAGAAAACAAACTAGGAGTCCAAGAAAGGGTCCAGAGAAGCTCTCGATGGTAGAATTAGATAATAGGTGATATGACCTCAACCCCTGAGTGTTTGTCTTAGAGTTTCGGGGTTTGGTGTTTTTCCGGATGGGTGCTGGCATTTGGTCTGGTCTTCCCTTGCTATTTGTTCATTGCTCGTATTGCAGTGATGAAAACAACATAAGAAAAGTATCTACGTTGATTGACGGTGTGAATGGCAGGGAAGCCATGGAGGTGGGTACATAAGGCAGCCGACCATGCCAAAGCTGCACTCATGTTGGTGCTCAGCTGGCTTCCTGATCTCTCTCTCTTTATTCAGTATGGGACTCTGTTGTCTGACAGAACTTTTCTAGGGGAGACACTACTGGCGTCTACTCACCCTAGATAGGAAGTCCATAACAGACCAAACTATGGATTCCACCAAAATCCAACTTGATGAACTCTAGTTCATCAAGGGGCTACTTACAAGAATATGAGTAAGATGTTACTTACAGGAGCAGAAATGACTCCCAGGCAGCTGCATCAGCAAAGCCCACCCCAACATAGGCAACAGCTCCCAAAGCTGGGAACCTGCAGCACACTGCACAGCCTGCAGGCAGCTCAGCAGGTTGGAGGGTGTCCTTTCCAAGTGACTCTGGTATTAAACTTCTACACAGCTTAGATGGCCTGTGCTTCTTCCAGACAGCTGGTCTTATCTCAGAAGCTGCAACGTGGCTTGTATACTGTGGCAGGGAGGAGCCTATTGTATCTGGTCAGTTTCAGAGACTTCCTGAAGCTATTTTGTTGTTGTTGTTGTTGTTGTTTACCTTTCTTTTTAAGGATTTCCCCTGTGGGATGAAAGGTTTCGGTCTCATAGGGACAGACACAACAGACTCTAGTGTAGATGGTGCCATCTATACTCAGGCTGTGTTGTCTGTCTTGTTTTATGTCAATTTGACATAAGCTAGAGTCATCTGGGGAAAGGAAACCTCAACTGAGAAAATGCCCCCACCAGACTGGCCTGTGGGCAAGCCTGTGATGCATTTTCTTATTTGGTGACCCATGTGGGAGGGCCCAGTCCACTGTGGGAGGGGCCACCTGGAGGAAGATAGTCCTAGACCGTCTAAGAAAGCAAAACAAGGGAGACTTGAGGGGAAAGTCAGTAAGCAACATTCCCCGATGGCCTCTGCATCAACTCCTGCCTCCAGGTCCCTGCCCTGCTTTCCTTCAGTGATGGACTGAAGTGTGGAAATGTAACCCTGAAACAACTCGCCAAGCTGCTTTTGGTCCTGGTGTTTTATCACAGGATTAGACCCCTGAGGCACGGGTTAAGTCTTCCCTCTTAATTAAACCTCTCTGGGCACCCTCCAAGCTATACCCAGAGGGTATCTCCTGGTAACATCTAAACATAGTCAAGCTGACCATGAAGATGAACCAGCACAGCGTCCAGGTGATCCCATGGTCCCTGGTTATGGGAGCTGTACAGTGTGGTGTATGCCCCATGTTAAGAATTTTCCTAACGTGAGCTCTCTGCCAACACAAAAAAATCCCTATCAAGCCAAATGACAACGAGCCAAATTAAAGGATATGGGGCAGGGGGAGACCACACAGGGACTTTCCGGGGAGCAGTTTAAATAGACTGGGGGCGTGGTCAGGGTTTTTGGCGGGCTGCCTCTTCCCTCCTCGGGGGAGGGGCCAACGTTTGGCAGGCACAGGGGCGGGGCCTCCAAAGATGGAGGCCAGAGACCAGGACTTGCACCCTGTTCAGATACACTCTTGGTTTTATTCTGATATCTTTCTGTTGAGTTTCCTCTTCTCTCATCTAGGAACAGTGTGTTTCCTCTGCGTCACTGTGCACCGGAAGCACCTGATTTGGCTTTTAATCTGTTAATTTGAAAAAAAAAATCTCACTGTTAAATGGTTGCCTTGCGTTCTAGAAGAGACCTTAAATCTTGAACGGTGTTGGAACTATAAGACTATGGAAGCTATGGGCTGGATTCATTTTGCACTAACTACTGTCATGGTGTCACCATGGTCACAGATGGACCCCATTCCATAAGGAAGCATCACTCAATAACATATAGAAGATCTATGCATATAAGAATTCCTTACATGTCTCATTACCCGTAGCAAGGCTCATGGAACTACCACCATAGCAAGAAGGCAGAGCACCACACACCATACAGGGAAGAATACCTTATCTGATTCCCCACCATGGGTGCTCTGTCCCCAGGATGTTTGGCCTCAGTGGCATGCCTTGCCACACACAGCCTGTAGAAAGCATGTTTACTTGGGGTATCTGTCAATTTTTAAAAATAATATCTTGGTTATTTCTTGGCTTCCTGAATATATAAAATTTATCACCAGCCTGCCAATTTTCAGAAACTAGGAAAGTCTGCAGGGACATGACTAGAATCTCATTGAATTAAATTACAAAGATTGAACTCTAAAAAAGATTGCATTTTCTAATCAATTATGTTCTCTCTTTACATATGATTAAATTTCCCTCAATAACATTTATCTATAATGAGCTTGCCTATTTTCCATTCTGTTCATTATTAGGTATTTCCTTTGCACTGTTTTAAGTACTATCTCTGATGTTGCTTTTCATCTATTGTGGGGTGCATACTGATATTTATCTGATTTAGTTTCCAACGGGTTTGCTAAGCACTCTCGTTCATTTCATTCAACTTTATGGCACCTACTTTTAGAGTTTTGTGAAGAAAATCATTGTTTGCAAATTATTTTAATTCTATTTCTTCCTTTGGCTCTGTTTAGTTTTACTGTTGTGTCTTCGTGTGGGCTTGGCAAGTGGAAAAGAAACCGTGCTGCTTTGTATCAGCCAGCAGTAGATGGTTGATAACGGGCCAAGGAAACATACGATAAAGAACGGCCAACGGCGCTAAGATGTGCCAACCTGTCTCTCATATTTGTCTACTTGACAGAATGAAGTAATTTTCCTTTATGATAAAGTTTAAAATTCTTGATTCAGAAACCTCTATATAATCTGCTTCTGGCCACCTCTTCATATCCATCTTTGCAAACTGTTCCTTCCACAGATGACTCCCAGCAGAAAGCTCCCTCCTTCCCATTTCTCAGACCCACATCCTCCTGTCTCTGCCTCCAAAGTCGACACAGGAGTCGATCACATTGTAAGTTTCCATACCTTTGCCAGGCCCATGCCACTATCTCTTGGTAGACCTTTGTCCTAATTTCTCAGTTGATGCCCGACTTCTGCATCGGCTTTCTGTTGCTACTTTTAAAGGTCATCACCAGATCAGCAGCTGGAAACTGTCATGTTTCCATAGTGATCCCCTCTGCCATGGGTGCTGCTCCAGGTCTCACAGAGTCAGTGCTGAGAGGACTGTGTGTGTTTCTTTCTCCAAACTGCAGATGGATTCATTCATAAGATAACCCAAGTTGCTGACTGAATTCAGTTTCATATGGGCATAAGGCTCTAATTTCCTCCTGACCACTTGCTGGGGAGGGCAGTTGTCAACCCTTAAAGTGAACCCCTGTTTCTTGGCTCTTTGGGTCCTTCAGTATCCCCAAAGAAGACCAGGTCTAAGCCTTTGGATGTCTCACTTCTCTTTGCTATCCTCTTTAGCTTCGTCGTTCCTCTATCTCGCTCAGTCCTTCTCTCTCCAGACAGAGGGCTCCACTCCTCCAAGGACACAAGTGATTAGAACTGTCTCATCTATATAATCTAGGACAATCTATTTCAAGGTCTGCCGATTGGTAACTCTAATTCCATCTGCAGACTCCCGCCACAGGAGTGCCTAGATCAGCCTTGGACGGAATAAGTACAAGACAGGAGTACTGGGGATAATCCTTGGAATTCTGCCTGTTATAGCTTGTCTATAATCTATTTCTACCACAACTAGATTGGACTTCATTAATGAATATTAATGCTTCATTGACTTCCCCTCCTTCAGTGTAAGCATCAAAAACACTGAGGCACTACAAAACCTTACGGATGTTGTCTGTCCCCCAGCACCATGTGTGCTCACGGCTCAGCTCTTCAACCCCAGCCAGTCACGAGGGTGGAACTTTGTATCTCCTCCCTCTCCTCGCTCCCTTACTGCCCTCCTCTTCCCCTTACCCCCTCCCACCCTGTGCACCTTAAAATAAATCAGAATATTTGCTTCCAACATTTTCTCCCCCACTAGAATCTAACTCACTAGAGGTTGGGGGAGGATTTGTCTTGGTCTCCATTGCATCTTCAACATACAGCATGGCACTGGGAATGGAGGTGGTACTCCATTAACATTTATAGAGTTAACAAATGAGGCATTTGTTACTTTGGGAGGATATTTTTTCTTTTCTATTTTCTTTTCATTGAAAAGAGATTCTTTTCTTACATAATATATCATGATTATGATCTCTCCCCCTCTACTTCTCCCAGTTCCTCCCACCTCCTTCCCATCCAGATCCACTCTTCTAATTAGAAAATGAACAGGTTTCTTATGGATAATAATAAATAAAATAATACAAAAACTAACCCATTGGAGTTGAACAAAACAAGCAAACAGAAGGGAAAGAACCCAAGAGAAAGCACAAGAAACATATAAAGATCCAGAGACCCACTTGTTAGAACACTCAGGAATCTCATAAAGATACTAAGCTGGAAGCATTAATATATGCACAGGAAGTCTTAAGTTGGGAACGTAGGTCCCAGTCCCTCGCATCTTCCCCAGCCCCCAGGCCTGGTCTGGACTTCAAATCCCAGCAGGCCAGGGGAGGGGTCAGGACCACTCCCCAGGGTACTTAAGTGATCCCCTAAAAGAAGAACACGTGGTCTCCCTTTCTTCCTCCCAGGAATCGCGTTTTTGAGGCTTCCCGGTTTCCCCCTCCAGGCCACCGGAGAGTGCAGATCTCCCATTAAACCTGGATATTTCTTAATTTGGCTTGTTTTGATCTGGCTTCACTGGGAATTTTCGCATCGGCAGGAAACTAATATTAGAAAATATTCCTAACAGGAAGGACCTGGTGCAGACCTGTGCAGACCCTGTGCATGCCGTCTCACCCTCTGTGAGTTCACATGAGCTTCGGTCATGTTGATTTAGAGGGCCTTGTTTTCTTGGTGTCCTCCACCCCTCTGGCTCTTACACTCCTTCTGCCTTCTCTTCAGCAGAGTTCCCTGAACCCTGAGAGGAAAAATTTGGTGAAGAGATCCCACTTAAGGTTGAGTCTCTTATTCCCTACACAGTGTCTGGCTATGGATCTCTGTATTTGTTCCTATCTGCCACAGGAGGAACTTCTCTAATAAGGGATGAGCAGGGCACTAATCTGTGAATATAGCACAATAACATTCAGAGTCATTTTACTGCTGCGTTGTTTTTGAACAGCCCATCTGTTCTTTCCCTAGGTCCTTGGACCGTCTCAGGTTCCTGGTCACTCAGCAGTGTAGGTTATGGGTTCTATCTTCTGGAGTGGGTCTTATGTCAAATCAGACATTGGCTGGCTACTCCCACAAGTTTATGCCATCATTGCCCTAGCCTATTTTGCAGATAGAACACCATTGTAGATTCAAAGGTATGTGGCTGTGTTGGTGTTTACGTTTCTCTTTTGGTAGCATGCAGAATAAATACCCTTCTCTACCAAAGACATTAGCATTTAGGGGTGAAGGGTGTTGTAATAAGAGCGGCGGGGCTGTGTCCCCAGCACCCCGGCCGCCTGGCTAGCTTATGCCCCGAAATAACAACACACAAATTGTATTCTTTTAAACACTGCCTGGCCCATTAGTTTCAACCTCTTAACCCATTTCTAATAATCTATATAGCACCACGAGGTGCGCTTACCAGGAAAGATTCAGCATGTCTGACCTGGTGGCTGGCTGCATGTCTGCCCTGGAGAGAGCTGCATGGCGTCTGGCCCTGAGAGGAGCTGCATGACTTCTTCTCTGCTCCAAAGAGCAGAGCTGTGAGTCTGAGCTCACTTCCTCTTCCTCCCAGCATTCTATTCTGTTTACTCTTCCCACCTATGTTTTAACCTATGAGGGCCAAGCAGTTTCTTTATTGCTTAACCAATGAAATCAACAGATTGATATATGACACTCCCACATCAGAAGGGTTTATGTAGACACCAGCTAGTGTTGTCTTCAGTATGGGGCTTTGACGTCAGTTTGTAAAGAGCAACCTAGTGTCTTAGCAACAACCTGGGTTGTTTGGGGATTCACGTGGGACCCCATTATCCAGCAACTCAATTAAATGTAACCCAGTCTGGTACTGGGAACTTCATTTGATGACAAGAGATAGGCAGTTGGGGCTCTCTTTCCCCCATTATTTGGCGATTTCATTTAGAGTGCCTGTCGTATATGTGTATATTTCAGGAAGCTTCTACTGTATTAGGTCTCCCTCTGTAAGAGGCTTTTAGGTTCTTGTGTCCACAGATTAGCACTAGAGAAACCAGGAAAGTTGAACACACAGGACTGTCTCTTCAAAGGGAGAGATGTATAACCTGTTATTTTGCCCAGAGGGCTGGGGGCGGAGGTCATTACCAACCTGGCAACCTTTGTGCTGTCTATGTGACTAAGGCCACAGAGGAACCTCCTCCAGATCCTTATCTTGGGCTCATTTTCTCAGTTAATCTGTCTCTAGTTTCTGACTGTTACGAACAGAGCAGCAATGAACATGGTTAAGCAAGCAATCTCCATAGTAGGATGAAGCACCTTTTAGGTATATGCCCAAAGTGGTACAGCTGGATCTTGAGATAGATTGGTTCCCATCTTCCTGAGGAACTGCTACACTGATATCCATATCAGCTGTACAAGTTTGTGGTCCCACCAGCAGTGGATATGAGTGTTCCCCTTATTGCACAACCTTGCCGGCATGAACGTCATTTGTTTTGATCTTGACCATTCTTACATGTGTAAGATGAAATCTCAAAGTAGTTTTGTTTTGCATTTCTCTGATGGCTAAGGATATTCAACAATTATCCACATGTTTCTCAGCCATTTGAGTTTCCTCTTTTGAGAATCTGCTGTTTAGATCTGTATCCCATTTTCAATTGGGTTATTTGTTTTCTTGATACCAAGTTTTTTGAGTTCTTTATATTTTGGATATTGGCTCTCTATCAGATGTGCAGTTGGTAAAAATCTTTTCCCATTCTGTAGGCTACTCTTTCTCTGAAAGGCATTGTCCTTTGCCATGCAAAGATTTTCAGATTCAAGAGGTCCCATTTATTAATTGATCTTCATGCCTGTGCTCCTGGTGTTCTGTTCAGACAATCTTTTCCTGTGCCAACGCATTCAAGGCTATTCTCCTCTTTCTCTTCTATCAGGTTCAATGTATGTGACTTAATGTGGAGGTCTGCAACACATGTGGAGTTGAGTTTTGTGAAGGGTGATAACTATGGTTCTATTTCCATTCTTCTACATGCAACCATCCAGTTTGACCAGTACCATTTGATGAAGATCCTGCCTTTTTCTGGTGAGTATTTCTGGCTTCTTTACTAAAATCAGCTGTCCACAGGTGTGTGGATTCATGTCTGAGTTCTCAGTTTGATTCTATTGACCAGTGTGCCTGTTGCCAATGCCATGCTGGATTTATTACTATAATTTTTTAGTCCTGTTTAAAATCACTACCTCCTGAAGTTCTTTTATTCTCCAGGATTGTTTTTACCAATCCTGAGGTTTTTTGTGTGTGTTTTTATACAAAGATGAAAATTATCCTTTCAATTTCTGTGTTGAACTTTCCATGGGGATTGCATTGAATCTTTAGATTGCTCTTGGTAAGATGATCATTTTTACTATTAAATTCTACTGATCCAGGAACATTGGCGATCATTCTATCTTCTGATATCTTCTTCATTTTCTCTTCCCAGTGTCTAAAAATTTTTATCACACAAGTCTCTTACCTACTTGGTTAGAGTTACCCCTAAATATTTTATATTATTTGAGGCTATGTGAAAGGCGTTACTGATTTCTCTGAGTTAAATTTGTATCCAATACCTTGCTGAAAGTGTTTATTAACTAGAGAGGTTTCCCAGTGGAATTTTTAGGGTCATTTATGTATTCTATCATGTCATCTGCAAATAAAGATGTTTTGAATTCTTCCTTTCTAGTTTGTATCCCCTTATCTCCTCAGTTGTCCTATGGTCTAGTTAAAATTTCAAGTACTAATTTGAATAAATATGAAGAGAGTGGCCAACCATGTCTTCTTCCTGATATTAGTGGAATTATTGTGAGTTTCTCTCTATTTATTTGATGTTGGCTGTGGGATTGCTGTAAACTGCCTTTATTATGTTGAGCTATGTCTCTTGTATCCCTGATCTTTCCAGGACTTTGATCATGAAGGGATGTTGGATTTTGTCAAAGGCCTTTTCTGCATCTAATGAGTAGATCATATGGGTTTTGTCTTTTAGTTTGCTTATATGGTAGATTACATTTGTCTATTTGCATATGTTGAACTATCCTTGTATGTCTATTATGAAGCCTGCTTGATCATGGTAGATGATCTTTTTGATGTGTTCTTAGATTCAGTTTGCAAATATTTCATTAAGAAGTTTTGCATGTGTGTTCATGGGGAAATTGGTCTGCAGTTCTTTCTTTGTTGGGTCTTTATATGGTTTAGGTATCAGGGAGTCTATGAGCTTATAAAAATGATTTGGTCAATGCTCTTTCTGGTTCTATTTCATGAAACAATTTGAGGAGTATTGGCATTAGCTCTTTAACTCTTGTTTGAAAGTCTGGTAGAATTCTGTGCTAAAACCATCTGACCCTGGTCTTTCTTTTTTGGTTGGTAGACTTTTAATGGCTGCTTCTGCTTCTCACTGGGATTATATATCTGTTTAAGTTACTTATCTTATCTTGATTTAACTTTGGTCAGTGGTATATATGGAGAAAATAATCGACTTTTTTTTTAGATTTTCTAATTTGGTGGATGTACTGGCTAGTTTTGTGTATCAACTTGATGCAAGCTAGAGTCATCATAGGGGAAGAAGTCTTAGTTGAGATTCAGATGCAAGTCATTTTCTTAATTTGTGGTCAATGGGAGAGGGCCCAGCTCATGGTGGGTGCAGCCATTCCAGGACTGGTGGTCCTGGGTTCTCTAAGAAAGCAGGGTGAGCAAGCCATGGAAAGCAACCAGTAAGCAGCACTCCTCCATGGCTTCTACATAAGCCCCTGCCTTCAGGATCCTACCATGTTTGAGTTCCTGTCCTGACTTCATTCATTGGTGAACAGCAATGTGGAAGTGTAAGCTAAATAAATATTTTCCTCCCAACTTGTTTTTGGTCATGGTGTTTCATCACAGCAATAGAAACTCTAAGACAGGGAGTGCAGGTTTTTAAAGTATGTCCTTATGACTCTCTGGATTTCCTCGGTATCTGTTGTTACATCCTCTTTCTCATTCCTAATTTTGAGAGCTTGCATGTTCTATCTCTGCCTTTTAGTTAGTTTGGATAAGGGGTTGTCAGTCTTAATGATTTTCTCATAGAATCGACTTCTTGTTTCACCAATTCTCTGATTTAGTTTTTGTGTTTGTTTATTTGTTTCTACTTTATTGATTTCATCCCCGAGTTTGATTATTTCTTGCCATGTATTCCTTTTGGGTGCGGTTTCTTCCTTTTGTTCTAGAGCTTTGCCCCAATTTTTCCATGTAGGTACTTAGAGCTATGAACTTGCCTCTTAGAACTGCCTTCACTGGGTCCTGTGAGTTTGTGTATGTTGTATTTTCATTTTCATTCAATTCTAGAAAGTCTTTAAATTTTGTCTTGGCCCATTTTTTATTCAGTTGTGAGTTGTTCAGTATCTATGAGTTTGTAAGGTTTTTGTTGCGTCTGTTTTTGAAATCCAGCTTTATCCGTTGTGGTCAGATAGTATGCAGGGGGTTATTTCAATTTCTGTATCAGTTTAGATTTGTGTCCAAATGTGTGGTCAGTTTTGGAGAAAGTTCTGTGAAGTGAAGAGAAGAAGGTACATTCTTTTGTGCTTGAGTGAAATGCCCTGTATATTTGTTAGGTCCATTTGGTTTATAGTGTCAGTTAGCGTCAGTATTTCTATGTTTTGTTTTGTGTGGATGACCTGTCTATCGGTGTGAGTCAGGTACAGAAGTCTCCCATTATCAATGTCTAAGAGTGGCTATGCGATTGAGTTGTAGTGTGTTTCTTTCATGAAATTGGGTGTCTTTGTGATTGGTTCATAGATGTTAAGAATTGCAATATCTGGACACCTGCTCACAGGTGCCAACTCACAGGTGTCCAGCAAAGTAAGCTAAAAGGAAGCCAGGGACTTGTGCTGGGGACTGTAGGGGGGGTCATCTCCTTCTGAGAGGGAGCTAAATGATCACTGCTTTCCTAAACTTTGCTCAAGCTTGTGCTTGGTGCTTGGAGAGACTCAATCTCTCTCTCATAAAAAGATCGGAAGGTTTTTTATTACCTTGAGTATCAGTACCTGTGATGCATCTTAATTATGCGTAAGATGTCATTTTAGTCATTTCTAATTATTACCAAATTCCTAAATTTTTTGTCCATGGATTTTTGAGCCAGACTAAAACTTTCTTAGTCCACCTGTATGATCTACAGTACATTTGGTTGACAAACAGAATAGATGTTAGTACATAGAAATGAATTAATTTAGGAACATATGGGATCCGAGCTATCAATAACATGTAATCATTCCTTCTCTAGAATTCAATTTCTTCATTCTGATTGTTGTAATTATGGCTTGTGTTGTTTCTGGGATAGTGGGTGACATTGGCAACTGTTGCAGCATATTCTAATTAGACTGTTTTTACCATTTTAATTTTTCAAAATTTTTGATTTGTTGCTGTCAAATAAAGTAAACTGAAAATTTTGTTATATGTAATAAATGAAGTTTGTGGCTCCTACAAAAAAAAAAGAATTGCAATATCTGTCCTCTTGGTGGAACTTTTTTTATGAGTATGGAGTGTCCTATCCTCTTCTTATTAGCTTTTGTTTGAAGTCTGTTTTGTCAGATGTTAAAATGGCTACCAGCGTGCTTCTTAGGTCCACTTGCCTGGAATATCTTTTTCTATCTTTTTCCCCTGAGGCGATGCCTATCTTTGATGTTTAGGTTTGTTTTTGGTTGCAGCAGTTTCTTGATTCAAAAAACAGCAGATGGGGCCTGTTTTTGCATTCCTTCTGTTAGCCTGTGTCTTTTCATTGGGGCACTGAGACCACTGATGTTAAGAAACATCATTGACCAATGATTGTTGCTTCTGGCATTTTTTGTTTTTACTTTTGTTTTGTTTTGTTTGTATGAATGTGTGTGTGTGTGTGTGTGTGTGTGTGAGAGAGAGAGAGAGAGAGAGAGAGAGAGAGAGAGAGAGAGAGAGAG
>JABTXL010000186.1:10653020-10697032 GCA_025134845.1 Neodon shergylaensis
TGTGTGTGTGTGTGTGTGTGTGTGTGTGTGTGTGTGTGTGTGTGTGTATGCATGCACAATGTATGCATACATAAGTGTACAGGTGCATGACCTGTGAGCACAAGCAGAGGGCAGAGGAGGGTGTCAGTGTCCCAGTCTCTCTACCTTGTTCCTTTGAGACAGGGTCCCTCACTGAACCTGGGGTTAGACTGGCCACCAGTGATTCCAAATGACCCTTGTACCTCTACCCCACATAGCACTGGGGTTACAGGTTCTCAGCCACACCCGGCTTTTTACATGGTGCTGGGATCCTCATATTTGAGCAGCAAGCACTGTTACCCACTGAGCCATCTCTCCAGTTCCAAGAATAATGTTTTAATGTGATGATCCGTATTGTGTTTTGGAAAGATGGGCCTAGAGTCGGTGCATAGCCGATACTGAGAAATGAGGAGAACAGCACAGAGGTCTTTTCTTGTCTCCGTGGAGAAGTGATGAAAGCCTGGACGTGGTAAGCATCTAGGAATGGGTCGCTGGAACAGAGACATCAACTTATGTGGTTAGAGGTTGGAGAGGGTGGGAGGAGAGGGTCTGGAGGCCTAACAAAGCATCCAGGCCTTGTTATTACAGATGCAGGGAATTTGGCAAGACTCGGGCTTGAAACACAAGTTATACTTTATAGCTATTGACTCGGGACCAAACGTTACATGTGTGTGCAAGCACACCCACACCCCACACGCAGGCACTCATAAATAAAATTCTTGAACAGAGCTGGTTGACTATTGGGCATGCGTAACTGTCATTGTTCATCCAGTATGAACACTAACAACAAAAAATGTCTCTAAGCAGTGATTGGATAGAACAGTCTTGGCCACTGTGACTGTAGAACTCAGCCAAGAATAAGTGTGGCTGCGGCCCCAGGTTCAAACCCAAGCTCTCATCCAGAAGAAACTGAATCAGCTCAAACAAATTGATTAGTCTCTCTGTGTCTCAATTTCTACACCAGTCATGGGAATAATGTCAACACTAGTTGCTTTTTTGAGTATTTAATGCAATATTACTCATGGATGCTTGGAGTAATTCCCCAGATTGAGCATGCTCAGTAAGCGTCAGACCTTTCCCATCATCCTAGGGCTAAAGCTCAATGTTTCCAGGCTCAGAAGCTGTCACATGTTTGGGGCAGGGAGGAAGCACACTACTCAGACAAGGCTTTGGGAGAGCAATATAATATCACTTCTTCAAAATGTCACTCAAATGGTGGTAACTCTCTTTGTAACAGCTCATTTCCCGTGTCCCTGCTACAGTAATTTCCACTCTGAATAGAACCCAGCTACCTTTATGAGGCTTTAGTCCCTCTTGTAGACCCTTTATTGAGGTGCTCTGAGGATCTGAACGTGTTTTAGCTTTGGGAGGTGGCACCTGCCTTGCAAGCTTTCTGTGTGATGAGAGTATTTTCAGCCAATGCTGTTTATTTAAAAATGCTATTTCCTTCTTGATATGTGGTGCAGGATCCAGCCGTACAGAACTGTACCCGATGTACCCTGTGAGGATGGAGAGATTTCCTTCCAGCTCATCTCAGAGGGGCTCATTATGGTCTCCTTTGCCTCATCCAGTCCACTGAGGCTCTCAACAGTGCAAAGGGGTGGGGTGGAGATGTGCTTAGTCTGTCTGATGGCTGAAGCTAGAGTCTGCCCTGTTCTGCCCTCTGCTCACTTCTGTCATCACATTCAATAATAGCTTAACAGCTACTTCTTCTGCTCCTCATTTATTTTATTTATTTACTTATTTATTTGTTTTTGTTTCTTGTTTGTTTGTTTGTTTTTGTTTCACTGTGTCGCCTTGGCTGTCCTGTAGACTAGGCTGGCCTCGAACTCACAGAGATCCTCCTGCCTCTGCCTCCCAAGTGCTGGGATTAAAGGCCTCCATCATCAGTCACCACCACCTCCTCCTCTTTTCCACTCTCTAACATCCCTGTACTTGATGTCTTAATTTTTTCTCCATGCTCCAGCCCACCCTCGGCAATCAGTCTCAACCTTTTATCTTTTTCACTCTTTTATTTTTTTATATTTTTCCTTCTTTCAATAGCAGCTTCCTTTCTGCTCTCATACCCTATATAAGGTGAAGTTATATATTTATATAAAGTCTGCGATCCACAATAACACAAAATATATTATTTCTCTTATACCTGTAACCTGCTTCACTCAATACAGTAAGTTCATTTTGCCATTTTCTAAATGACATCATTTTATTCTTCTTTATGGATGATGGAAGTCGTTTATACATAGTCACACATTGTCTTTACCTAGTCATATGTTAGTAGACATGGAGAGTGAGTCTATAACCAGGCTATTGTGGACAGGACTTAGAGAACATGGATATTTTTGCATCTCTGTAACACGTGCCATTAGAGTCCTTCAGGTTGAAACCCAGATGTGGTAGAGCTGGGCTCTGTGATACTTCTCTCAGTTTTCTGAGGAAAGCCCCTGCAAAATTCCTCAGTGGTTACTCCAATTTGCAGAGTCAAGGTACCCTTCTTCTCACATCCTTGCCAGCATTTGCTGGTTCCTTTCTGGCAGCCATTCTGACTTTAAACTTTCATTTCTGAGGGGTAAGTATGCTGAACGTTCTCTCTTTTGTTCATCAGCCATTTTACTTCACTTTTGAGAACCACCTGTTCATTTTTCTAGAACATTCATTGATTGCTTTGTTTTATTTGTTGGTATTTAATTTTTGAAGCTCTGTATATATTTGAGACATGAACCCCCTGGTATAGAGCTAGATTTTCTCACATTCTGCAGGCCGTCTTTGCCTGTCGACTGCTCCCTTTGCTCTACAGAAAACTTTTCATCACGTGCCTCCCCATTTTTCTATTCTTGATACAATTTGCTGAGCTAGTGAAGTCCTCTCCAGAAAGTCTTCGCCCACGTCTAGACCTTATGTTTGTGTATAGAAGGTCAGAAGTCTTCATTCTCAATACAGTAAGGCCTTTGGTCAATGCTGAATTGATCCTTTTTCTGTGAGGTGAGAGGATCCACATGTATTCTCCTACCTGTGGATTCTCTCCCAGCACCATTTGGGGAAGAGGCTGTCTTCCCACAATATATGTTTTTGAGACTTTTATCAAAATTTTGTTGGCTTTAGCTGCATGGGTTTGTCCCCCCCCCCTTCCTCCCACACACTCTCTTTTCCTCCCTCTCCCTTCTCTGTGTCTTGTCTGTCTGTCTGTCCCTCCTTTTCCCCTCTCTGTGTCTCTCTCTGTCTGTCTCTGTGTCTCTGTCTGTCTGCCTCTCTCTCATATGTATATGTGTTGTGCCAGTATCATGTCATTCTTATAGTGCTGTAACATAACTTGCAATCAAATGTTTTGGACCTCCAACGTTACTTTTTGTTTAGGTGGGTCTTTTCTATCTTCTGGTATCATTATAAATGTCTTTCATTGGTGATTTATTTTTTTGCTTATTTGTCTAGGTTTATTCTTAGATATTTTTGCAGCTATTGTAGATATGTTTGTTTCCCTGATTTCTTTTTCTGCATGTTTATAATTATCTAAAGAGCAGAAATATATACAAAAGATTTATTAGAGTGGCTTACAGGCCATGATCCAGGCAAACCAATAATATCTGTGTCCTAATAGAAATGTCAAGAATCTGATAGGTGTGCATATGTCTCTGGATGTCTCAGAGAGTCCAACCTGGTGCTGTGGTCATAGGGGACTCCCAGAAAGCTGCTGGGTTTCAGTCTTTGCTGGAGTCCTGAAGTAGATAGTCCCAGTACCAGGGGAGAAATACCTAGCAATGGGATGGATGAGTTTGCCAGTGAGAGTTTGTGCAAGCAGGCAAAAACTTCTTTCCATTCTTTTCTGTGGGCTACTATTAGAAGGTGTGACCAGATTTAGGGTGTCTTCCCACCTCCCCTGATCCAGTCAAGTGAATCCCTCACAGGTGTGCTCAGCTTCTTGGGCTTTAGTTGACTCCACATGTAGTCAAGTTGAGAGGGCTAAGTGGAGGGGCCAGAATTTCTTATGAAAAGGATATTATCTGCAAATGGATGATTGAATTCTCCACTTTCTCTTTGTCTATTTCTTTTTGTTTTCTGGTTGCTTTATTTAAGACATCAAGGACTATGTGGAATAAGAGTAGACAAAATACAATGACATATATGTTGAACCAGGCTTACATGCCTGGAGTGAAATCCATTTGGTATTGATGAATGATCCTTTGGGTGTAAAGGTAAATTGAGTTTGCAAATATTTTATTGATAATTTATATATGAATTTCATTAAGGAGTTTGACCTATAATTTGATGTGAGAGTGTCATATATCAATCTGTTGATTTCATTGGTTAAGTAATAAAGAAACTGCTTGGCCTCATAGCTTAGAACATAGGTGGGTGGAGTAAACAGAGCAGAATGCTGGTAGGAAGAGGAAGTGAGCTCAGACTCGACAGCTCTGCTCTCTGGAGCAGAGACGCCATGCTCCTCTCTCCCGGGCAGACGCGATAGCTCTGCTCTCTGAGGCAGATGCACACAATGAAGCAAGCCTCCAGGTCAGACATGCTGAATCTTTCCTGGTAAGACCGGTGCTACACAGTTTATTAGAGATGGGTTGATCGGGATATCAGAATTAGCCAGTAAGGGCTAAAGCTAATGGGCCAAGCAGTGTTTAAATGTGTTATTTCGGGGCATAAGCTAGCAGGCGGCTGGGGTGCTGGGGATGCAGCCCCGCCACTCCTATTACTACAATAATTTTCTTTTTCTGTTGTGAACTTTTCCATTTTTAAGATTGAGATAGTACTGGCTTTAAAAAATGAGTTTGCTAGCATTCCTGTCCTTTCTATTTGTGGGATAATTGGAGGAGTGTTGGTGTTGGTTCAGTAAAGACTTGATAAAACTGACAGAATTCAGCAGTGAACCCACCGAAGTCTGAGGTTTGTTTTTGTTTGCTTTGTTTTACTTCAGTCTTACTGCTTATTATATATTTACTTAAAAATTTGATCCCTCTTGGCTTAATTTTGGTAGGTTATATGCGTCTAGAGCCACTGTTCTGAGGAGCGTTTCAATGTCCAAGTTTCGGAGTTATAAAGAATACAAATGTCTCCTATACTTGTAATTTTGTTGTTGTCGTATGTCTCTTGCTGACCAAACCTTTCCTAGTGCCTGATATGCAGCCCTCGCTATCCCTATCTGCATCTTGATTTCTGAAATAGTTCCCTCTTCTGAACTGAGGTTTCCTCCCAGATAGGCAAAGTAGACTGCTAGCTTGAGGTTCTGATTCTTTATTACAGTGTTAAAATCCTTATGCTCCCTTCCCAAATGTAGCATCTCAGTCTTCCCGATGTTTCCTTTCACACCAAGGCTTTCACTGACTCCCACCACTCTATTCACCATGGCCTGCCGCTCAGTCGGACTTTCAGCAAAACAGCGACTGAATGTGTTTGAAATGGCATGTCTCAGGAGGACTATAAGCATCACATGAAGAGATAGTCTGTACAATGATGACATTAAGAAACATCTCCATCTACAGAAGAATGTGAACTACAGGATACGACAATGGTGCTTGAGATATCTCAGCCATATTATGAGAATGAATGACAGCAGATACCCGAAGATAGTATTGCTTGTAGGAGTGCACAGGATAAGGCAAAGAGGAAGCAAACACACACACACACACACACACACACACACACACACACACACAAAACACTGGATAGACAGCATAAAGGAAGACTGTAGAATCTTGGGTATGACAACAACACAAGCATCTAGAACTGCTCAGGATAGGAACAACTGGAGAACTGCCATAAACAGGATGCTCATGCACACTTAACAGGGTGTAAATGATGAATGAATGGATATGTTTCTAGAAGTTTTTCTATATTTCCAATTTTTGCAACATAAGCTTTTCAAAACATTTCCTAAAAATCCTTTGAGTTTCATTGATGTCTAATTTTATTAACTTCTCTCTCTTTCTCTCTCTCTCTCTCTCTCTCTCTCTCTCTCTCTCTCTCTCTCTCTATTAGTTTGGTTGAGAGTTTGTCAGTCTTACCTTTTCAAAAACCTAAGTCTTGATTTCATTAATTTTTTTATTCTTCTCACTTCAAGGTTATTAATTTGTCTGTTCTTTATTATTTTTTCTGTGTACTGTTTTACTGTGTTCTAGGTTTTACTTCTTTTTTAATCATGACCTTGATCTGTATCATGAAGTTATTTAAGATCTCTCTGTTTTGTTTTGTTGAATGTAGGCATCTATAGTTATGTACTTACCCCATAGATCAACTTTCATGGTCTCCCACACGTCCTTAAAACTGTGTTTTCATTTCGTTCTATTCCTGACATTTTATATTTCCCTGCTGGTGTGTTTGATGGCCATTCTTCTTTCAATAGTGTGGTGTTCAATCTACATCAGTTAGTGTATTCTCTTCTTGGTTTTCAGTTTTATTCCCTTGTGATTAGACAGAATACAAAAAAAATTGTTTCATGTTTTGCATTTGCTAAGACTTTTTAAATCAAAAGCATAACTTAATGTATAAAAAGTTTCTAGAGCTCCCAAGAAGAATATGCATTCTGCAGTGTTGGGGTGGAACTTTCTGTAGGTGATCTTGAGTCCATTTGATCTAGAATGTCATTTAACTTCAGGGCTGTTACCTTATTTTTTTCCGCATAATCATTCTTTTGATGAACATGGACTGTTGGAGTTATGTGCTTTTACAGTACTGAGGTCATTTGGTGCCTCTCCATACAGTAATGTCCATGTTATGAAGTTAGACACACCAACGTTCAGTGCATATGCATTTATCATGGTAATGTTCTCATGGGTCACTCCTTTAGTTAACATGAATGACTTTTAAAAATCTCTTCTGATTAATCTTGGCTTAAAGTCCATTTTATCAGATATTAGTATTTCCACACCTTCTAGATTTCTAGTTCCATTTCCTTGGATTATCTTTTCCATCCTTTTATCCTAAGTGTTTGTCAGTCAGGATTCTTGTAGGTAACAAATACATGGATCCTATTTTAAATATAAGTTGCTAGTCCTTGTGTTTGGATTATGGAATTGAGACAATTCACATTCAGAGTTATTAATGAGAGCTATGTTGATTCTTGTCATTTCATGGTCGTATGGATGTTTAATACTTTTCTAATCAGTTACTTATTTACCGTTTTGATGTAATTTATTCACTCTGTGTACTCATGCATGTGTTTATCATTCCTTCCAGTGTATAGAATTCCTTCAGATGTCTTCCACAGTCCTGACTTAGTGGTCATGAATTACTTAGGTTTATGTTTCTCACTGAACGTTTTTCTTTCTTTTTCAGTTACAAAGGATAGCTTTGTTGGGTATAATAATCTGCATTGATAGTTGCAATCTTTCAGCGCTTTAAGTATAACATTCCATGCCTCTACCTTACCTGCTGCTACTCTAATGCTTTTTATCTTTCACATGATTTGATGCTCCTCTCTTGGAATTTTCAGTATTTCTCCTTTATTTTCTATGCTTGACATTTTAACTATAATGTGACATTAGAAGATCATTTTCCGTTATGTCTCTGATGTTCTATATTCCTTTGAGACTAGATGGCCATCACTTCCCCTAGGCCTGGGGAATTTTCTGCTATGATTTTATTAACATATTTTTTATACATTTAGCTTGCACTTCTCCCTGGTCTAGCCCATGACTTCCAGTTGTGAGCATGGCTCCCATAGTTCTGTTTGCACTTATCTCTTATGTCACCTATTCATTACCTGAGTGCTCTAATTCATCCACTTTTTATTAAAGCCCTGATATTAAATACTCCACTTTATCAGTGCTAATGGTGAGACTTTCCACCTAGGTTTATTGTTAGTCTGTTTGTTTTTACTTATTGATCTTTTCATTTCCAAAATTTCAATTTGATTTTTCAGCATTTCCACCTGTTTGTTAAATTTCTCTTTTATAATCTGCCCTGACTTTCTTTTATCCAGTTGTTTGTATGAGTGGTTTTTTTTAATTCACTCAAGACTTTACTCATGTCTCCTTTTATTTCATCAAATGCTCTTATAATAATTTGTTAAAATTACTTGTCCAGAATTTCCTGTAACTCATTCTCGTTGGAGTCCACTGCTATGAAACTATTCATTTCCTGAAGAGTCACACTGCTGAGTGTTCATGTCTCATGTGTTTCTATATTGGGACTTGTGCATCTGGGATTACACCCTTGGTTGGATTTTCCTTTAATTACTGTCTTGCTTCAATGGAAATATCTTCAGTGTTCAAGTGGGACTAGATTGTAGTAGGGTCAAGAAGTCCTTTAGACCCATGGGACTTGGGGTGTGGCTCAATACCTGAGGCCATGACCCCTGTGCTTTGAGCAGAAAGCTCCATACCCAGTTATAATCAAATAGTAGAACACTAATTACAAACACAACCACACAGATGGATATGCCTCTCCTGAGAATTCAGTAATAGTCAATTCTAAACAATATACTTGACAAGTTCAATAATTTTGGTGGTGGGGGAATACAAGAAAAAAAGATAAGACAGTGTATACTAGGATATTAGTTACTAAGGGTAGGGATGGAAAGGCAATGCATAGAGGAAGTTTAGTGATCATGAAATAACAGAAAAAATAGAAAGGGGAAATAAATAGAAGATGAGGACAATAAAGATGAAAATGGAATGGCAGGCAGCTCCAGCTAAAGGTAGATGAAAAGAGAAAGAGGTGAAGAAATACACCCACTTGTGAAAACTATCCTGGCACTGGAGAAGCAGAGACAATTAAAGTCCCTCAGTCCCAGTCCTTCAGGATGCCTATTAAAAAGAAAATAAGAGAGAAGGAGAAGGCAGGACAAAGCTGGTCCACTAAACTGAAATTAGATAATTAATAAAGAGATATAATGTGAAGGAAGGAGAGAGCTGGATAGGGCTGCAGAGTCTACATGCATTCCCTTACCTGGGTGGGGTGCCAGTCCTGCCTTGGTGTGGCTCTTGGTCTCTGTGCAAATGCGGGACCTATCTCTATAATATCTATCATAGTCAAAAATTATAATTTTAAAAAGCATCCTATCTCTGCACTGTGCATTTTCTTTCAGACTTTGACTACCACTAGGTAGAATCTGCCCTGTCTTAATAAGAGGGGCATAAATATTCCTCAGTCTACTGACCACTAAGCTTTTCCTGACCACTACAGATGACACATTTGCAATCCTTCAAGATCTTGAGGATCTACTTCATTAAACCACATGGCTATCATATGGTAATTATCCCATTTGTTCAGGCCTTGACTTAATAGAAATAAAAACTCAAACAACTTTATTAATCAAATCATCATCAAGAGTACAAAAGAGACAAATAAGCATTATCACAGGAAGTTGATGCTGTTCCAATCTCTGGCACATAAACCTAAGTAGTGACATTTTGACAGCTGGTCTGGTTTCTTTTAAAGCAAAAATAGGATAATAAAGTTCAAATAGAAGTGACTGGGCTAGGAGTGCAAATTGGAGAAGTATTAGCCATCAGATGGCAGCTGGAGCAGTGAGGATTGATGACATCATCCAGGAAGAGAGGAGCGATTAGGGTGGAGCCCCAGAGCGGAGCAACAGTAAGGGATGAAGAAGAGGAGAACTGGGCTGAGGTGGCACCGAATGGACAGACCATTGTCCTGCTCTGACGCTTCCAACCTCCAAGTAAGAGGTAAATAAATAAATAAATACTGAATAAACAAAATCAAAATTTGCAATCGTATTATAAAGTTTTGTTTGTGCATTTTTTTCAAAATTCACTGACATCATTGTTGATAGAGACGAAGAAGTGGAGCAAGCTGCATTCTAAGATGCCCCCAAGGTTTCTGGGTGTCTTTCATTCCTCCTAAAGTCCCTCCCCCTTAGCTGCAGGCAGGACCTGTGAGGAAGATGGATCTTTCAAATTAGGTTATTGCTATGTAGCAGAAGTACCAGTCATTAAACTTTTGATAACCAAAGAACTATATAGATAGAACTTAAGCCTATTGTCTAAGAATATTATATCTGGTTTATACAAATGAGGGGCATAACTTGTATGGAGAGGAAATCTTGAGACATGCTGTAAAGTAATCCTGATTTATAAGTAAAAAAAATCAAATAAAGAGATTTACAAAGATTAGAGTAAGATATTTATGAGGTTTGACAGGCATCTCTAATAAAACTTTTAGATTGGAACAAGTTACAGCAAAATTAAAGGAAGATTTAAATAATGGGGGTTGTGACTGCTGGTATTGTGGTTACCTGCTGTGAGATAATGCTCTTGTACATTGTAAAGATCTGTCACTCATATTGGTTTAATAAAATGCTGATTGACCAGTAGACAGGCAGGAAGTATAAGAGGGAGCAACCAGACTAAGAGAATTCTGGGAAGAAGAAAGGCAGAGATGCAGTCACCAGCCAGACACAGGGGAAGCAAGATGAGAATGCCTTACTGAGAAAGGTACCAAACCACAGGGCTAAACATAGATAAGAATTATGGGTTAATTTAAGTTGCGAGAGCTAGTTAATAATAAGCTTGAGCTAATAGGCCAACCAGTTTATAATTAATATAAGCCTCAGTGTATTTATTTGGGACTGAAAGGCTGTAGGACCCAGTGGGACACAAACTTCCCTCTACAGTTACCTAATACTATAGAATCCTAAAAAGAAACATACTGCAGGCTTCGGACAAGCATAGGGAAGTATAATACAATGGCTTCTCAGAAGTTTTGTATATGTATGTGTGTATATGGTATACATGCATGTGTACATGTGTGAGCCTATGTGTGCACATATAGGAACCAGAGGGTTATGGCATGTGCTTTCTTCCTTTATTGCTTTCCACCTTATACTTTAAATAATTTTCATTTAATGCAGGTATATAATACATTCTCATTACTCTTGCCCTCTCCTACTTTTCTATTGTGATCAGACCCCATGACCAAGGCAACTTAGAAAGAATGTAATTGGGCTTTTCCAGAGGGGTAGAGTTTATGACAGAGAGAAAGCATAGTGCCAGGCAGCTGGAGCAGCTACTGCGATCTCAAATCTTGATTCACAAGTAGGGGAACAGTCCAGAAAGCCCCACTCTTCCCCCACACACACACACCTCTCTCTCTCTCCAAACCCCACCAGCTCAGAGAGTCTCATAACAAAGAACAGAATCGAGAAAGCCCAATTTCACATTCTTGGCCACTACTGCAACTTCTGCCCCTAATGCCACTATCACCCAAGTCCCCACCTACGCCACCTAAGTGGTCAGCTTTTGATCATACTTGGGCTCAAACCTAGCTTGTGGCAACACAGGATCACCCCTCGCCTGCAGTATATAAAATCTCCCTGCTTTAATGTGGGTACACAACTTCTCTGGGTTCTGTCTCTGGATGAGAAAACCCACCCAGGAGTTACTTTGCTCAATATACCTTTTTTTTATACTTCTTCAGTTCAGCTTGATCTGGCTTACTGCTTCAGCTGAGAAACTTATGGGGGTGGCAGAAAACCTATTAAACAGCATTTGTAATTTTTCAGAGGTTATCTGGAAAGTCCCAAAGATTGTTTTAGGTAGAAGAGACAGCTTTAGATTTGTGCTCCCTAAGTTTAGAATCTAATTTTCAGGAGGAACGTTTTTAATTGTCAGGGGAAATTTGAACACTTTCCCTTGATAAGGTAGGCTCCTGGGTGCCATAGAATCAGCAGTCAGTGATCTAATTGTCAAGTTAATCATAGTGACATAAAACTGTTGTGGGGAGCTGCGGGCTGCTTCCCACCGCCCCAGATCCTGGCCGCTTGGCCAGCTTATGCCCAGAAATAATTACACAGAAACTGTATTCTTTTAAACACTGCTTGGCCCATTAGTTTTAACCTCTTATTGGCTAGCTCTCACATATTGATCTAACCCATTTCTAATATTCTGTGTAGCACCACAAGCTGGCTTACCAGGAAAGATCTTAACCTGCATCTGTCTGGAGTGGGAGAATCATGGCGACTACCTGACTTGGCTTCTTTCTCCCAGCATTCTGTTCTGTCTACTCCGCCTACCTAATTTTCTGTCCTATTAAGGGGCCAAGGTAGTTTCTTTATTTAATCAATGAAATTAACACAAAACAGAAGACCCTCCCCCATCATAAAACATTTCCTTTGGGAGAATAGATGGTGACCTGACTATAAGGAACCTCTAGTTCTTTCCCAAGGATGAATAAGGAAATGTTCACTCTTTGCCTGGCCTTCTCTGTAACAAAAATGCAATAGGAGAACATTGTCAAGAGGTGGGAGTAGGGGGAGGTGGAGGGCAGCATGGTTCTCAGTGAGAGAAAAGAGGCTGAGCACAGGCTGGGCAGTGCCAGATGAAGGCAACATGAGGCTGGGTTGGGTTAAAGGAATTCCCAGTTCTAAATGGAAAGCTGGGGTCATGTTACAAAGGATACAGGAGTCGGCTGTGAATGGGATGAATCCAAGTGGCAGTCATTTGAAGACCAAGATGGTTGGCTCCCTCAGATAGTTCCAGAAATAGACCCGAGTTTTGAGGAGTCATATTATTAAAACTTAATATGTTGATATGAGAAAATTTAATTCACAGCTCTTATTTCTTAAGAAATTTCCCTTGAGGAAAGTATTAAACCATTTAAAATTTTTGTCACAGAGTATTTTAATTTCTTTTTGTTGATTTAAGTTACTTTTCTAAGAGGAAAGATTTGATTTTTTTAAATGTAGAGTAGTAAAAATTTACTTGTTACATAACATGATAATTGAATGATTTGCTTCAGTTTTAAAAAGAATTTTTTAAAAATGTGGTCATAGAAATCCTTTACCCCAGAAAATAATTTGAAAAAAGTCACGTTTTCTAAGCTGTTCAGTTTGACAGATATATTTGGTGACCAATCTATTTAAGTCTTATTGTATTAAGGGTCAACGGAATTAAAAAAAAAAAAAAACAGGCAGTCTTCACAATTACTTCCTCAAAGGTATAACACATGGCTTCTTTGGCAATGCAAAAATGATTCTTGCTACTTTAATATACACAAAATTGAATTTACATATCCATAACGAAAACTAGAAGAAAACTGGCTTTGTTTGCTCATTCGTTACTCAGGCATCCTTTGCTTACACTTTGATGACCTGAGTCTGGCCTTCAGAGGCCTCTCTTCCTGCACCAGGAAGAGGAGTGGGTTTATTTTTAACAACTACAGAGACTGTCCCCTAAATTCTCCTTGTGTAGAATTTTGTTTTTTTCTTAATATTTTTTTCATATAACAAATTCTGCTCTTTTTTTTATACAATAAATTCTGATTACAGGTTCCTCTCCCTCATCTCCTCACCACCTCCCCACCCACCCAACTCCCCATGTCCCAACCCCCCACGTCCCCACCTCCCCAACTCCTCATCTCCCCACCTCCCTACCCCCTACCTCCCCACCCCTTTCCTCCCCAACTCCTTACCTTCCCACCTCTCCAACTCCACAACCCCACGTCCCCACCCCCCACCTCTAACTTCCACCTCCCCACCCCCCACCTCCTCACCACCTCACCTCCCCACCCCTTACCTCTCCACCTCCCCAACTCCTCACCTCTCCACCTCTTCACCCTCCACCTCCTCACCTCCCCACCCTTCACTTCCTCACCTCCCTACCCCCCACCTCCCACCTCCCCACCTACCTACCTACCCACCTACCCAACTCCTCACCCTCCCACCTCTCCAACTCCACAACTCCCACCTCTTCACCTCCCCACCCTTCACTTCCTCACCTCCCTACCTCCCACCTCTTCACCTCCCCACCTCCCCACCCACCCAACTCCACTCCTGCTTTCTTGCTCTCTTTGTAAAATCAACAGGCAAAAACATTAATTAACTAAAAGAAAGAAAAAAAACATGAGAAACACAAAAAACACACACCAAAGACAAAACAAAATACAAAAAACTGCAAAATTAGAAGCCATAATATACAAGCAAAAGATTTGTAATTAAAAAAATGTCCCAAAGAAAGTTTTATAAGACAAAAAATAATAATAAAAAAATAAAAATCTTCCAAAACTACCACTAGGTTGGTCTTGTGTTGGTCATCTACTGCTGGGCATAGAGTCTGCACTCAAGTTTGGTTTGTATGCCCAGTGAAACTCCATTGGAGGAAACAAACTTTTCCTTTGTAAATAGATGTCAGTTTGAGATAGCTTCTTAATTAGTGATAGGAGTTCATGTCCACTCTCCACTCTCACCACAAGGACCCTGTCTGGCTTGAACCTATCCAGGCCGTATGCATGCTTCCAGAGTCTTTGTAAATTCATATGTGTGTTGTCAGTTCCCTGAGCCCTGCAGGGAGGGGTTCGATGAAGTCATCCTATTTAAGACTGAATATTCCAAGATCTCTCACTCTCTGTACATTGTCAATTGTGGGTGTCTGTGCTAATTTCCACCCACTGCAGGAGGAAGCTTCTCCAAAACTGACTAAGTGATATGCAGCAGTGATCTGCGGGTACAGTAGAATGTGGTTAGGAGTCGTTTTACTGCTCTGTTCCTTTAGCAGAGTAATAGTATCTGGCTTTCCCTTAGGTCCATGCCTATCTAGTTTCAGGTTCTTGGCCCCTGGAGCAGTGTCAGACATGGGTTCCATCTCATGTTACAGACCTTAAATCCAATCAAATACTGATTGGTTACTTTCATAACATTTGTGCCACTATTGAACCAGCATATCATACAGGCCGGCCACCAATGTAGATTGCAGGGTTTACTGGTGGTTACCTTTCTCCTCTGGAAGTGTGAAGAGTACATTCAAGTACCATGAACAAACACTAGGCAAAGGGGTGAAGGCTTTAGATCAGTGGTTCTCAACCTTCCTAATGCTGTGATCCTTTAATATGGTTCCTTGTGTTGTGGTGACCCACAGCCATAAAATTATTTTTGTTGCTATATCATAACTATAATTTTGATACTGTTGTGAATCATAATTTAAATATCTGATATACAAGATATCTGATATGTGACCCCTGTGGAAGGATAGCTCAACCATCAAAGGGGTCACAGCCCACAGGTTGAGAATTACTGCTTTAATCACCAGCTCAAATCCTCTGTGTTCAATGATACATGTAAGTGTTGTCTTCATCAACAGAGCCTTACCATCAGCTTGAAGAGAGCAACCAATAGCCTTGTCAATAGTCTGAGTTGTTTGGGTATTTTCATTGGGCTCCTTTGGCCAACAACTCAATTAGATGTAACCCATTCCTGGCCTTGAAGGTTTTTCTTTGTAGTGAAAGATATCTAGTTGGGGTTTTGTCTCACCCTTTATTAGATGACTCCTCTGATATTCCTTTATATATGAACATGTTTTAAATAGTTTCTACTGTATTAGGTCTCCAAATGATCCCTTAATGGCCCTTAGTGTTAGCTGGCCCTCCTTCTACTCCCTCCCTTACCCACTTCTTCCCTCCCCTTCTCTATTTACTCCTTTCATTCCAGTCTCACACTGTCTCTCCATAGTTACATATTCTACTTCCCATTCCTTTCTTCATCCCCTCCCGTAGTCCCTGACTCTACACCTAACCTCTGTGGTTATATAGGTCATAGCATGATTATTGAAAACTTAAAAGCTAACACCCATATATAAGCAAATACATACCATATTTGTCTTTTTGAGTCAGGATAATTTTTTATAGTTCCAATAATTTACCATAATTTTGGTTTTTTTTAATTTTGGTTTCATGATTTTTTAAACAACTGAATAATATTCCAGTGTGTAAGTGTAACACATTTTCATTATTCATGCTTCTGTTGAGGGACATCTAGGCTGTTTCCAATATCTGGCTACTCTGAATAGAGCAACAATGAACATGGATGTCCAAGTGTCACTGTACTAGGATATAATAATGTAGCCTTTGGGTACATACCCAGGCATGGTATAGCTGGTTCTTGAGGTAAATATATTACCAGCTTCCTGAGAAACCACCACACTAACTTCCATAGTGGATATACGAGTTTGCACTCCCAACAACTGATAAGAGTGTTCCCCTTACTCCACATCCTTGTCAGCATGAATAATCATTTGTTTTATTGATCTTGGTTGTTTTGACTGGTGTAAGATAAAATCTCAAAGTAGTTTTGATTCACATTTCCTGGATGACTAAGGATGTTAAACATATCTTTAAGTGTTTTCAATCATTTGTGTTTCATCTTTTGGGAACTCTCTGTTTAATTTCTGTGCCTCTTTTTTAATTGAGTTGTTTCTTGATGTCCAGTTCTTTATGTATTGTGGGAGCCCACAGTGACTGTTTCCATCTTGACTTAAGGTCAGAGAGTTCAAGTTTGTCAAGATCAAATAACAGGATGTTTGGACAAAGGTGTGGCTACTAGATGTTTAGGTCCTCAAGGCCAAATAACAGGATGTTTGACTAAGGGTGTGGTTACTAGATGTTTTGAGTATTAAGGAGGTAATTACATGTTTGTTCCTTGTAACACTGGTAAAGAAGTCTTTTGCCCTCCCCTTTTGCTTTGGGTATATAAGAGTTATAAGAAATGAACTCAAGGCTGTTACAGTATTCACTGGAAGCCCTCCTGATTCTATCATCTGTATTTGGTTAGACAAATTGGCTGGTCCCAACAATGTATTTCAGATATTAACCGTCTACCAGATATGTAATTGGTAATGATATTTTCCCATTTTGTAGCCCATCTATTTTCAGTTTCATGAGGTCCCACTTATTGATTGTTGTTCTTAGTGTCTGTGCTGTCAGTGTTTAGATCAGAAAGTCTTCCCTGTGTCAGTGAGTTCAAGGTTATCCTCTAATTTCTCTTCTATTAGGTTCATCGTATTGTATTGTATTGTATTGTATCTGGTTTTATGTTGAGGTTCTTGACCCATGTAGAAGTGAGTTTTATGCGGGGTAATAAATATGAATCTACTAGAATTCTTCTATATGCTGTCATCCAATGTGGTGACCAGCACCATTATTTTGAGATGCTGTCTTTTTTCCAGTGTGTTTCTGGCTTCTTTATTAAAAAAAAAAAATCAGGTGTCCATAGTTGTGTGGATTTACATCTGGATCTTCAGTTTTATTTCCTTGATCAATATGCCTGTTTTTACAGCTCTGCTGTTTTTATTACTATAGCTCTGCAGTACAACCTAAAATTGGGGATGGTGAGACCTCCAGCAGTCCTTTTATTATTCAGGATTGTTTTAGCTATCCTGGATTTTTGTGTTTCCATGTGGAGCTTAAAATTGTTCTTTCAATTCCTGTGAAGAATTCTGCTGAACTTTAGATGGAGATTTTATTGAATCTTTAGATTGCTTTTTCTAGGGTGACAGTTTTCACTATATAAATACTACCAATCCAAGAGCATGTGAGATCTTTACATCTTCTGATAGCTTTTTCAATTCCTTTCTCCAATGTCTTGATGTTTTTATTATGCAGTCTTTCACAAGCTTGCTTAGAACTATGATAATATATAATACGATATTTTACTTTTTGAGACTATTGTGAAAGGTGTTGTTTCCCTGATTTCTTTCTCTGTTTGTACCATTTATATACAAAAAGGCTCCTGACTTTTATTTGTCAATTTTGTATCTTGTTAATTTGCTGAAACTTTTGATCAGTTGTGGGAAGTTTCTTGTTAGATTTTAAGGGTTTATTGCATATAAAAATCATATCATATGCAAATAAAGATATTAGCAAGCTGGGCAGTGGTGGCATATGCTTTTACTCCCAGCATTCAGGAGACAGAAGCAGACAGATCTCTGTGATGTCTACCAAGTGGTTCCAGGACAGCCAGGGATACACAGAGAAACCCTGTCTCAAAAACAACAAGATATTTGTATTCCCTTGATTTCCTTCAGTCGTCTTATTGCTCTAGCTAAGACTTCAAGAACAATATTGGATAGGTATGATCTTGTTCCTAATTTTTGTGGAAATGCCTCGAGTTTCTCCTTCAGATTGATGTTGATGTTGGCTATGGGGTTGCTGCATATTGCTTTTATTATGTTGAGCTGTGTCCCTTGTATCCCTAGTCTCTCCAGGACTTTTATTATGAAGGGATGTTGGATTTTGTCAAAGGCATTTTCTGCATCTATAGAGCTGACTATGTAATTTTTTTCTTTTAATTTGTTTATATGGTAGATTACATTTATTGATTTATGTATGTTGAATCATACCTGCATCTCTGAAACAAAGCACACCTGATTACAGTAAATAATCTTGGATGTGTTCTTGTGTTTGGTTTGTAAGGTTTTTTTTTTTTTTTGAGAAATTTTACTTCAATGTTTATAAAGGATATTGGTCTATAATTTCCATTTTTCATTGATGTTTTGTGTGGTTTAGGTATAAGGATAATTATAACCTTGTAAAAAGAATGAAGCAATGTTCTTTCTGTTTTCATTTTGCAGAATAATTTGAGGAGTATTGGTGTTTGTTCCTCTTTGAAGATCTGGTAGAATTCTTAGCTGAATTCATTTGGCCCTGGGCTATTTGGTTGGGACACATTTAATTACAGATTTTATTTTACTAAAGTTTGTAGGTCTGGTTATGTTGCTTATCTGATCTTAATTTAACTTTGGTAGGTTATATATATATATATCAAGACATTTTTTCCATTTCTTTTAAGTTCTTCAGTTTTATGGAGTACAGATTTTTCAAGTATGTCCTAATGAGTCCCTGGATTTCTTTGGTTCTGTTGCTGTGCCCTTTTCACCTCTAATTTTCTTATTTGGATCTTCTCTTTCTACCTTTAAGCAAAATTGTCTAAAGTTTCATCAGTCTTATTGATTTTTCTCAAAAAAGAACCAATGAATTTTCTCAACAAAGAACCAACTCTTCATTTCATTGATTTTTTTTTATCTGCTTCTATTTTATTGATTCCAGTTTTGAATTTATTTTTTGCCATTTACTCATTTTGAGTGTTATTTCTTTTTTGTTCTAAAGCTTTCAGGTGTGCCATTAAGTTGTTTATATGAGATCTCTCTTTTTTTCAATGTAGGCAACTTGTGCTACAAACTTGTCTGTTAGAACCACCTTCATTGTGTCTCATAGGTTTGGGTACGTTGTGTTTTCTTTTTAATACAATTCTAAAAGGCTTTTTTAAATTCCTTTCTTAATTTCTGTCTTGGTCCATTTTTCATTCAGTAGTGAGTTGTTCAGTTTCCGTGAGTTTGTATATTATCTGTTCTTCATATCCAGCATCAATCTATCATAGTCACATAAGATGCAGGGTGGTATTTCAGTTTTTTTTTTTTTTGTAACTGTTGAGACTTGCTTTGGGTCCCAGTATGAGGTCGTTTTGGAGAAAGTTTCATGAGGTGCTGAGAAGAAGGTATATATACTTTTGTGTTTGAGTGGAATGTTGTATGATATCTGCTAGGTTCATTTAATTTACATTATTGAACACCAACATTTCTCTATTTAGTTTCTGTTTGGGTGACCTGTCCATTGGTGAAAGTTCAGTATTGACGTCTCCCACTGTCACTGTGTAAATGTCAGTGTGGGATTTCAGCTGTAGTAGTGTTTTTGTTGTGTACTTGAGCACCCTTGTGCTTGGTGCATAGATGTTTTAGAATTGCAACTCCCTTTTGGTGGATTTTTGTCTTTGGTGATAATTTAATGTACTCCCCTATCTCTTTTGATTAGTTTTGGGTTAAAGTCTGTTTTGTCAGGTAATATAATGGCCATATCTGCTTGATTCTTACTTAGGTCAATTGGCTTGGAATATCTTCTTTATCCTTTTACACTGAGGTGCTGCTTATCCTTGATGAAAAATTATGTTTCTTGGATGCAGGAGAAAGATGAATTCCATTTACTAAATCATTCTGTTTGTCTGTGTCTTTTTTCTTGTTGTTGTTGTTGAAGACTTGAAATGATTAAGGTTGAGAGTTATCAATGAGTGATATTTATTGATTCCAATTATTTAGTTGTTATGCTGTAGGGTTCCCCCCTCTTTTGATTTACTGGTCTGGGATTTTTTTTTTGATATGGTTAACCTCTTCACAGATGAATCTATCCTTCTAGCACCTTCTATAGAGGTGCTATAGAGGTAGATATTGCTTAAATTTGGTTTTATCATGACATATGTTTTTCTGTCTATAGTGACTGATAGTTTTTCTGGGTGTAGTGTTCTGGGCTGGACCCTGTGATCTCTTAGAGTTTGTAGAACATCCATCTAGACCCTTCTGGTTCTTAGAGATTTCATTGGGAAGTCAGGTATCTAATGGGTCTGTCTTACATGTTGGTCATTTTTCTTTGCAGCTTTTAATATTCTTTCTTCTGTACACTGTTTTGATTATTATGTGTTTTAGAGAATTTCTCTCCTGATCCTGTCTATTTGTTGTTCTACATATTTCTTGTACCTGGAAGCCATCTCCTTTTTAGGTTATGGAAATTTTCTTCTATCGTTTTGTTGTATATATTTTCTATGCTTTTGACCTGGATTTCTTCTTCTTCCTCTATTCCTATAATTCATAGATTTGGTTTTTTCATAGTATCCCAGATTTCCTGGATATCTTATTGTTGGATTTTCTTTTTTTTTTTAGATATAACATTTTCTTTGGTTGAGGTATTAGTTTCTTCTGCCTTGTCTTCAATGCCTAAGATCCCCTCTTCCATGTCTTTGGTGATTTGAGATCTGAGATTTCTGTTTGACTTTCCTAAATTTTTCATTTCTAGTTTTCTCTCTCAGTTTGGGTTTTCTTTTATGATTTTATTTCTACTTTTGTGTCTTGAACTGTTTTCAGTACTTCATTATATTCTTTACATATTCACAGACTTAAGGGATTTATTCATATCTTCTATAAGAGCCTTGAACATATCCACAACTGCTATTCTGAAGTCCTTGTTTCTTCCTTCAGCTGGATCACATTTCTCAGAGCCTGTCTAGTAGGGTTACTGGGTTCTGATGGAGGCATGCTGTCTTGGCTGTTAATGTTTGTGTCTTGCACTGGTGTCTAGACATCTGGGACTGGAATGATTGAGATGATTCTAGTTGTTGGTATCTGGTCTCATCTTTGTAGGTAGGTATTCTGTCCCTGGATTTCAGATGCCCTCTTCTTAAGATAGTGTGGTGGTTCTGGATAACCAGATACAGAGTGCTCCTGCAGGCCTGTGGTTGGGAGAGACGAGTGGAGGGAAAGGCTGAGGGAGTTAAGGGGATCCCGTCCACACCCGGAGGTGGTGTCAGCAGGGAGTTGGAGTTGTGCTGGGAAGAAAGCATCTTGCAAGTAGGTTGCAGTAAATCAAAGAATGATCTGTAGAAACAGGAATGTAAACTTTAGGGGGACACAGGACCTAAACCAAAAGTTGAGGTCTCAAGTGAATGGATTTAAGGTGGGAATGGGGGGGCCTGTAAACTGATTGTTATGGGGCTGAGGGAAAGAATGGTGAGACTGAAACAGAGGACAGGCTGTGTTTCACCTACCTGAGTCCCTGTTAGGCATGGCCATTGGGGGTCCCAGGTGGGAAGTCTCTAGGTATTAAGGGATTGATGAGAAGGAAGGGGAATGAGCTGGAGGGCTGAGAGAGTTCACAGGAAGGAGGGAAGCTGTGTGCACACCAGGGTGAGGCAGAGTGCCCTGGGAATGGAGGTGGTGTGGGAAGAGAAGCTCCTATAGGCAGTCAGCTCCAGCGCTGCGGGTGGACGCTGCCGGGTTGACTTCCTCAGAATGCAAGTTTGCTTAATCTGTCTCAGTTTGGGAGGATTTGTTGATACTGTTGAGTCTTTTTTTTATTTCTCTATTCTAATTAAATAAATTATAAAAGTAGGAGCAGTCATTCCTGTGTGAAGCTTAAGAGAAACAAATCTACAAATCTCTAGGTTGGAAAAGCCCCTTCCAGGATCAGCCCGATAACTCTTCATAAAAACTGTGGTTTAGGGCCACAAACTTGGCAGACTGGGCCACAGTTATGCCAAAGGACTCAAGAACAAACTGAAAAAGTATCATATCTGGCTATTGCCACAGATGGGAATATTTGGTATTTTGAGTTTGAACATCTGCAAAACTGACTGAATTCTTCATCTGGATGGGCTGGCAACGTGACACCAACAATTAGGAATCCTTACTTTTCCAGAGCTAATGCAGTCAGATCTCTCTCTCTCTCTCTCTCTCTCTCTCTCTCTCTCTCTGTGTGTGTGTGTGTGTGTGTGTGTGTGTGTGTGTTCTTCCCTCTCTTTGGGACTAGCTGCTAAATGGCAAGAGACCTGTGATCTCAGTTCCCCTCACTGAAATTGCTTTCATCATCTGAGTGTGTCTGCCCCTCTCCCAATTCATGCAAAAATCTAAACTTCCAAGATAGTGGAGTAAGAAGGCGGGGACTTCAAGAAGTGATTAGGTCATGAGGGTGATGTCTTGATCAAGGGACCCCAGACTCCCTCAGTCTGCTTTTGTGTGAGGACAGTGAAAAGATGTCCCCAGCAGATACCAGCTTTCCCCGCTTGGACTTCCTAGCCTCTAGAACTGTGAGAAATAGGCTGATATTATTTGCAAACCTCCCAGTCTATTTTGTTATAGCAAATCACACAGATTAAAACAGAAATTTGTTACCAAGATTGTGCTGATATAACAGATACATGAAAATATGGACGAGGCTGTAGAACTGAGTAATGGTGGAGCCTGAGAATGTTCCCCATGTATGTTAGAAAAGTCTACACTGCCTTGAATAAACAATTGTGGCAATTGTAGGCAAAGCTTAGAAGAGAGAAGAGAGAGGAGAGGAGAGGAGAGGAGAAGAGAGGAGAGGAGGGGAGGGGAGGGGAGGGGAGGGGAGGGGAGGGGAGGGGAGGGGAGAGGAGAGGAGAGGAGAGGAGAGGAGAGGAGAGGAGAGGAGAGGAAGAGAAAGTGGGAGCGACAATGGAGAAGCCATCTGTCTTCTTAAAGAATACCTTTTAAATTTTTCAAAGAAGTGTGGAGGAGCTGGAGAGATGGCACAGCAGTCAAGAGCACTGGCCGATCTCCCAGAGGACCTGGTTCAACCCTTAGCCCTCACATGGTAGCTGTCAACCAGCTGTCACTCCAGCTCCAGCTCCGGGGGACATTAGGGAACTCCTTGGACATCAGGCATGCACATGGTAAGCAAACAGATAAAACAAATTAAATAAATACATTTTTAAAGAATATTTGATACAAGGAGGCCACATGTAGAAGTGAAGAAGAACTTAGTTGAAATATATTCAAGTCCTTAACCTTTTATAGAAGGTCGAATTTCTGAACCACTAAATTGGATATTTGGTTGAGGGGATGGCTAAGTGTTGAAGGAATGCCTTGGTCCCCTCTGTGATAGCAGAATTTAAGAAGTTAAACAAAAAGATTTGAGAACAGACATGTTATTAATGGGGAAACAGAAGAGCTGGGCAAGAAGAAAGCCTGTTTGAAAGAGATGGTATGGTCACGTGACCTTCCGATATTAGTCATCCATCAAACAGATGCAAAGATGTAGCAAGACACAGAATGATCTCAGGAGAGTTCAGAAAACACTGGGGCTGCTCATCCTAAGTCCTGAGTGTAAAATCCCAGAGAGAATCTGCTATTAGGATAATTGCAACCTTAGGAATGAGACCACCCCAGAGATTCTAGACAAAACCAATGGTGAATGAGCGCGTTCCTAAGGAACTATTAGACTATGACCTGAAGCCCTGGTGTGAGGCTACACCAGGAGGGCCAGGCCCTGCTGTGGCAGAAGGGCAGCTGCTGAGGTCATGGAACAGGTGGAAGGTGGCATCACAGGCCCAGGGGGCCTGGAAGGCAGAACACAGAGCTAAAGAAGATCATTCTTCAACTGTGAGGTTTGGTCTCAGGGAGACCTGGCCCATTGTTTCTTCTTTGCCACGTCTCTTGTTTGGAACGGGACTTTCTGTCCTCCGCCTTTCCCATCATTGTGTTTTAGAAATACACAATGTCTAATTTCACATGCTCATAACCGAAAGGCACTTTAGCGCAAAACCAATCCAGCCTCCATTTTGTCTCACTCACATCTAATTTAGGTGACATTAGAAACTGTGAACTTCAAACTTTGAGCTGACGCTGGAATGGCTTATTACTTTTGAGGGTACTGGTACAAAGACAGGAGTTTGGGAGTCATGAGAAGAATACGGCAGACTGAATGTTTGTATACTCTGAAGGTTATATGTTGAAATCCTGACCCTCATGGTGGGGACATTAGACAATTAGGAAGTTGGAAGGTAAAGAGGTAAACGGCTTATTTGTGATGCCAGGGAGCCAGCATGCTCCTTCCACCAAGGCAGGGCAGGAAAGACATCTTTATTTAAGAGGTGAGCCCTCACCAGACACTGAAGATGTCAGAACCCTGACCGTGGACTTCACAGCCTCCTTTTCTTGTTCGTAATTTACATAGTCAGGGATATTTCATTACAGCAGACCAAATAAACAAACTATTCAGAAAGCTTCTTCAGAAGTCACAGATCACACAGACAGGGTTGGTGTGGGAGGTCCTTCTGCGTATGTGTTGCTTTTACTGGTTGATGAATAAAGCTGTTTTGGTAAATGGCTCAGCAGGGTAAGGCTAGGTGGGAAGTCCAAGCAAAGATACAGAGAGAAAGAAAAGGCAGAGTCAGGAAGACACCATGTAGTCAGACGCCAGAGAAGCAAGATATGACGTAATAAGCCACAAGCCTCATGGTAAATTATAAACTATAGAAATTAGTTAATTTTATGCTTAGAGCTAGCCAGTAAGAAGCCTAAGACATTGCCCAAATAATTGTAACTGATAAACCTCAGAGTGATTATTTCATAAGCAGCTGTGGGAACTAGCGAGCAGGACCCAATAGGTAGAGAGAAACCAGTCCAGGGGACTGAAGAGACAGAGAAGAGTGACCCAGCAACAAATTTCTTTATACAGCCCTGGCTGTCCTGAAACACTCTCTATAGATTGGGCCTCAAAGAGATCTATTTACTTCTGCTGGGATTTACAAGTGCTGGGATTAAAGGCATGTGCCTCCTCACCCAGTGGATGGAGTACTTTTATGTGTGTGTATGTATGTAAAACCATGCTCTGATGGGCAATCAGGAATCACACACACACACAGACACACACACATACATACACACATGTGTAACATGAGGGCCTGTTTGTTGGGGTTTCTGTCCCGCCAGGTTCCCTAGCTGCTTAGTCCCAGAGAAAATCACACAGAGGTCTCCATAAATTATAAACTGGCCCATTAGCTCTGGCTTCTTATTAGCTTTATAACTTATATTAACCCATTGTTCTAGTATATGTTAGCCACATGGCTCAGTACCTTTTTCAGTGGGGCGGGTCACATCCTGCTTCTTCAGTGTCTGGACAGGACTGCCTTAAGAGCTCCCTTTTTTCTAGAATACTTCTGTTCTCATTGCCCCACCTCTACTTCCTGTCTGATTGTCCCTTCTATACTTCCTGCCTGGCTACTGGCCAATCAGAGTTTATTTAAAACATATTTGACAGAATACAGAATTGTCCTGCGCCACGCACGTGTACACATGCCCATGTCATTTTCTTCTTTATTGATATTTTCATAGACTATTTTCAAAAATAAAATTTGTTCTCTTCAAGGTCCTATTGCAAAAGAATAAACTTAATAGAGAGTGCTAACATTAACAATAGGTTTCAAAACATAAAAGGCTAGAAACTGAATGATATTTTTAAAAAAGGTACACCTATGGACAAAACTAAAGACCCACCTTGTGTATGTTGCACATCTAGGCTTAGCAGTAGTCCATATTTCCTGCCCATGTCTCTGTCTCTGTGGATATTTACACAGAAATGCAGCAGTGGTGGTTTGAATGGCCCCAACAGCCTTACATGTTTGAATGTTTGACCTATGGGGAGTGACATTATTAGGAAGCATGTACTTGTTGGAGTTGATGTGGTCTTGTTGAAGGAAGCATGTTACTGTGGAGGCAGGCTTTAAGGTCTCATATGCTCAAGCTACCCTCAGTGTAGGACACAGCCTACTTCCTGTTGCCTACATCAGATCTCAGGACAGACTCTTGAGACCAGGGACTTGCCTGTGGATCAAGATATAGAACTTTCAGCTACTTTTCTAGCACCATGTCTGTCTGCATGCTGCCATGCTTCCCACTATGATGATGATGGATTAAATCTCAGAAACTATAAGCCAGCCTCAATTAAATGTTTTCCTTCATAAGAGTTGTTATGGCTATGGTGTTTCTTCACAGCAATAGAAACCCTAAGACAGCAACTTAGTACAGGTTGAAGTAAATGCTAAGACTTTACAAAGCTGACTCAAAAGGAATTTTAATGTGCTAGGTGTTCCTGAGTGGAAACATTTCCAAATGTTCAGCTGTGTAAAGAAGAGACTGTGAGTGATGGTTTGTACTGTGTTGCTGGGAAGGGCTCTGAAGACCAGATGGACCAGATCTTTTTTTTAATGTCACACATTTATTTACAATTTTATTTAGTAATAAGAGTTCAAGAGTTTAATCCAATTTTCAGATCACATCTCCTAAACAAATTTCATTCTGCTAAAGGGATGAATTAAATATCCTCATTTTTTAAGAAGCTGGTGCCTTACAATGAAGAAAGGAGCAGCAAATCCAGATCCAAAGTACACAGTCATCATCGCCAGTAACCACCACTTGTTTTCCACCGAAAATGGCAAATTCTTCCCCGGACCCTCCTCCTGGTGGCTGTGATGAACCACAGAGGTGGTGAAACTCCAGATACTCTGGCCCAGCATGGCACCGCGGGAAGCTCAGAGATGGGCACAGAGGTGGAAGGCAGAAGAAATGGACCAGAAGATCTTTAAATAACAAGGAAGCACGCCATGTCAGGAAGTGTCCTCCTCAAGGTTACTACTTCCAGATTTCCTTCCTTGAGTGCCTTAGCTATCTAATCTTGCTAATTTTTCTAAATTCAGATCAAACCACATGATATCCCAGCTATAGCTCTAACTGGGTACTTTATAGTCTTTTTTAAAAAAAATTATCTTTGCATTTCTTCCTCTGAAAATCCCAGCGGCCTTTAATTCACCTTGCTACCACCTTTTTATGCTTTCATGGGGGCAAGACTTGACATCTTGCCAATTTCTTTCTCACTCCTGCGACATAATAGGTATGTGGAAAGCTCACGGCTTTCCCTGACACCATGTGTCCTAGCCATCCACTTCCTACTTCCTGCTCAACACATTCTGACTGCATGAGCATGCCAGTGGGAACCTGGTTTGGAATTGTGACCTCTTCATTCCTCGTTGCTAATCCAGAAAATGCTTCTCAGGTTTCCCCTACATCAGATCTCAGGACAGACTCTTGAGACCAGGGACTTGCCCTTCAGCGTTCTCTCCTGCTGACCTTAGCAGCATGCCAAGTTCTCAGCTTCCCTCTGACCCCACAGTGCCTTCTCAGGCCATGATTTAGGAATTCCTCCCTTTTCTGACCTGAAATGTGTGATTTCTTCCCTTCAACTCTCAGCTTTTCTTCTCCCCTCACTCTGCCCACCCCATGTGGGTGAGGTCATCCACACCCACGTCAAGTCCTTCTCTTTCTGTGGTACACACCTCTCTCAGAAGTGTCCCAGGCCTCCTCCCAAAGGCATCACAGCCATGATCTAAATTTATCACCACACTGAGTCTCGCTGTATTGGACGATGGCAGACAATTGTTCTTAGGTTCATTTCTACCTTGCATGATTCATGTCCATTTTTTCTCCAAGGGGACATACTTCATATTTAAATCAAGGAAGAAAACATAATAGAAAATATCTCTAGACTAAAAATAAGGAGTACTTCTACCAAATGTTACTTATATACATGTAGATGATATCATGAATCCCATTACTTTGTCTGATCACTTAAAATCAATGAAAAATAAGTAAATATAATATGAAAGCAGTTTTGTGCAGAAAGGGTTCTCTGTAAACTTTATTAAAGACTTTAAAGATGTCTTTATGTGACTTTTTACCTTGTGTGTTTACAATGTGTGTTTGGGACTCCCTTACAGAGAACCCATTAGAATTTGTAAAGAGTAGGCAGCTGCTGTTGGCAATCTGTACTTAAGAAAGATTCTCCACATTTTCCATGACTAAAGTCTGTAGACGAATTTGGACAAATTAGATCGGTTGTTACCAGAGATAAGATTGCCTGGTTTCCCTCCCTAAAGTCAATAATAATCTTAGCGGGTTCATATCCAACTCTAGCTGATAGGGGGAGGGAGGGGTTACGGGACTGTCGTGCTGGAGGAAGATCAACTTGATTTAACATATATCAACTCCAATGCAAGATCATTACAATTGAGTCTAACAATAATTTCCCTCAGCATAGGAGAAAAACCAGGGCAGATAAGAAAAAAATAGAGACATCCTTCTCCATAAGAGTGAACACAGCCCAGAGTAGCAGATATCCTGTTGTATGTCCCAGAAGCCTGAAATTGGGCTTGGCATACAGCAGGGGCTCAATATTTGCTTCATGTGCTGTTATTTGAGTATCATATAATTTTTAAATGTTACAAAATATTATCCTTCTTTTGAAAATTTCAGCCACTTAAAATGTAGACACCATTCTTCCCTCTTAGAAGGGCTACATTTGGCCCATAGCCGACCACCTGCTCAGCTGCGCTAATGTCCTTGCACGTGATGACAACCTGAAACCATCCTCGTAAGCAACACCACCCAGGAGTTTCTCTGAGCACCATGCTGACAATAGCATTACTGTGCAGAAGGTCCCTGTGGCTCCTTGGAGGGTCCTGGAGTGTCAAGCACATGATGATTGCCATGAACGCAATGTGTGCTCATGACAGAAGCCAAGGGGCAGGCTCAGTCATTTTCCTCCATATGGTCCAATGCCTAGTTGAGCCAGGTCCCCCAAGGGGTCTACCCTACCCCACCCCACTCCCTTGCCAGCATTGTTCTGTCTACCTAAACTGCCCTCTCGACCCTCATACTTCTCTCTTCCTGTGAGAAGTCTTCCCTTTCTTCTGCCTTCGTCCCTGAATCTAATCCACCCTACACTCTCTCCAGCCAACTGTCACTGTTCCCTTAGCGTTGCATCTCCTGCAGTAGATGCTGTATTTTAAATGTATTAATAGATTCTGTTCCCTATAATAATTATGTAGATGATCTCCTGCTTCATGACTTAATCAGCTCAATGTCAGAAACAGTTGTGCTCTACTCTTAGTGAAGTCCCTGCTAGGAGTCTACAGTGGGATTCAATGAATATCTGTGAAATTTAAATGAACAGCCTAAAACGGCTCAGAATAGAATCACTTAAAGAATTCAAAAAGCCCTTTGCAATTTCACAAAACAAGAAAATAAACAGTTTTCATATTTCAGAGTCTCTTCTACAATGAAGCTGTAGCTAACAGGAGAGAAAGAAGACATTGTTTCTTTTATTAAATTGACTTCCTATTCATCCTATAAAAAAAGGTTTTGAAAAATCAAGTTATTGAAGCTTAATTAACTGTTATAATTGGCTATAAATGAAAGGCTCCCAATTAGCTGTGAATTGAGTGACGGCAAAGGCATCTTGTCAAGACAGACTCCCTGGACCCTAAGAATAGCTAGAAGCAATTAGCCACACGTGTTCCTGAAGTACAACAGAGAAAGTGAACTTAAGCTTAGCTGAACAGGTCGGGGAGCAAATCCTCTGTGCTAAGAAGTGGAAACCACCAAAGTATAATCACTAGCTACTCAGAGAGGACCTGGCCATTCACAGGGACTGCTAGAACGTTCTGGCTTCCTTTGAATTCATCTTATCTTCCTTTACCTAATACCAAGTGGTGTTTGTCTCATTCCTTCTGGGACCATCAAGATATCACCAAATAATAGTAAGAATAGTTCGTTGTGTAAGCCCAGACTGGTTGCTAGAAGCCAACTACCTGTAGTAGTAGAAAGAACCTTTTCCTTGTCTCACGCAGGGACCTTGCCACTTAGCACATCCCTTCTGAGGCCATATGATGTAGGGGTGGTGTACACAGGAGGCACGTCTTTGGCTCACCTCCAGCAGCATGTCATATAATTTAATTAGATTCCGGCACTATCTACTGGAGTTAGAGTCAGACCCCAGAATTTAAGGGTTCAAGGCTCTGACATATTTCAAATGCTAATTGCTATTTAGGGATTCAGAACTTCTGACCAACCAGCTATATGTTAGAACTTCTCATGATCCCTGCTTCAGGTGCAGACAGTTTCCAGAATGGCCCACAGAACTTAACAGCTTACTTACATCTACCCATTTATCACAAAGGGATATAGCATTCAGACAGAGATGCCAGTGGTAAGATATGGGGAAAGGGGCACTAAGTCTCCGTGTCCTCTTGGGGTATTTGCAGAGGCACCAATGCATAATAAATCTCAATCAAATCACAGATGATGATCAATAGTTATTCATTAACCCTCAGCTCCTTCAGGTCAGGGAATCTCTAATCAATAGTTGGTTCCCTGGTGGCTTGGTTACTTATCCATCGTTGTGATGAAACATCACCACCAAGGCAACCTTATAAAAGGAAGGGGTAATCTGGCCTTCCAGGAGTTCATCGTCATCATGGCGGGGAAGCCTGGCAGCAGGCAGGCTTGGCGCCTGGAGCAGAGGCCGAGAGGTCATATCCTGCACAGCAAACACAAAGCAAAGAGAATAAACTCGAAATGGCATGTGTCTTTAAACTCCCAGAGCCTCTGTCCAGTGACATGCATCCGCCAGCAAGGCCACACCTCCTCTGCCTCCCCAAACAGCATCACCACCTGGGATCCAGTAGCCTATGGGGAGTGTTCCCATTTGAACCACCACACCTGTTAACCATCTGGGACCTTCGCTGTCAGTCACTTCTTTGCTGTACATAAAGATGCTTTTCATTTCCAAACATTTATGTGTGGGGAGCTATGCTCCAGAAAAGGGATATGGAGAGTAAACGGGGGCAAAGACCCAAATTATTTCTTGTTATGTCACAGTAGCCGAGATGTGAAAATTCTACTGGGGTGTGGCGTTTCTGACCCAGTTTGCTGGGAGATTTGACAATGAACACTGAATGTGTACTTATGGCTTTTTTTTTACTTTTGATTTGTTTGACAGGCATGCTACTGTTTCAGTGGGTAGAGTTATAAAACAAGCAATAAAATATCCAAAGACAAACAGAGTGAGATCACTAAAAGACTCTGAAAGTTAGCTGAACAACATGATTGGGTAGACTGAGGCCAAGTTACTGAACAGTTACCAGCCGACGTATGATTGGGTAGACTGAGGCCAAGTTAGTTACTGAACAGTTACCAGCCGACGTTATCACAAGAAAGCATTTATTGGGAAAGACATTTCAGGTATAATTTCCACTCCATGTAAGTAGTTATCTTAGTTGGGGCTTCTATTGCTGTGAAGAGACACCATAACCAAGGAAACTCCTAAAAGGGAAAACATTTAATCAAGTAGCTTATAGTGCAGAGGTTTAGCCCATTATCACCATGGCAGGACATGGTGCCATGCAAGCAGACATGGTGGTGGAGAAAGAGCTGAGAGTTCTACATCTTGATCCACAGCCAACAGGAAGTTAACTATGTCACTAGATATAGATAAGGGAAGTCAGAGAAAGAATACGTGGAGACAAAATTTTTAGGAGATCTTTCTACACCTCTGTATTAATTTCAGACAAGGCAAATTCTGAATAATAAAAGTTAGGTGTGAAGCCAGCATTGAACAAGGGCGAGGGGTCAGTTCATGAAGTCATGAAGAATACATAACAACTCATACCTAGTTGCTTAGCGATAGGGTGTTCTCTTAGGCCAAGGAACTGTGGCAGAGTTACACAACGCAAGCGGGTCCACTATTACAGCCGGAGACTTTCGGTGCTTGGCACTGCTCTATCTAAGGCGAGGGAGGAATGAGAGTGGCTGGGAGGGGCAGGAGCGGCCACTGTGCAGTTTAGTCACCAGCAATGTGATGAAGTAGTGGTTTGGTGGTGGGAATGGTGGGCCACCAGGTGGGGGTGTTTCCGTGGTGGCACGGTGCAGAGGTGGAGGTGTGCCGTGGCTCCTGTCTCCAGAATAGGGCTCATTAACATGGTCTGGTTCCACCGTACCACACTGTTCACGGGAAGTAGGGCACACCAACCAACTCCTCCTCTGGGGACAGTGGGTCTCTCAGATTCCGGCCAGCTTTCTCTACTGGGCCAGCTGCCTGTCAGGACTACAGAGACCTGTCAGTGTCCAAAGTGGGTCCAGTCGTCTGACGGTCACAGACACCGTCCTTTATTTAGTTTGTCTGAACGTGACAATTTATTCTTTGCTTCAGCTGTCCTTGTGGGAGGAGGTGGGCACTAAAGACATCTATCTTATTGACATGACTCCACCAAGAACTCTTAAAAGTCAAGAGTAAGAAAATGAACAACACAATTAAAATGTAGGCAGACTTTAGCAGTTGGCCCAAGAGGATATTCAGATGAAAAACAATCACATGAACAGAGATGCTATGTGATTTGCCACTAAGGAAATGCAAATCAAATCAACAGCGTGATCCTACAGCGCTTCTATGAGAATGGCCAAGTACAAACCCATTCCTCCACACTAGAGATAAGAGCAGCCCCTTCATCCATTGTGGGCGGACTAAATGTTTGGCAGCTTCCAACAAACACACCCGCACTTTACAACAATCATGCTTTTGTGTTTACTTAAAGGACTTGGAAATTTATGCCCACCCATGGATGCGGATAGCAGTTTTATTCATGATCCAGAACCTGGAAGCAACCAGAGATAGATTGCGGCCTGTCCAGGGAATGAGATTTTATTCAGCAAATTGTTCTCTGACCTACACACAAATAAATAAACCAATGTAAATTTTAAAAAAGCTATCGTGGATTGAGATGTACATTTCATTTAATAAAATAAGAATTTTCGTGTCTAACAACAAGCACTTATATTCTTCAGAAACAGAAAATTGCTCTAAGTGAGCAAGGTTTCAACTTTGCATCTCACCATCTCCATATGTGGGCAGTTCCTCCAGTCTCTTAATTACCAAGAGATTCGTCAGATTTTTGAGCTACTCGTCTAATTGCCTATATCCTAGAAATAGCCTTTCAGATACACTGTCCTTACGCTGTGGCTGTTGGGCAAATAACCTGAGTTCAGCTTGCTCTGTCAGACGCTGCAATGAATGAACAGGGTTAGTGCTGACACCTACTGGTAGAAGAGGGGATGAGCAGGACAACCAAGTTGCTGGTGGGATCCCGGGAGAACCTTACCTGACATCCTGAAAAGGGATGACATCCTTAAACATTTGAGATAGACCTGGAAGATTCTGGAAATGAAGGATAAATGAATGTCAAGAGAGTGGTCTAATTTTTCACCGACGAGCTTTCCTGGGGGCCCTAGTATCTTTAGCAAACCCTAACGTTTTGTCTTGAATTGTCTCTCTCCTGTGGCACCTTACAAAACACTGCAGGGCTTCAGAACTGTTTCCGGGGCTGGGGGGTAGGGGGTGGAGGATGGAAGTACGGAAAAACTTCCTTTACCTGGCTCTTCTTGCCCCAGCACATCGGCCTAGATTCTAAACTGGCTATCTTTCCGCCATCTTCATTTTTGCTCTAGAGATATTTTCCAGCACAACGCGGGTCATAGCTGTTGCATTATGTCATGCTGTCTATTTTAAAAGCCGTGTATCATGTGAGGTGCCACACTTCATCACCTCACAGTTACTCGGGTGTCCCGTGAATAGCTGTAACCTCGAGTGGTGGGAAGCGACCCAGAATGCAATTGCAATCAAGTGGAAACATGCACAGCCTAGTTAAGGGCTCAGTGGGATGCAATTGTTAGTCAGGAATTTCTATAAAACTCGAAAAAAAGTCAGTATCTGACATTATTCATCCTTGTCAACTCAAAAGGGGTTTGGGCAGGTCTGGAAGGCTAGACTAGAACTCAGGAATTTTGATATACAAAATCACGTAGCCCCACCTCTGCTAGCCCTCCCCCAACACCCCAGGTAATGGCCCTACCTGGTTTTCCAGTTGTCTTTCTGTGTTCCTGCTCCTCACCCACCGGACCTTCTCCACCTGATGGATTATGCATCTGAAAACAATAATCTTGTCTCTAAGAACTGGGAGGGGCTGGCTACACTTTTGCCAAAATAAAGAACTTCCTAAGCGGGTGTGCTGCCTCATGGCTCTAGTCTTAGAACTTGGAAGACTGAGGTAGGTGGATGGCCACGGGTTCAAGGCCAACCTTGGCAACACAGTAAGCACTTGGCTTGCCAAGGCTGCAAATGGAAGCCAGGATACAGGAAAAGAGAAACGAAGGTAAAAAGAAACTCAAAATTGACCACATATTTAAGTGTAAAATGCAAAGCATAAAAAAACAATTGTATATTCTTTTCCTTGATTTTGTTTTCAGAGCAACTCAAATGAATCAGTTCATCACATTGTACGTTTCTGCATTTTTCTAAGTAGTTTGAGTGCTTACAGTGGGAGTCGGTTGTGAACAGAGGTTATAGAAGCTGAACACACTTGAGGATTTCGGTCCTTCAGGGTAGGAGCATGGAAACCCTTTTGTGCACATAGGTATCATCAAAGCCTTACATACACCTTTCACAGGGACCATTTTACTACGGTCATTGAAACAAACACCTTTACTTAGTGTGACAGACGAATGTTGCAGATTGCTGAGCTCATTCTGCTGTGGTTACACTCTTGTAGCGAAGGCTTAAACACGGGGACCCAGACATCGAGTGCCCAGGATCGAAGCCCTGCTTCTCCAACGTTAGGACCTGAGTCTGCCTGTTGTTTATTTCGGCCTCAGTAACTATTCCCTTAGCTGATAAGCTGCACTTTAGGGTATTGCTAACGATACTTAGCTGCTCTTCTGTTGCTGTGAAGAGACCATGACCAACGCAGCTCTTATTAAAGAAACCATTTATTGGGGCTTGTTTACAGTCTAGAGATGTAGTCTGCTATTATCATGGCGGGAAGCTTGGAGCTGGAGCAGTAACAGAGTTACACCCTGATTGGGGAACCTGGGCCCGGCATGGCTTTTTTTTTTTAATTAAAGATTTCTGCCTCCTCCCCGCCACCGCCCCCCATTTCCCTCCCCCTCCCTCATCAGCCCAAAGAACAGTCAGGGTTCCCTGCCCTGTGGGAAGTCCAAGGACCTCCCACCTCCTTCCAGGTCTAGTAAGGTGAACATCCAAACTGCCTAGGCTCCCACAAAGCCAGTACGTGCAGTAGGATCAAAACCCATTGCCATTGTTCTTGACTTCTCAGCAGTCCTCATTGTCCGCTATGTTCAGCGAGTCCGGTTTTATCCCAACTTTTTCAGACCCAGGCCAGCTGGCCTTGGTGAGTTCCCGATAGAACATCCCCATTGTCTCAGTGTGTGGGTGCACCCCTCGCGGTCCTGAGTTCCTTGCTCGTGCTCTCTCTCCTTCTGCTCCTGATTTGGACCTTGGGATTTCAGTCTGGTGCTCCAATGTGGGTCTCTGTCTCTGTCTCCTTTCATCTGGCATGGCTTTTGAAATCTCAAAGCCAACCCCCAGGGACAGACACACTTTCTCCAACAAGTACACACCTATTCCAACAAAGTCACGCCTCCTAATCCTTCTAATCCTACCAAATATTTCCATTACCTAGTGACTAAGTATTCAAATACATGAGCCTATGGGGACCGTTCTTATCCAAACCACCACAAATACCTAACCTATCCTTGGCATTTCTCACGGTCTCAGCTACCACAAGCTGCAGCCTTAGGTACAATAAGTTACTCAGAAAATTTCATACGATCATCCAAGAAATACCTCAGTTGTTGACTTGCCTTGCTCTGTTAGCTGGTGTCAATTAGGAAGCGCCAGTTTTAGAAGATGCTTGATGGACTGATAGGATCTCATTAATAATGGGATATTTTAGGGTTATTAACATTCCAGAAAATCCTTTTCTGGAATTATCATTTCCTTCTCTTCCCTCCCTCCCACTCCCCAGCCCCACCCTGTTTTCCTTCCCCTCTTTCTTCCCATCTCCTCCTCCCTCCTCCTTCCTTCCTTTTGTTGTGTTTAATTTGTTTCATTAGCTTGTGTTGGGGGTAGAATCCGCAGTCTTAAACACGTAGACAAGCCTCTTCCACTGAGTTACAGTACTCCATGCCCTGAATTCTCTGTGTGAGATCTATGTCATTTGTGAACTGCTGCTTCTTCTTTAGGGTCCCTGTACCCTTTACTGCTTTGTGCTTTCCAGTGCATTTCCTAGAACCCCAGTACAATGCCGAGAAGAAAAGGGAGCTGCGAAGTCCTTGCCTTTGTTTGTGGACAGTGTGGGGAAGCTTCTAGTTTCTCACTGCTGACCTTGATGTTTGCTGTAGTGTTTTTTTAACAACATTTTATTCTTTGAGGATTTTTACAACGTATTTTTAATATATTGACTCCTCTCCTTCAGTCCCTCCCATAACTACCTTTCCACTGTATCTGTAGTTGATACTGTTTATCAAGATGAGGAAGTTCCTGCTATTATTGACAGTGTGAAATATTTTTGTTTTAAAAATTGTTTGTATTTTATATCAATAATGTGTGTTACAAGGAGAGGCAGCTTGTTTTTCCCGGCCACCCGGCTAGCTTACACCCAAAATAACCACACAGAAACTGCATTAATTAAAACACTGCTCGGCCATTAGCTCTAACTTCTTATTGACTAACTCTTACATATTAATTTAACCCATTTCTATCAATCTGTGTATCACCACCAGGTCGTGGCCTACCAGAAAAGTTTCAGCACATCTACCTCTGGCCACGGATCCATAGTGTCTCTGACTCAGCTTTCTTACTCCCAGAATTCAGTTCTGTCTTTTCCACCTACCTAAGTTCTGCCCTATCAGCTAGGCCAAAGCAGTTTCTTTATTCATTAACCAATGGAAACAACACACAAACAGAAGGAACTTCTACATCATTTCTTGTATTTATGACCATGTGATCCTTTTTCTCTTTAGTCTGGGATTAGCCTTCTGCTGGTGAGGACAGTGACCCCGCCTTGGGCAGCTGAGACGGCCTCTCTGAGACTCTGCTGAGGTGCAGAACCCGTCACACATTGTCTCATTTGCTTTGCTAATAGTTTAAGGATTTTTACACCTCTGCTTCTGAGAACTATAGCTTTCGTCCTTGTGGCATCCTTATGTAGGTTGGGAATAATCTCCCCACCCCACTTTCAATTATTCTGAAGTGAATATAACTGTTCACGCTTTCCTTTGAAAGTGTTAGCTAGCATGGCATGCGGTTTCCTATTCATTTCCTTTAATCTGCGTATGATTTTAGTATGGCAACTGAGTTTCTTGTAGACAACATATAGTGTGACAAGTTGCCCTGTTCTATTTGAGAATCCTGTGCATGCATAGAACATGCTTTTGCTCAAGTCCACCCTTTTTTACTCCACTCTGAGTTCTCCCCTACCCCCTCCACCACCATTTCCTTGCAAATGCATGTGCTCCTTTCCCCCTCCACTTGCCAGTATTTTAATGGGTATGGTCAGAACACTGACAGCCCAAATCACTGTTGACAAACCTGAGTCCGCATTTACCATCTTCATTACTGTTTTTGGCTGCTTGCCCATATTTTGTTCCTACTTTTAACTTTCACTTCATTGATTGTGGATTTAAAATGCTTTTATTGTTAGTGGTTTTGTTTTTTGTTTTTTCCCCCTTTGGAAACATATCCTCAAAGTGACCTAGAACTTGCCATATAGATCATGTTAGACAGAAGCCGCCACAATACTCCTGCCTCTTTCTCTGAGAGCTGGAATTACCAGTCTGCACTACCACACCCTGTATTGGTTTAACTGAACATTTTACATACATGTATTTTCTCTCGTTTCTTAGCATATCATTTTAGGCATGTTGTCCATACACCCTTTAAATGTGTGCTCTGAAGTGCACAATATACATTCCCAAGTAAGCAAGTCCATTTTTAAATAAGACAGTACCACATCATGATATTAGATGACCTCGTAATAACCAAGGGATACTAATTCCTCCTTCTGTCCTTCAATCACTTATGCATAAGCATTCTTGTCAGGAGCCATTTTCCCAAAGAGTATATCAGGGACCATTGTCTGGGGATGTTTGCAGAGAGCCCCACACCCCAACTGTATTGAGAACTGTTTGTTGGCAGAGCCCACCCCACACCCAACTATCTTGAGAGCTATCTGTTAGCGGAACCGCCCCACATCCCAACTATCTAGAGAACTGTTTATGGTTGGAATCACAAAAGGAACGATTCCACTTGCATAGAGAACACTAGGTGTGTCGACTCGTGACCTCCTGACCCGGCAAGATCCCTTCCTGCCCTTGCCATGCCCCTGCCCCCATCCCAAGCCAAATTCCTCATCCAAGGGCTATATAAGCTACTGCCATTACGCTAATAAACGGAGACCTTGACAAGAACTCTGCTTGGTCTCCTTCCTCTTTCCCGCCCATGTCTTTTCAGATAATGCCTCTTGGGGACCCTGGAATAACTTACCCGCCAGGCGGGGTACACATTCTGTAGCTGTAAGTATATATATATATATTTGATATACACATAGTCAAATATGTATTTGTTACAATTTCAAATAGTTATCTGTTAAAACAATTAAAAATAGTAAAATCAATTTTTAAAGGGTAAAATAAAAAAACTAGTTTTGGGTTTGCACTCACTTCACCCTTGCTCGTGGTCTTCCTTTCCGTATCTATACATTTCTAACATATTTCTTTTTCTTCTCTCCCAACACCTTCCCCAATATGGGAGATCCCAGGCTAGCCTCCAACTTGCTGACATTCCTGGGGATGACCTTGAGTTTCTAACCCCTCTATCTTCACTTCCCAAGTGCTGCTCATGCAGTCATACAGCACCTATACACACAGGTGATGTGGGGACTGAACCTAGGGCTTCTTGCAGACAAGGTGACACTTCACCAGCTGAACTATGTCCTTGGCTTCCAAAGAACTTCATAGAATATTTCTTGAGTCAGCTCCACACGTCTTTGATTATTTTGATTGCTCATGAGGCCTTCATTTCTTACTGCTTTCTTAAGAGATAATTTTGGATGATACTGAATTCTCGGCTAGAGCTGCTTCTCACTCACAACCCTCTAAGTAGATCCCTCCACTTCTCAGGTACATGGAGGGAGGCGTTGATAGGCTCCTGCCTTTGTTATGTTCTTATAGGTGAGGCGTGGATGCTTTCCTCCTCATTCTCTGAATACAGCTTGTCTCTGCAGCTTGGTTAGGTTTGGGTGGGGGTTGGGTTCTCCAAGTTTACAAGATTTATGTCCTAGAGCTTTGTTCCGTATTTCCCGTAAGCAAGTCCATTTTCAAGTGACACTGTACCAAGTCATGGGATTTGATGTAAAATCTGGTAATATTTGGTGCATCATCTTGTAACTCTGCTGCACAATCTGATGAATCTCTGTCATTGTTGCTTCAAATATTACTTTTGGTCCCTTGTCTCTTTTTCTTTGGTACCGCAATTAGGTGTGTATTACATCATTCAGAGTCTTCCCACATTCCTTAGATATCCTGTTAAGTTGTTTAGTCTTTGTGTTTTATGTCTTTTAGTATTGGAACTTCTAGTGATGTCCTCAAATTCAGATACTGCTCAGCTCTGCCCAGTCAACTAGTAAGTCCATCAGCAATACTATCCCTTTCTGTCACAGTGTTCTCTTTTTCTTTGTCTTTTTCAGTTGGAAATTTGTGCTTGGCTCTTCCCTGCGTTTTCCATCTCCCTGTCTGCACTGCCCAGCTACGTCTGTATGCTGTCTGCTTTATCCATTATTGTCCTTAGCACAGTAATTTTCGTTGTCTTACATTCCTGGTCTAATAGATCCACCCTCCCTGCTCTGTCTGGTTCTGATACTTGCAGTCTCTTTAAATCACACTTTACCATTTGGCACGCCTTACGCTTTTTATTCTTTATAGCTGAACATGCTGTACTAGGCTATCATCACTGCCATATATCGGCACTTTAGGTCTTAATTAGGAGTGTGGTGGTAAGAGAGGATTGGCAGTTCTGTGAATAAGCCTGCCTTTTAGAGAGGCTGGGCCTCTGGACTGAGATCTTGATAAATGGTTCTCAGTCCCCAGCCTCCGAATGAGGCAGGATAGCTATAAATCTGGGTTAGATGCTTCTTTTCCAAAGCAGAAGGCTGGAGGAGGCTGGGGTTGCACATTTCTTTTTCCTACTTAGATGCCAGAGCATCATGGCCTGAGGGGTCTCTTCACACAGGTCCATTGACCCCTGCTTTGGTAGTATCCTCCGAGGGGGCTCTTGCTAAAACAGAACCTTTGGATGCATCCAGAATGGTTCCTTTTCCTGTGCCCTGGCTTGAAAGCACAAGATTTCCCCTTGATGTTTATTATGGAAGTAGGTTGTGTTCCTGCGAGTACAACTCACAAGCCCTTTGCCCCTACTGAGTCTCCAGACAGGCTCCAACCTATGCCCCCGAGTCTTCAGCAATGCATCCATCCTAGTTGCGGTTTCTCTACCATGGCAATGGTTTCCACGGCAATAGTTTCCATGGAGATCTCTGCTTCAACAAGTTGAGATTTTGTCAGATCCCAGGACAGGAGTGTGTCCTGTGGGCTCACTTCTCTTATGGATGTCAGAAGACTTGAGTTTTTGGTTTTTCCAGCTTTCCCCATGGGTAAGCTCATCACATGCAGCCCTCGAGATTAGAGTGCTCCTTTATGTCTTCACTTGTCACTGAAGCTCTCTTATGCGGCACACACGCTGGCTTTTTTGAAATGCTGAGTAACGTGTGGTGTGTGGTGTGTGTGTGTGTGTGTGTGTGTGAGAGAGAGAGAGAGAGAGAGAGAGAGAGAGAGAGAGAGAGAGAGAGAGGTTCAATTGAGTTTACTTAGCTTGTGAGAGTTTTCCAGGTTTGTGGTATTTGACTCTTAAATAGCTTGAACTCATCAATGAGAAAGAAAGATGAACTGGGAAGATAGTTACTGTTGGGATCCCATGGGGAAGGATTCCTCATGTCCTGGGTGGCTCAGAACAGTGCCATTGCACTGAAGTGCCCTCCACATTCCTGGCATGCCTATGTTCTTTCAGCCACTAGTGGGCACATGTTAGTCCTTAGCTTTGAGGTGCATCTTTCATGGACAGACTCACCTGACCGCAAAATCAAATAGTCCTTTGGCTTTCTCATTATCTGCAAAAAAAAACAAGACAAATGTAACATCTTTTTTGGTCATTATTTTCCCCAAGTTTCTCAAAATCTCAAATATCACTCCTAGCAACAGATCTCCTCAGATAGTATTCCCACCTCTCCATTTCAAAGGCATTTTCAAAACATGTACCTCCTTTAATCAATATTTTTATGTCTGGTAATTTGCCAGAAAGCAACTACTAATCCTAAAGTGACAATTATGTAGATGATGGTGTTTATGACCATGCAATTTATTTATTTAAATTTTAATTATTTTTTCATTTTATATAACAACCACAGTTTCCCCTCACTTCCCTCCTTCTACTTTCTCCCAGCCAAGCTATGTATAAATCTGGGTTATTGAAAACAGCTTGCTCAATGTAGATATTGCTTAAATATTGTATGATACCTCTGTACCCATGACACCTTGCTCTATTCCACCACTAAAGATGATATTGTAAAAGAATATTTGTTGATATGGAAAGCATGGAAGATAAGCAAAAAGTATGAGATTTTGTGATAGGTGCCTTTATTATTATTGTTATTATATATATTATGTAATATATATTCAATATTAGGAAATCATATGGATATATGTATAGAAGAAGTCTGAAAAGCTACTTCACAAAATGCTCCCAGTGGGAGACGGCTCAATGGATCAAATGTGAGGTCTGTAGTTCCAGTCTCTATTAGGCACAGAAAAGCTGGGCTGCACTGCCGCTTCCTGTAATCTCAACGTGCAGGAGACAAAGGCAGGGTCTTTGAGTCAAACCAGCTTAAACTGAAAGCCCATGCATTAATAAATAAAGCAGAGTGCAAACAAAGAAGACACCCACCATCAACTGCAGGTTTACACACACGTGTGCAACTGCACACATACCTGCCTACACACATGCAAACACAAGCAGACACATCAATGCTAATTAATTCTTGGAGAGTGCAATTATAAGTCTTAATTTTCTCCTGCTTTTTATTTATTTTTACTACAAATCAGTAGTAATTAAACACTTTTAAAGACCATAGATTTTAATTGCTGATGTATTTGATAAATATATTGCACATTTATTTCTATTGAAAACTCACTTAAAAGCATCCATAAAGCTAAGTATCAGATGGAACACCAAGGGAAGAGCTGAAAGTCACTTACGAAATTGGAATGAACCCAAGACAGAAGATGGAAAAACCCAAGCTTTTATAGATGTTTCCCAGAATTTTTAGAGTCCAGAATCATCTTAATTCCCAAACCAGCAATTCCTGGTAGCATGGGATTCCTGAACCCCAAAGAGGAAGTGATTCAGACTGATAGGGAATAAATCATCCAATGAATAACCCAAATAACACCTCAGGTCAGGATGTGTCCTCCTTAGCTCAGGAGCTTGCCAGGCGCAAAGCCAAATATGGATGAGCATGAAGGGCAGCTGTGAGAAAGGAGCATCAAAGTGGAAATGGGTGTGGTAGGGGAGGGGTGATGATGGATATGGGTGGGTGGGTGGGTGGGTGGGTGATGGACCGAGAAGAACCAATAGAAGTTAGCCTTCCTTTATTTCCAAGTCTCTGACCCAGGAGCGGGGTCAGTGTTGTGATTCCCTTCCATTTCCCCTCCAATGTCTTTGCCCTTCTTAAGTAAACATTGGATCTTAGAATGGCTTCTTTAATGAGGTCTTGTCAGGACAGTCTCCTGATCAGTCACGGATCAGAAATGTTGGCACAGTGGGGAAATGCAGATTGCTGCTACTGTGACTTCCTGGCACCTGGTGCGATGCTCAGAGGCGTGGGGAATTTGGTCACTAAAAGGTAGTGTGCTTTCAATAGCATGTTGAGCATAGCAAAGCCCCTAGCTACTGGGATCTCTCTTACTAGGAGTTAACCAAATACCAGAATTCTTTTTATTTCCTCTTTTTATATTTATTCATATGCATATTATTTGCTTTTTCTTTGGCTTAACAAGTAAGAGTCTTTTGAATATAAGGTAGCACAGCTACAATGCAGGAATAATTGTAGAGAATCAAAGGACATTTGACAGTCATCCCAGAGAGGCTATGATTGCTTATGGTAATTTCCCAACAAATTAGAACAATCAACTGTGAAAAACAAAATGCACCTTTTCTGTAGGTCCCAATTGGTTTTGTTATCCTTAATTATCATTCTAGATGCCTCATAGTTTGTGAACTTGACAAAAATGATGCATGAGTCTTTCCTGTAATGCAAAATAAATAAATAGATAGTCATACCCTTGAATAAATAAAATAAATAGATAGCCATACCCTTGAATAAATAAAATAAACAAATAGATAGCCATACCCTTGAATGGTTTTCAGCCTTTTTCTCCAGACAGGTTTTTGTCTTTGATTTAGAACAAGTCATTGAAAACAAATTCTAAACAAATCATCATGGAATATACTGGAATACTGGAAAAATGTTTATAATGTTCAATAAATGATCAATCAAGTGGTATTAATACTATAAGGGGAGTCATTAAGCCAAAGTCTTTTACTGTGATTAAATTACACCTCCTAAACCTATATAGACTTTTGAAAAAGCATTTCAAATGAAAGAGGAATGAGTTGTAAATGAGCTAAAAAGTCTCTCAGGTACCACAGTAACCCAGACAACAGTTCTGGGTTTATTAGGGAGACTAGCTTTCATGGTTTCTTCCACCTCTTCAAGACCTTATATACATGCGGTTCGTAAATGGAGACTTGTAAGCAGACTGCTCGTTCATTTCCTGGCCACCCAGACCCAAATAATCACACAGAAACTGTATTAATTACAACACTGCTTGGCCTGTTAACTCAAGCTCCTTATTAACTAACTCTTACATCTTAAATTAACCCATTTCTATTAATGTATATATCACGATGAGGCTGTGGCTTACTGGGTAAAGTTCTGTTCTGGCATCTTTCTCCTTCAGCAACTACATGGTGTACATGGTGTCTCTTTGACTTCACCTATTCTCTCTCTCTCTCTCTCTCTCTCTCTATATATATATATATATATATATATATATATATATATATATATATAT
>JABTXL010000186.1:10697042-10724397 GCA_025134845.1 Neodon shergylaensis
TATATATATATATATATATATATATATATATATATATATATATATATCTTCCAGCCTGGCTATATTCTGCCCTGTCATAGGCCAAAGCATAATTTCTATTAACATGTGGTAATAAAACATATTCACAGCATACAGAGGGGAATCCCACATCATTGCCCCTTTTCTGTCTAAATAAAAAGAAAGGTTTTAACTTTAACATAATAAAATTACAAATATAAAACAGTTATCAAGAAAGAATTATGTAGTGACGAGGTAAGCAGGCCTGCTTTTCGTTCCACCTGGCTCCTGCACGGCTAGCTTTACATCTGAGATAATTACATGGAAACTGTATTCTTTTAAACACTGCCTAGCCCATTATATCTAGCCTATTACTGGCTAACTCTCACATCTCGATTAACCCATTTTTATTCATGTGTGTAGCACCACGAGGTGGTGGCTTACCGGGAAAGATTTAGCATGTCTGACCTGGTGGCTGGCCCCATGGCATCTGGCTCCATAGCGACTGCCTCAGGCATCTGCCTCATTGCCTTCTTCCAAGAATTCTGTTCTGTGTACTCCACCTACCTAATTTTCTGTCCTATCAAAGGGCCAAGGCAGTTTCATTATTAACCAATAAAAGTAACACATAGACAGAAGACTCTCCCACATCAGAATTATAGTTACAATATTTAGTCCATTTACATTTGGCAAATTAAGGAAAATATCATCTATCCTATCTTTGTGAGTCTAAAGTTTTATATCTGATTTATCTTTTATCATAACTAAGAAAAACTATAACTATAGCTATCTGTCTTCAACTCTTCAAAGACCCAGAAGCATAGAATATTCCCTAAGTAAACAGAAAGTGCATTGTAAGCAACTTCCAAAACTCTAGAACATCTCATTGCCTGGACACTCACCCAAAGTTCTTCTGTAATGTTGGAGCATCCATTTTCAGCCTACAGGCCCTTAGTATCTGGCAGACTTTTCCATGAAGCAAGAAATTTGCAGATCTGTTCTGCCTTGTCATGACAAAGTTCATCTGTTACTTTCTTCTGTGTCCTGCAGAATGTCTGGCAATTTCTTGTATGGAACAGGAACACTGAAGGATCATCCTGTCTTTTGGAAAGTTCAACAGTCACTTTTCCATGGGTCCTGCATGTCTAGTTCATAGAGCATACCATAAAGCAATCCAGGCAACAGTAGTTTCTTACCCAAATAGCTAGCCTTGTCACATTGAAGGCAAATTCTATAATGAGTCTCTTTGATGACCATCAACCTCTCTGAAGTATTTGCTGCTGCCAGGAGCAGATATGTCTCACTGTCGAGAAAAGTCTAAGTTCTTAAAACATTTTAAATGCCATACACTGTAGGTCTTTGAAAGTGCTGATGAATACATATCTATCTGAAATATATATCTATATATCTAGAAAACCTAGTTAACATGACTAAAAGTTTGATTATTGTAGAAGACTATCTGTAACTCTGTATTTCTTAATTATACATTACATTTTTTAATGAGCTGCGCAAATACAATACCTTAAACAAGAGCAGAAATACATGCACACAGTGTAATAAAATTGACCTTAAATCTGTATCAATAGACTAAGATCCATACCAAGTATTCATCTCTATATCATATCCCCCTTTAAATGAAAACAAACATTTATAAACAATCATTTTGAGAATTTGGGCATAGTTTTCTCTAAACTGCTCCCTGCTGTTTGTTGGGCAAAGTATTTTTAGGGTTCATGGAGACTTTTGGGGGAGTTTTGTTCCATCAAACCACATTAGCCTAGAAGGAATCCAGAAGTTCCCATCTTCTGTGGAAACAAAAGCAGAACCTCTTTTCCAAAGTAACATTCTTAGACCCAAATTTTGAAGTCAAGATACCTTTATGTTGGTTTAACTTAGTAGCCCCCAGAATCAAATTCCAAAAATTCAAAGAAAACACATTAATATACACAATCCAGACTCTCTGTGTATATTCCATCTTTACATGGCTTATTTTTCTTTACTCCTTTAAACTATGACTATCTGTATTCTTTATATTACTTTTACTATCTCTTTAAAGACTTTGTTTTTAAAACTATTTCTTTTTATAACTGTCTATACTCTTTTTCTCCTCTCTCCCAAGCCTACGTACATTTATCCAACACTGTGACCCATTCAGAGGTCTTTTTCATCTGAATCTGTCTTTATTACATATCTCTAATCATTGTCTAACCAGGAGAACTTTTTTGTTGTTGTTTTTATAATGTTAAGTTGGTGTGGCTAGGACCAACTCCATGGCCTTGCCTGTTCGCTCTGCCCTGTCCAACACTGTAGTGATGTATTCACCATCTCTGCGAGTCATGCTCACTGCCCCAGCTCCAGGAACACAACAGGTCTATGTTGCCACTAAGCAACTTGTAGCACTCTGCTCACAAACCCTAAGTGCTCCGTAGCCAGACCTCCCAAAAGATCCAGAGTTCTTTGTGCTGGCTTGAACCAGAAAGCCATCTCATAAAGAACCCGGGCCTCTGCTTGTAGCCAACAAACAGAGCCTATCTGGGGGGAAAAAAATAAAACTACCAAGAAGTTGTGCTTAACTCTGTTCTTTTGTGTCTATAATTCCTTCACAAGTTCTCTCAGGTTTTATGTGACTATAGTTGTCCCTATTGGTGTGCCATTTTATAGATGGCGACTGATAAACAGAGACTGCTCATTTATTTCCCAACTGCTCAGACTGAAATAATCACACAGAAACTATATTAATTACAACACTGCTTGGCCTATTAGTTCAGGCTTCTTATTAACTAACTCTTACCTCTTAAATGAACCCACTTCTATTAATCTGTATATCACTACAAGGGTAAGGTTCTGTTCTGGCATCTTTCTCCTCTGGCAGCCACATGACATTTCTTTGACTCCGCCTACTCTCTCTATGTCTCTTCCATCCTGGCTATATTCTATCTTGCTATAAGCTGAAGCAACTTCTTTAATAACATATGGTAATAAAACATATTCACAGCATATAGAGGGGCATCCCAGATCAGTGGTTTTTAAAACACTGCATCCATTCAGTTACTCTGAATAAAGAGGAATGAGGAATATGTGTGAGGCAGGTGGTGGTGGCGCACGCCTTTAATTCCAGCACTTGGGAGGCAGAGGCAGGTGGATCTCTGAGTTCAAGGCCTGCCTGGTCTACAGAGTGAGCTAGACAGGACAGGTAGAACTGCATAGAGAGACCATGTCTACACACACATGCATATGCACGCATGCACATGCACACACACACACACACAAGTATACACGTTTTCTCAAATTTTCTCTATGTAGCATTGGCTGGCAAGCTGAGAGACCTCAGGGAACTCTTGAAATTGCCATCCAAGTGATGTAACAATGGTAGGCAATGTGATTTGTTTCTCCCATCCTCGTTTCTGAGAGCTGTGGAAATGCCTATTTCTCAGGATATCTGTTCTCATTAAAGACAGGCATTTCATGAAATGTGATCAGTGTTACAAGGTGCAAGGGATATGCCATATCATTTACTTGCCTTGAGATCCTATTATGAATGTGGATTTTGTGTGGTAGCTAATAAAAATGTACTAAAATAGGATCGTTCCATTTAAAAGGTATTTACTGTGGACTCAGAAAAGTTGTGAATCTCAAATGTTTAGCTTCAATGGATTACATTCTTTATTTTTTTTTTTTTTTGATTTTTCGAGACAGGGTTTCTCTGTACCTTTTCCTGTCCTGGAACTAGCTCTTGTAGACCAGGCTGGCCTCGAACTCACAGAGATCCGCCTGCCTCTGCCTCCCGCGTGCTGGGATTAAAGGCGTGCGCCACCACCGCCCGGCTAATGGATTACATTCTTTAAAAAAAAAAAGTATCAGTATATCCCACAGAATATCCCAAAAAGTGTGTGGGGGCAGAGGTGAGAAGGAGAGGGAGAGAGAAAATAGCATCAGCACAGACATAGTGTTTGGAAGTCATGCCACAGGCTATTTTTCCAATAAATGAGAAATAAAATTGCCTCTGGCATCTAAATTTTAAATCAATACATTACCAAGATATGCAATCATTCCCCTCAGAGAAAGGGTCTGCTGCTAGTTGGTTATATATGAGGGTGTCTATGTGTGTGCCCAAAGAAGCCAGAAGAGGGTGTTAGCCCCGACCCCTGGAGCTGGAGTTACAGGCAGTTGTGAGTTGCTCCATATAAGTGCTAGGAGTCAGACTTGGGTCCTTTGGAAGAGCAGAAAGCAGTCTTAACTATTGTACTATTTCTCCAGCCCCAAGGACTGGCTTTAACCTGAAGCCAGAAATTCCTTCAATCCTACAAGCTGCTCCCTCCTTTCATTTACTCCTTTCTTTAGGGTCAGGCTTGTAGTATAGCCTAACATGTCTCCCAGCCTCTCCTGGTGTCCTCTTTTAATACAATCCCAGGGAGCTTAATTTCATGTTGACATGTCCTTTCTGAACTAACACACAGACCAAATCATAACTTGTATGATTAGTTATTAGATTAGTACAGCTAAGGAAAAGTATTATCTTAGGAAAGAGGTGAGGAATTGGTGCACTCAAGGGACTCTGCAAAGACAGGGTAGCAGAGTTGAACATGAACATCAGAGAAGGGAAGTCAGCATTCTATCCATATACTGGTATAAAATGGTTAGCGACTATCAAATATCCATCTAATTCAGTCTGATAATCAGTTACCTTTTCGGCCAATCTCTCTGAGCCAGACAAACTCTTACATGAGGTAGTGCACGAAGGACCTCTTGGAGATGTGTGGAACTGTATTGTAGAGGCTCAGAAGTCTGACTGTTAAATACACCATCTCCTATCAGGCACCAAATGACTAGATGTTTGAAGCTGGATGACAGGCAGCTGTGGAGAAGACACCTTCACAGCAGCTTGCGTGTAGTCAGACGGAAATAAATGTCAGCATCAAACCTGCTGTTTGATCATGAGTCTATTCACATGTCCTGATGGCCAGTTTATAAGTAAGGATTCTTTGCTTGGTGTGTGTGTTGCATAGATGCTCATGCATGTGCAGGTATGCACACCTGTGCATGTACATCAAGGCCAGAGGAGGATGTCAGTTTCTCTGCTCTATCACTTGCCACCTTTGCAGATAGAAGCGTCTTTCCTGCCCAGTAACACATCTGTTCATTCCCAAAGAAACACACAGAGGCTTATATCAACTATAAACTATTTGGCCTCTTAGCTCAGGCTTATTATTAACTTAATTCTTATAACGTATGTTAACCCATAATTTTTATCTATGTTTAGCCACATTGCTTGGTACCTTTTCTCCGTAAGACATTCTCATCTTGCTTCATCTGCTTCTGGATGATGGCTGTGACTCTGCCTTTCCTCTTCCCGGAATTCTCATAGTCTTGTCACTCCACCTATATTTCCTGCCTGGCAACAGTTCAATCAGCATTTTATTAAGCCAATATGAGTGACAAATCTTTAGAATGTACACCAGCATTATCCCACAGCATTTCCTCTTCTTTATTTTCAAAACAAGAACCCTGAATCTAATCTCCTTTGTTTAGCTTTTTCCTGACCATTATCTATAACAACTTGTAACCAACACTCTAAACAAAGACAAACATCCATAATTCATTTTTAGGAATGTGGCTGTAGTTTTGTAGTCTTCTTCCTGCTGATTAGGGACTCTTATAATCTTATGGGGACCTAAAGAAAATTTAGTATTATGGTCAAGTCCTGACTGGAGTATTCTTTGAGGCTAGATCATCTCAGTCAGCTGTCTTGAGGCCATTTTGGATGTAGAACTCAGAGGAAATTCCAAAAGAGGTACTCTGAGACATTGGATCATCTGAGCCATCTACTCCTATCAAATATTTTTCAGGGGTCTTCCTTGAAAAAACCATATTTTTCTTCACCCAGAATGAATACACAGCCTCTCATTTTCTGTGAAAATAAAAGCAAAACCTCTTCTCCAAAGAAACATATCTTTTTATTTAAATTTTGAAGCCAAGGCATTTTCAAAATATATAGGTTGGATTAATCCAGCAGCATTTATAATCAAATGTCTTTCACAGCTGTTGCTCCTTCCTCAGCAAACAATTCAAAGACAACTCAATAACATACAGTATCCAGATTCTCTTATGTATTTTCCATCTTTACATGACTTTTTTCACTCTATTTATTACATTTTTATTTTTAACTTTTGGTTTTTTGAGACAGGGTTTTTCTGTGTATCTTTGACTGTCCTGGATCTCACTCTATAGATTAGGCTGGCCTTGAACTCACAGAGATCTGTCTGCCTCTGCCTCCCAACTGCTGGGATTAAAAGGTGTGTGCCACCATACTTGGCTACTCTGCTTCTTTTTTAAAGGACTTTCTCTATCCTTTTCTTCTCCCCCAAGTCTATGTATATTTTTCAACACTCTGTAAACCATTTAGAGCTTTTTTTTATCTAAATCTGTCTTTACTATATATCTTTATCTTTTTCTGACCACATGAGTCTTTAATCTGCTAAACAGCATGGCTAGGATTAAAGCTGTGACTTTGATGACTGGCTTTGTCCCATTCGTTAGCTTCCTGAGTCTAGCCTCATGGTGGAGGTACTATCAGGAGCCACATTTATAGCCACAACTCTGCAAAGTTTCTAGGTTCATGCCACCACCAATAAGTATGTCACTGCCTGCTCATGAATACCATTCAAGTGTTTGATCAACTAGCTTTTTATAATATACTACTTCACAGAAAGGTCTGTTGAATATGCTAGGCCTATAGGCAAAAAAATGATTGCCCCAACATTACAGAGGAAGTTTGGGTAACTGTCCAGGAAGCCAGCTGTTTCTGTCATTTCTCACATTATTTTGGAAGTCACTTGTTCGCACTTCCTGCTTACTCAGTTAATATTATTTCCTTCTTGGGTCTCTGAAGGAGTTGAAGACTAGATAGTTATAGTTATAGTTTTCATTGCTTATCAGAAGCAGAAAGCAAGGTATGATAGAAAGTAAATTAGGTACAAGAATTTGGACTTACAAGATAGGATAGATATGGAGTATTTCTTTGAATTTGTCAAATGCAAACAGACTAGACATTGTTGATGTATTGATTGCTTGTTTATATTATATATAGTTATTATATATAGTTTTTCTTGTATTAGTTATTGCCTTCTTTTTTAATTTTAAACAAAAAGGGGAAATAGAGTGATATTTTATTTATATTTTATAAATGAAGCTTTCCCAAAGATTAGAAGGTAAAATTGTGCCACTAGAGGCCAGGGAGTGGTGGCACATTCTTTTAATCCCAGGATTTGGGTTACGTGGGCAGATGGACCTGTTCAAGGCTACCCTGGGCTATACAATATCAATGCAGAAACAGATACAGGTGTGGTGGAACACACCTTTAATCCCAGCACCTGGGATGCAGAAATAGGAAAATCTCTGTGACTTCAAGGCCAGCCTGGCCCATAAAGTGAGATTCAGAACAGTCAAAGATACACAGAGAAACCTTGTCTCAAAAACCCAAAGGTTAAAAATAAAAATAAAAGAAATAGAGTGGAAAAAAGTCACGTAAAGATAGAAAATACACAGCGAATCTGGATTCCGTATCTTATTCTGTTGTCTTTGAATTGTTTGACTGCTGAGGAAGGAGCAACAGCTATGAAGGACATTTGAATATAAATGCTGCAGGATTAATTTAACCAATTTATTTTTAAAATATCTTGACTTCAAATTTTAAGTCACATGATAAATTCCTTTGGGAGAGATGTTTTGCACCCTAATTGGACACATTGTCTCCTCCAGCTCCCTATCTGCCTCATCTCCTTCTCTCTCCTTGCTCCTGCCCTGTCCGGTGAGTGATGCTGGGAGGGGAGCGGGCACCTGGAATACCCTTCCTCTCTGTACATTCTGATGCCAACAGCCTCTGAGTCACTACATTCAAAGGTCCTTGCGGCACTGGATCGTGAGCGCTGGCTTAACCTATTAAGGCCTGTTTTACGCGGGTACTTTGTAACATTAGCTTTTGACATTCCGTTACCCATTTCAACTTGTGCCATTGGAAAACACGGTTCCATAATTACATCAGTATTTACATTCTTCAGGGAGAAATCATAGCAATTGAATGATGCTGATGCTGTTTAAGAATTAATGTAGGGAGGTGAAAATGACAGAGAACTATGACGAAGCCCAGTGATTTGGAAAACAATTTCCAGCAATCCCTTGTGCTTGATGACTGCGGTGGGGGGAGGGGGGCTGGGATGAAGCAGACAAGCGAAGCAGCTGTTGGGTGCTCTGGGCTGCTCGGCACTCACGGAATTTTCCACTAGGTAGGATGTATTCAGGTCACATACACAGTGAGATTTCCTGCAGCGCTGGTACAGATAAAAAGGCTGTAGGACTTGGTGATAATTGTGCTCCATTTAGGTAAACCACAGACTGGTGCATTTTCCAGTGTTTGTCTCAGAAACCTGAGAGACGCTTCTGCGTGCAGGTTTTAAATGTGGATTCATTTGTGCACAAAGAACAATAGGCAGCATTCGGAAATGCATCTAAATGAGAAACAAGTCCTGACGGCTCATTTTCGTACCTTTTAAAGCTGTTGCATGGTGGCTATTTCTTGATTAAATTTAGAAATAAATAAAACCTCTTCCTTTTTTTTTTCATTTTCTGGGTGTGGCTCTTTCAGAGCCTCATGACATACATTAAATATGGCCATCACTTCTGCCACTGATTTTTGGGCTAGTGCGGCCCTTCCTACCATAGAAGGAAAAGCAGAGGATGATTCCGGCAATCTAAGTCCAGCATCTGGCCTGGAGCCCAGATGAATGATTGTGGACTGTCCATGGAATAGCTGTGGTCCTTTGGCTCCTGAGCGTTCGTACTATCTAGCCATTTGTAGTTTATCTGTTGGGCTCTTAAGCCCTTTAGGAGATGATCTTCTTGCTGTGGAATGCTGCGCTTGTGGGAGCATTGCATTTTGAGTCACTGCGCATGAGCAAAGCTGCCTCTGAGCTCTGCCGACATGACATTTTGGGATGTGTGCGGAAAGGGCTGGCTGGTGCAGCAAGGGGCCAGCCTTTGTAGGAGAAGCACATTACTAAATGCTGAAACTGTTTAGAAACTGCAGTATCTCTTCTGAGAACAAGATAGAGAGGATCGTTTGAATCCAGAGGAATCCTGATAAGCCACACTACTTCCTGGAAAATGTCTCTGGGAAAAAAGAGAAAAGAAAAAAAAAAAAGCCCTGTTTGCGAATTTTAGAAAACATGAATTGAAACAAAACTGAAACAAATCTAAAAGCATTTTTCTTGGTCTTGCTTTGTTCAGTTTTTGCTGTTTTCATATATTTCTCTTTGTAACAGAACACGTAGGCTGTGTCATTACTAGAAGAGGCCCTGAGAACAGCAGGGGAGGTTGGGCTGTGGTACAAGTGGTCAAACACATTCCACCATATGTAAGACCCTGCGTTCAAGCCCAGGGAAGAGAAGGAAAGGAAAGGAATGCTAAGTAGAGAACTAACTGGCTCTGTGAATGAAATCTTTTCTCCACGTCAGTCTATCAAGTAAAGGATTCATTTTGCCTTACAGTACTGGTGGCCTGCAGACATACACACAGACAGAATATTGTATACATAATAAATAAATAAATATTTTTAAAAAAAAGAGTAACCAGCTAGCCTCTAGATCAATGGTTCTCAACTTCTAACACCACAACCCTTTAATACAGTTCCTCATGTTGTGGTGACCCCCCCCACCATAAAGTTATTTTTGTTGTTACTTCATAACTGTAATTTTGCTACTGTTATGAGCATATGTAAATATCTGTTTTTCCTGATGGTCTTAGGCGACCCCTGGGAAAGGTCGTTTGACCCATAGGTTGAGAACCACAGCTCTAGAGTGCTTGAGACTTGGATGTGTCTTTCACAAGACATTCTAGATTGCCACTGTTAAGGTTAGCCTTCCATAAAGCCCTGGGCATGAACTCAGAGCCTTCCCTATATCACAGCAGTAGGCTTTCATCCAATTCCCTGTAAGACATTCTTGCTACCCAAGATCTCATCAGAATTCCCTTTACTGTCCCAGGTTCTAGCTGCATCTTTTCAAAGTCATTGAAGACATCTCCAAGAAGTTCCAGGCTTTCCTGGTCTCTCTGTTTTCCAAGATCTCATTGGAACTGCCCTTGATGCTCCAGTTCCAGGATCGGCTTTTAGTAGCCTGGTCTTCACTCTCCCAACATCTTCCCACCACCCAGCTTCAAAGCCTTTCTTCTCATCTCAACTAATGCTTCAGCAATGCACCAGTCATTGGTCCTGTAATAAGACAACACCCAACAATTAATTAACAGAGGTCACTTTGGACTCATGGTTCTGGAGGCTGAAAAGGCCAAGATCAGACACTATAGGGTAAGAGTCTCGCCACTTTATAACAAGTCACTGGTGAGGTGGCCAGTCCTGGGGAAGTGAGAAGGCATGAGAGAAAGGCGCAAAGCCATTTGTGAAAGTTCCACCTGTCACCCGGGTAACCCTACTAAGTCCTGCCTTCCGACACTACCAAGCTGAGAATTAAACCCCAGCAAAGGCTTGGTGGGTACAAACCATATTGGAGCCACAGCACCTCGCCTTCCAAACCACTTTCAGCAACCTGGGTAACAGAAAAGCAATTACTGTCTTCTCTTTCATGAGTGGAAATGCAAAACTCACATACTTAGCCTGCAGCAGAACACACAACCCCAACCCAAGTGTTCCCAAATTTATTCTGTTTTTTATTACCATATCACATTTACTCTGAATAAACAGTTAAAATTGAACAATTTAAGATAGAAATCATAAAATTAGGCTTAAATACTTGGTTTCCCTAAGCAAACCAGAGAGAACTGTGCCAATAATCAAGCAGTCAGTGTGTGGATAATCTCACTGTAGTGTTTAAATCACAATGGCTTGTTCAGCTCAGACCTTGCCTTTGACCTGGTGGCCAAAGATGGATTTATAGTTTTCATTTCTCCTTAGACCCCAGAAATGAGCGCTGTGGAGAAGTGGGAGGGAGCTAGCCTGCAAGCTCAGGCGAAGCAGCTGTTTGACTGGGTACCATCTGGTAGGAGGTAGGTGTGTCTTTCTCAACCTGTGGGTCACAACCCCTTTAGGGTGGAATGACCCTTTTACAGGGGTCAGCTAAGACCATCAGAAAACACAGATATTTGCATTATGATTCATAACAGTAGCAAAATTACAGTTATAAAGTAGGAACAGAAAACATATAATTTTATGTTGAGCGTCACCACAACATGAGGAACTGTGTTAAAGGATTATAGCATTAGGAAGATTCTTTAGACAATTTTCCTGTCAGTCAAAAGACAACCTAACAAAAGTTTCTAGGCTCAGGCCTAGGTTTTCCATGTTCTAGTGTGGCCATGATGTTATAAAAATTATTAATGATTAAATTCTTTTAAAATTCATCTAAAATGATCGTGACCAGAATGTTTTAGACTTCATTTTTTTCAGATTTTGAAGGTTTTGATCCTACTTTATGTTCAGGCTTTGTGGGAGCCTAGCCAGTTTGGATGTTCACCTTCCTAGACCTGGATGGAGGGGAGAAGACCCTGGACTTTCCACAGGGCAGGGAACCCTGACTGCTCTTCGGACTGGAGAGGGAGGGGGAGAGGAGTGGGGGGAGGGGGAGAGGGGTGGGAGGAGGGGGAGGGAAATGGGAGGCTGGGAGGAAGCAGGGATTTTTTTTTTAAATTAAAAAAAAGGAAAAAATCTGAAAGATATCTTTGAAGGATTCAAGTGTAAACATGAAACTTTTAAATTTTTGTTTGTTCAGTATTTTAGTACTATTGTTCTTATTTGAGTTACTGGGGCGGGTCTTGCTATATAGTGCTGCTTGGACTGATAGTCACTATGTAGCCCAGACTGGCCTCAAACTTGGGACAATCCTCCTGTCAGTAAGTCCCCTGGGGTTATGTGTGTACCACTGCACCTGGATTATTTATGTCTTATACAGACCTTATACACAGATCCTGAAGGTAACTATACAACATGTTTTAACTTTATGAACGAAGCAAAGTTTCACAGCATAAAAGCTCCCACCTCAAGCATAATGCCAGAACTTCAATGTTTGGGGTGTTTATAGCATTTTTGGATTGAGCTTTTTGGCCTAGCATGCTTACTATGTAGTTCCAAACCACTTGGCATGTAGCATTCTTTCTCTGGCAACCCCAAAACATCATCTATGGTCCTCTCGTCACCTCATGGTGTAAAACCTGAAAGACTAGTGCCTGGGGATGCAGGTTTGTCCTCCCTTCTCTCCTCATTGTTGGCAACTTTCCTGGGACCATGCGAACAGCTGTGCAACCCAGGTGGGACACAGTGGACAGACCAAAGAAGATGCCACCCCACTCTAGTCTGATGGGGGAATGTTTACTGGGTCACATACGGGAGCCTGAGCAGTATTCCCAGAGTTGTATTATCAAGTGCTCCACCCCTGCACGGGTGAGGGACTCACTCCCATCCCTTCTTCACTGGAAACCCCACCCCTGCACGAGTGAGGATTCACTCCCTTCCCTTCTTCATTGGAAGCCACACCCCTGCAGAAGTGAGGACTCACTCCCATCCCTGCATCACTGGAAGCCCCACCCCTGCACTGGGAGAGCTGCAGCCCAACTTGCAAGCGGTTCCCAAGACCCTTGCCAGCACTATTTACTGCTTATTGCATTATATAGCCCTAGGCAGAGCCCCCTGAGTCTTGTAACCTTTTGTGTTCTGAGTGTGTGCCTATCTTTAGCTAAAAACCTCCTTCCTCCTTTTGAAGGATTGTTCCTGTTAAGAGTATAAAGTGTCCTTCTTCATCTCTTCTGAATGATTATAGTTTGAAGTCTATTTTGTTAGGTATTAGGATAGCTACACCTGCTTGTTTCTTAGGTCCATTTTATTGGAAAACCTTTTCCCAACCCTTTACTCTGGGGTAGTGTCTATCTTTGAAGTTGAGGTGTGTTTCTTGTAAACAGTAGAAGGCTGGATCATGTTTTTGTATCCATTCTCTTAGCTTGTGTCTTTTTATAGGTGAATTGAGTCCATTTATATTAAGAGATATTAATAGTTGTTAATTCCAGTTATTTTTTGGTAGTAGCGTTTGTGTGTTTCCACCTTCTTTGGATTATGCTAATGGGAGTTATTTGTTGTCTGTGTTTTTGTGGGTGCAATTAGCTTCTTTGGGTTGGAGTTCTCCTTCTAGTACTTTCTGTAGAGCTGGGTTTGTGGATAAATATTGTTTAAATCTGTTTTTGTCATGGAATATCTTGTTTTCTCCATCGATGGTGATTGAAAGCTTGGCTGGGTATAGTAGTCTGGGCTTGTATCCGTAGTCTCTCAGTGTCTGCAGCACATCTGTCCAGGACCTTCTGGATTTTCATGGTTTCCAGTGAGAAGTCAGGTGTAATTCTGATAGGTCTACCTTTATATGTTACTTGACCTTTTTCCTTTGTAGCTCTTAATATTTTTCTTTATTCTGTATGTTTTGTATTTTGATTATTATATGATGAGGGGACCTTTTTTTGATCCAGTCTATTTGGTGTTCTGTAAGCTTCTTGTACCTTCATAGGGATATCCTTCTTTAGGTTAGAAAAGTTTTCTTCTATGATTTTGTTGAATATATTTTCTGTGCCTTTGAGCTAGAGTTCTTCTTCCTCTACCCCTATTATGGTCTTTTCATGGTGTCCCAAATTTCCTAAATGTTTGTGTTAAAAATATATTGGATTTAATGTTTTCTTTGACAAATGAGTCTATTTCCTCTATAGTATCTTCAACACCTGAGATTCTTTCTTCTATCTCTTGTATTCTGTTGGTTTACTTGTCTCTGCAGTTCCTGATTATTAACCCAGATTTTCCATATCCAGAATTCCCTTAGTTTGTGTTTTCTTTATTGCCTCTATTTCAGTCTTCAAGTCTTGAACTCTTTGCTTCACCTGTTTGATTGTTTTTTCTTGGGTTTCTTGGGTTTCTTTGAGGGATTTATTAATTTCTTCCAATTTTTTGTCTTTTCCTTCATTTCTTTAAGGGAGTTTTTCATTTCCTCTTTAAAGATCTTCATCATTTTCATAAAGTTACATTTAAAGTTGTTTTCTCCTGCTTCTTCTGTTTAGGATGGTCAAGTCTTCCTGCTGTGTGACCACTGGATTCTGGTGTTGCCGTGTTGTTTTTTAGGTTGTTGGATGAATTCTTGCATTGGCTCCTGCCCATCTCTTCCTTCAAATGAGGCCAGTAGTGTCTTTGCATCTTGGTCTAATTTTTGCAGTTGTTGTCTGAGTGTTTGGGAGTTTTTCTTGGTCTTCTTTGTACTGACAATGTCTGTGTCTCAGGAAGCCTCTGAGGTCTCTATAAGCCTGCTCTCTTTCTTCTCTCCTGGTTTGCTCTCTTGGTCCCCTCAGTGTTGTAGCAAGCTCTTGGTCCCCTCAATATTATATCAAGCTCTTAACTCTTAAATGAGGTGGGGCTAGTAGCTTGGAGGGGCCAGTTGGATGGGGTTGGATTTGGGGGTTAACCTACCCACAGGAATTTCTATTGCCGGCTGGGTAGAAAAGTTAAGGGAGTTGGGGGAGGAGCCTGGTGTTTTGTCCCACTGTGGAGGTCCTAGAGAATGAGGTGTCCAGCTACGTGGCTATTCACTCACCTCCTAAGTTCCCTCAGAATTGGGGCATCTATGATGTTTCCTTAGTTTGAATCTTCTAATAAAGATTTTCTGTAAGTATATTGGTTGCAACAGTATTGTAGGATATTCATGAAATGCCATACAGTTTACATTTTTAAATTGTATAACACAGTAGGCTAACATCAGGAGAAGAATACTGTCGAAAAGAGCCCGCCAGGTTAAAACAAACCAACCAACCGTTATAGATGTCCATGTTAACAGAATGTAATGACTGACAAGAGACAGCAGGACAAATAATTAAAAGACAGCAGAAGTTCTAGAAAGTTCTCTTCAAAGTAAAGTTAAAAGTAAAAGTTTTAAAAGAGAAGACAGATGCGGGTACAGGATAGGTTGTGTTTTCCTTGGTGGCTGACATCGCAAAGGCAGGACTGAAACAGTCAGCCAGTACTGCTGGAACACGACTGTGCCTTTGAAACAGGCAGCGGGTAGTGCCTGAACATGTCCAGTTGCACATTCCCGAAAAGCTGAGCTCACTCTCCGTAACCTGGGACTGGGGAGTAGATGGTGTGAGGATGAGGCCTCAGTATGTCCAACACATGCCATCCACCGAGCTCACCTTAAAGACCTCAGTGGGTCCTCCGGGCTGTGTGCGGGGTGAACTGGAGTCATGCTTCCTCAAGCAGTGAAAAGCCCATATGCTGCCCTAACTAAGAAAACCTGAAACTCTAAGTACGCGAGTGGCCGCGTATTCAAGGGAAAGAAGCGCCTACTTTGGGTTTAATTTATATTTACTAGAAACAAATGTCTCTCTTGGACAGCAGCTAATCAACCACCTTCCAGTTCAATGGAGGTGGTATAGTTACAGAAGATATTGAGCCCAAAGCCTGGGCTCCAGCCCATCAACAGACTGGATCTGTCCACAGTACAACAGCTAAGAAGGTGGTGGGCTGGACAGATAGCTCGAATGGTACAGTGCACGCTGAGAAAACATGAGGACCTCAATTCAGTTCCAGGACCCATGTAAAGAAAAAGAGGCAGTGTGCCGGGCAGCCAGGACAGCCAGTTGACGAGCTCCAGGTTCAGTGAGAGGCCTCAGGGCCAAAAAACCAAAGTGATATTGTAGAGAGTCGAACATGGTTAGGTGGTTAATGTAGCACTTTGGAGGTGGAGGCAACTGAATCTGTGAGTTACACAGTCTACACCACAAGTTCTGGGTTAACAGGACTACATCGTGAAAGCCTGTCTCAAAAACAAACACGCAAAATAATGTACAGATCTATTGGGGAAAATGCCCAGTTTTGACCTCTAGACGGCACGTGTGTGTGTGTGTGTGTGTGTTTGCATGTGCACACTCTAACAAGCACACACATGCACACAGATAAGCAGTAGTGAATAGAAAATGAAGACTTTAATTCAGTGTGTTCACATTGAGAGGAAGAGCAAAGAGGTCCTCCTTCAGGAAGCTGATGTGAGGCCTAAGTTTAGCAGAGGGCAGGAGGCCTGCAGGACTCAGTTGGTCTGGCTAAGGGCTGGCCCTGCCCATCACTGCCTTGGCTTCTGTCTCTCCTGAACGTCAGTCTGACCAGTGGACAGAACTTTGTGAACTCTGTTCCTAGGAGTCAAACCCCTCCTCTGACTACCATGAGGGTGTGAGCCTTTTCCTTCCCCTTGAGGGAGATTCCTCAGAAATTAAATTATTTGAGGTCTATTTGTTTAATAGTCTGATAGCACAAGTGTGCTCTTTAAAACCTCTCTTCCCCTGCCTCATGTGGGCTATAGTATGATTAGAATGTTCAAACAATGTGGGTTTTGTATTTACAAAACTACATAAATATCCACTTCAGCTCCTGGGATAAGAAGAAAGAGAATCCCAATTTAAAATATTTGACTAAGTTTTATCTTAGCACCCAGCATCAGTCCCATCAAGGAAGAAGTTCGGGAAGCCTAGGGAAGGGAACCAACAAACCCATGTAACTGGCTGTGAATGGCAGCAGATGCTTCGGTATCTGTCTGAAGCTGCCATTGTCACTGGGGGACCATTTGAAGTCTTCCATGTCCCCACAGGAATTGGCTCCACAGTGGGAAGCAGCCATGCACCAAGCACACACGTGCCGTCTCCCACACAGTCTGTGCCTCTGGCCTTTTGGTGTCTGATGCTGCTTGCATTGTGCCAGTCATGTCAGCACACCTTGTTCACAGCCTGTGGAGATGTTAGTGTGGGCACCAAAAGCTGGAAATAAAGGAAGGAAAGTTGCTTCTCTAGGAAATTAAACTATGACAGAAACCTAACACACTATCTAAAGCCACGGTAGAGTGGTCAAAGTTGTCAGAATAAAAATGGAGTCACATGGGCCAAACCAGAACCAAAATGGAGCAACACAGTCATGAAGGAGGACAACTCATGCACACATAAGCTCCAATAAAAGACCTATCAGAGAATATTGCCACCCTATGAGCTTACACAAGGACCACCACAGGTCTTCACAATGAACTGCGTGCTGACAGAAAGACCAGCTTTGCAAGGCTACCCGCCAGGGGCTGCCTTTCAACTTTGGACTGTTGTCACACTTGTCACCAATCCTTACCCCAAGGATAATTGTTACAAAACAACTCGTGTTAGTTATTTTGAACGGTCAATTTAACAAAAGCTAGAACACCTGGGAGCAGAGTTTTAATGAGGAATTATTTAGATCAGATTGGCCTAAAGGCATGTGTGTGTGGTACTATGGTGGCTGTCATCTGAGATGTGAGGACCCACACTAAGTGTAAGTGGCACCTCCTGGTAGGGAACCAGATAAAGGCCATGGAAGAAGAAATCTTTGCTTTTTTGCTTATTGGGCTTTACTCTAACTGGTGAATTTATCTACCCTGCTTCTGCTGCTGCTGCTGCTGCGGCTAATGATGATGATGATGATGACGATGATGAAGAAGATGATGATGATGACGATGATGATGATGACGATGAGTCCTTCTGTGATGCTACAACTATATTCTTCAAGCTTCTACTGTGGTCTGAAGACCAGCAGCTCTCCAGAATTCTCTAGGCTTGGGTACCTGATTGAGTGCTTCAGTACTCAGCCCTGTGGATAGAGCAACCACCAGGCTGTCAGCCCACCTGAAGTAGGAAAGCCATTGTTGGACTACTCCACCCACATCATATAAGCCAACCCAAAGAATTCTCCCAATATATCTTCATTCTGTCAATTCTGTTCCTCTAGAGTACCCGAACTAATTCATAACTTCTATAATCTTCCTCATTTTGTCTTTAAAATCTTTATGCTCTTTGGCCTCCCGGGGTATACCTATGCAATCTCCACCAATGTTTTTCATGGCACTCTGATTGCAAAGCCCTGCCCCTCCTAAATAAACTCTTGCCTTTGGAGAACATTCTCTCTGCTGCTAATTTTCAATTGACCACATAAGTCTGGGTTGTGCATTTGCAAGTGACGACCGGAAGTGGATTGTCCAGCCTACCTGGCCCGTGTGTCCTCCTACGCAGACAGGTGGGCAGGCTTTCAGCACTGGTATCGCACTCTCTACTCACGTGACGACTGGAAGTGGATTGTCCAGCCCACCTGACCAGTGTGCCTCCTACGCAGACAGGTGGGCAGGCTTCCAGCACTGACTGGTGTTGCACACTCTACTCAGATGCCTAGTTCTACCTGCTCTTTCCTTCCCCCCATGCACTGTGCACTGTCAGACTGGTTTCAATGTGAGGTCTTCTTGATATTTATGTTTTATTTTGAGCATAAAAGATTGTCATCCAATGCTTCTTCTATTACAGTCTGTTTTATTTGGTTAGCATAATGTAGCATTTCTAAGTCCAAAGAATACTGGCTAATGAATGGTTAGATATTGGTTAGATCATAAGAACAAAGCACTCTTTAAAGAGAGACGAATACATCCACTCTAGATTCAGTGAGAGAATCTGTTTCCAGGGAATAAAGCAGATGGCAGGTATCTCCTCAGAATCCCCCCCACACACACAATTGCATGCACTAACATACGGAATGCACACACATAGCATACACACACAGCATACACACACACACAAAGAGAGAGAGGCCAGGCATTGTGGCACATGACTATAATCCCGTCACTTAACTAAGACAGGAGGATAAGTAGCTTAAAGCCAGCCTGAGCTAAATAGTAAGAATCTGTCTTAAAAAGGAGGGAAGAAAGGGAGAATGGGTGAGAGAAAAAGAGGGACAAGAGAAGAGCGTTGTGGGGACGAAGAACCGGAGGCCTAGCTAGCAGTCTACCAAGTGGATAGGGGCAACACAAGAAGGCACCACTGTAAACCTGAAAATCAGTCCCATCACCCACTCTGTCTGCTGGGTGTATCCTCTTCTGTGGGGCAAGCCTCCAATAGTTCACCCCATTCCTTGTGCACTAAGGGGCTCGGTCCTATGGGTGGATGACAGGCCCCAACTACCACAACTGCAGCAGATTTTATATTTCCAAAGAATGCCTAGAGAAAGGCGGGAGGAAAGGGAAGCAGCCAGTCATAGACCAATGGGAGTCTTTTTCTCTGGCAGTATTTAGGGGTAAATCATCATAACCTTTTTCTGGGCGGTTTCATGGATGGATAATAAGTAGACCTGCATACGTTTACTACTTCCTCTCAAAGAACCCACCAACCTCACGATTTTCCCAGAACCCCTGGGCTAATGCAATTCTATAGCTGTCACACCAAATTCATCTTCAGAGCTAAGAAAGTAGAGTCCGCAAGGCCCTTTTGCTCAAGAAAAAAACAAATGGTTTTTGACAGGGACCTTCGTAAATCGTCTTTATTTCATTCGACATCGTTGTCCTACTTTTCAACTTTTCGCATGTGACCAGGAAATATTTAAAAGAATTAAATGTTCAAATGGTGTCAAATTGTCAACTGTGAGGTCAATGGCATAAGCCTCATATGATTTGGGTAGCTTATATTAGTGCAGCTTAGTGAAGTTAGAATTTAAAAGAGGGGCATGTTTGTCTAGGATAAATGCACCTTTTTAAAATGAAGAGGCCTAGGGGTGTAGGTCACCCACTAGGCGTATAGGTCACCTGCAGCGGAATTCCGAACACTCTCTGACCTCCAAATCTCAGAGCTGCTCCTGACTCACTGTGAGTCATTGACTGTACCCTTTTAGCTGAGGACAGTCAGGTTGACCTTGATTACTGAAATGATTATTTGGGGGGGGAGGGAGGAAAATGGGGAATATTTGTTTAAAAAAAAAGTTGCCGGGCGGTGGTGGCACACGCCTTTAATCCCAGCACTCGGGAGGCAGAGGCAGGCGGATCTCTGTGAGTTCGAGGCCAGCCTGGTCTACAAGAGCTAGTTCCAGGACAGGAACCAAAAGCTACGGAGAAACCCTGTCTCGAAAAATCAAAAAAAAAAAAAAAAAAAAAAAAAAAAAAAAAGTTAATTCTCCCAAGTCCAAATAAAATTACTTTGTAACACTTTAAGGCCTAGTATCTCTAGACAAAGGTTATCTATGCAAATTCATCAACCAATCAAAGGAAGGACTATTGTTCCACCAGAGAAACGCAGGCGACACTTGTGACCATCTGCCCTGGTTAGCATGGTGAGGTCTTTAGGCATTTTGCAGAAAGCAGTGTTCACAGAACACCGGAGGCACACAGCAGTGCAGTAGAGGTCTGCCCACCAAGGAAGGTCATGTTTCATGCTTCCATAGAGGGTTGGAACTGCAGAGAGAGTGGGTTGTACGTTCACTGATGTCTGCCCCGGCAGCTCCCCATGAGCGGGCCGTGGCGGGCATGGATCAATGAAGAGACGAAGGAAGGAACAGTGTGTAAAAACTTCCGTGCTGGCTTTGCCTGCTAGAGAACAAATGTCGGGAATAAAACTCCCCATAGCAGAGACTTTGCCACTATTTTGTCAAAAGAATGGCTTGGTGATCGATGACTCAATTTCTTAGGAGTGACAGAGCGGTGGCCCCTCCCTAGCCCAGCGTAGGCTAGCCTTTCCCCTGGTCTGCGTCCCACCCATTCCCGTACAAGTGTGGAGTAACCAGGTCAGTGCTCGTGACTTGGTGAACTGATTGGTCTTATAAAAATAGCCACCCGGAGCAGGTCTGCAGCAGCTACATTTCAAGGAAGATCAGCAGTGGCCTGAGTCAGCCGCTCATGAAATCTGAGCAAGGGAAGAGTTGATGGGAACTGAAATGTCCCGGTGTAACGCTGAGGAAGTGAGATAGAAATAAACGACTAAGCAGAAAAAGAAAATGTGCCACTGGGGCTAGAACCAAAATAGTTACTGCTGCCTTTCTATTTTCAAAAGCATTTATGCTTTAACATTTATCGGAACATAGATAGGCAAATTAGTTTAATGACTTCAGATATTAGAATTAACGTGGTGATCCAAATAATGTAAGTTGTCCTAAAAAAAATTCTTAGTGTTCAGATAGCTTGATTTTTAAAATAATAATAATAATAATAATAATAATAATATAATAATAATAAACCCACAGGCTTTGGCAGAACCTATATTTGTGGCAACATATAAATTCAATTCTAAAGCTAGAAGAAAAGATTTCTTTCCCATTGGGGTCTCTGCCTACTCAGTAGAGTTTAATCAGGTGTGAGAAACAGCTGCATTTCATGTATTTGGCACTCATTGAGTAGAGTTTGGTGTTTGTTGGAAAGGGGTGTGCGCGCATCCCAGGCTAGCCTTTAACTTGCGCTTATCCTCCTACTCAGCCTCTTGAGTGCCTGGGGTTCTTCTTTAGGAAAGAACATCAGTTTTGTTGACTGCTGCTTGCTGTTTTCACATTCCATTGTGTCCTTGTGCCCATCTGCGGCTGCCTGGTGGCCCCACAGTGCCACTCCCCTCATTGGTCCCCAGATACAAAGTATGGCAAGAGAACAGAAATGGGCTTAGAAAGTAGCACATTTGTTACCAGTAGAGACTAAAAGACTAGTCTCATGTTGATGCCAAGGAATATTTGAACTTTCCAATTGACTCTACTTAGTAATTGGTCCAAAGAGTGGTATTATGCTTTTTAGAAGCACACTGTAGCTTAAGTAGGTGTGGCAGTGATTCCTGTAGAGCAGGCTTGAGAGAAGTCCATTATCCCTGTCTCCATGAATCCTCAGACTCCACACCCCACTGAGTTCCTGTCTCTTCCCCTTTATATTCCTCTCTCTGCCCAACCATATCGCGCCTGTCTCCACCTCCCTAGTGCTGGGATTAAAGGCATGGGATTCCAAGTGCTAGAATCACCTTTATACAGATTCAATCTTGTGTAGCCCAGGGTAGCTTTGAACTCATAGAAATCTGTCTGCCTTTTGAGTCCTGAGATTTAAGGTGTGTGCCACCACTCCCTGGCCTGTATGGCTGACTAGTGTGGCTGCTTTGTCCTCTGCTCTTCACGCAAGCTTTATTTATTAAAACACAAATAATACACCACTATAGAAGCAGGCAAGAAAGGAACTGGCCTCAACTTCTTTTTAAACATGTATTTTTATTATCTCTTTAATAATGTGTTGGATCTGTGGGGGGGGGGGGGTACTTGGATCCCCTGAAATGGAGTTACAAATTGTCTTAGTTAGGGATTCTATTGGAGTGAAAAGATACCATGAATACAGAAACTCTTATAAAGGAAACATTTAATTGTGGTGGCTCCCTTACAGTTCAGAGGTTAGTCCATTTTCATCACTGTGGGAAGCAAGGCAGACTTGGTGCTAAAGAAGGAGCTGAGTTCTTACATCTTGACTCTCAAGCAACAGGAAGTGATCTGTCTCACTGAGCATGGCTTGAGCATATACGAGACCTCAAAGTCCTCCACCATCATGACACTCCAACAAGACCACACCTACTGCAACAAGGCCACACCTCCTAACAGTGGTACTCCCTTTGGGGGCCATTTTCTTTCCAACCACTATACAGACCCTTGGAAGCCACCTGATTTGGGTACTGGAAATCACTTGTTAGCATGCGCGCTCACACACACACACACCTCAACTTTTTAACCCTGCTGCTGCTGCAAGGCAGCTCTCCTCCCGGTGCTAAGAGAATGCCACATGGCTCAAAGAATAGAGCCGCAAGACTTGCCAACTGTGAGACCTCCCAGTGGAGGGGACTGAAGCACCAGATCTAGGGTGCGTCCCACCAGCAGCAAGGGTGAGCTGGAGCTCAAACTGACGTCATCCTTAGATGATGTCATCTCTAGACCCCAGACAATTTCTCTAGGTCACTTAGCATGTGCCAAGCAGATGGCGCAAGTGTCTCAACAAACAGAAACAAGGTGAGCCATATCTTGGAATAAATGTGAAGTCATTCACCAACAGCTTTGGGACATCTTAACTGAGGAGACTTTCAATGATCTCAAAAAGAACATTCTAAGACTTCAGGTCCCTGCTTACAGGGGAAAGGAGCCTTTGATAGAATTACATGGGAAGGATAAAGTTTATGCAGAATAGCATTAAATTTTCACCGGTAATGAATGCATGTGAATATACACCACCACCCACAACACATACATGTGCCCGTGCACACATACCCAAACACAGGAAAGCTTTCTCCAAGCTACTTTAGAAATCAGAAAGACAGAAAAATATGAGCTAATGTTTGGAAAAGGCAGGGAATCTAGGAGGATAGAAATGTTTGGAGCCTTTGAAATGATAATTCCAGGACGGCTGAGAATGGTGGCCCAAGCTCTGTTCACTGAGGACACAACAAATGAGAGCCCGAGTGTTGCTCTGATTAGCGTAAGCTGTTGCTGGAATAGTCTTCAACGTGATTTGAAAAATGGTTTTCTTCAAAAGACAAAGCAAACTAAGGTCATCTTTTCACCTAGAGGAGGTGTGTGTCATTTACCCGCATGCCGACTCGCCGGTCCGATGGGGATAATTTGGGAAAAACCAGCTTCATCTAAGAACCTCTGTGGTCGCGTTCAAAGGTTCCCAAATCATGCTGAGCACATCGCTGCTCACTTGACTCCTCGCTGAGAGACTGAGAAGAGAGGCAAGAGAAGAGTGGGGAAGCCAGTGAGCTGGCCATCGCTGCAGTCAGCAGCCTTGGTGTGAAGACTTGGGGGCACAGAGCACACCCTTCCACAGGTGGAGATGACGTCACCACTGGAGAGCAAGCACAACAGACCTTCTCACGTTTTCTGTTGTAATATGAGCTGCGGGCTACGTTCCCGCCACCTGGCTAGCTTTACCTGAAATAATTACACGGAAACTGTATTCTTTTAAACACTGCCTGGCCCATTAGTTATAACCTCTTATTGGCTAGCTCTTATATATTGATCTTTTTTTTTTTTTACATATTGATCTAACCCATTTTTAATATTGTGTAACACCACGAGGTGTCTTACCAGGGAAGATCTTAACCTGCGTCTGTGTCAGGTGGGAGAATCATGGCGACTGCCTGACTCGGCTTCTTTCTCCCAGCATTCTGTTCTGTCTACTCCGCCTACCTAATTTTCTGTCCTATCAGGCCAAGCAGTTTTCTTTATTAGTTAACCAATGAAAGCAACAGATAAGATACAAGACCCACCTCCATCATTTTTCCAGCTGCTGCTCTCAGCCCTCACTTGCTCTCTATACAGAGGGCAGGAAACAAACCTGAAACACTGAGTGAAATGGGACTTTGTCATCACAGCACAGGGTAGGGGGCTATAACTATTCCTCACGATGCATTTCCAAGTGAAATAGTCACCGTGTGGTGATCAGTTTTGCATACTCTGATTCTTACTTTAGAAAGATTTTTATCTCCAAGAAACAGGATGATGAGAAGGTGTAAGGAGGAGGGAAGGAGGAATTTAAGCAGTTAGACGACGTAGGGACTGGAGAGATGACTTGGAGGTTGAGAGCACTTTCTGCTCTCGCAGAGGACCCAGGTTCACTTCCCAGCACCAATGTCCATGCCAGTGGTTCATAATCTCCTGTAGCTCCAGCTCCAGGGGGCCAATGAGCCTTTGACTTCCAAGGACCCCTGCATCCCCTGCATGCATATACATTCAAGTGCACACACATACTTAAAAATAGAATAGAAGTTACTTCAATTAGCCGTTTGTGGCTTTGTTCCTGCCGTGTGCTCATTAATAGAACTCCTTATATTACGTCGCTGTCATCAAATTTACAAATATTCTGCTCTAATCATGTGACTAGTTCAGTCAACATTCCTTCTCTGGGTGCATCTTGGGAGAGATTGGATGTGCTGCCCCCTCTCTCATAAACAGTTAGCAGGAGGAACCATTGTGCAGTTTCCTGTTATCACTTACATGTGACTTCTTCAGAACTCTCCGGAGACCGCCAGCCCAGAGATAGGACTTGCTGTCAGGCCATGGTATCTAGTAGAGGACCAGTCACACATATGGAGTGTAAAAAAAAAAAAAAGGAGAGTTAAGACTGCATGCAGATATGTTAAAATTGCATCTCAAGGGGCTGGAGAGATGGCTCAGTGGTTAAGAGCATTTGCTATTGTTCCAAAGAATTCAAGTTCAAATCTCAGCTCGCACTGGTAGCTCCCATGTATCTGTAACTCCAGTTCCAAGGGACTTGATGGCCTCTGCTAGCCTCCTCAGTCACTGCATGCATGTGGTGCACAGATATGCATGCAGATAAAATACCCATACTGTTAGGAATTTTCCTAACGCGAGCTCTCTGCTAATGAAAAATCCCAATCAAGCCAAATCAAAACAAGCCAAATTAAGAAATATCCAGATTTAATGTAATTTCTGTGCTCTCAGGTGGCCCCAAGGGGGAACCGGGAGGCCACAAACGCGACCACCAGGAGGAAGGAAAAGAGACCACGTGTTCCTCTCTTGGGAGTTTATTTAAATACCCTGTAGGAGTGGTCCTGACTCCTCCCTCCCTGGGATGCTGGGATTTGGAGTCCAGACCAATACAACTTTCAGGCCTGGGGGCTAAGATAGATGAGAGGGGCTGGGGTCTACGCTCCCAACTTAACACATACACATAAAAATAAATAAAGTAAAAAAATATCTTGAGCATCAGCTCAAAATGTGTCACTGTTCCTTTCATCAACTCCTGAGCCGTTCACACTTGAGATTGACAATGACCTTGAATGTATTTTGCTTTGTTTGTTTGTTTATTTTTCTTTTCTTTTTCCATATGCCAGTATAAAGAAGTCTTGGCCCCGGAGCAAGGGTGAAGTGGAGGTGAAGGTAACTCTCCACACACAGAGACGCAGTGAAACTATCGGAATTATGCTGGAATGTGCACCTGCCCCAGTCATGTGAGGTCAGAGGCTGCAAACGGTTGCTCCCATGGTACTGAGAACCAGCCAGCGTGACTCCCTGGTGCCATCCAGGTCCATATGCATTCCAAGTTCTAGAAATAGAGTTTCAACAAATTCTGCCAGATAACTTATCTTGGCAGCTTTTCCCTTTATTAGCCTTCACAGCTGCCCAAGAGAAACTTCCCCATCGCCTTGAGAGGGCCAGCGGCTGGTACAATCAGCAAATCAATCAGACAGTCAGCAATTGGCTTTCAGGAACTGTCTCCGAGGGGAAGGCTTCTGTGGGGATTTTGTCCCGTTGAATCTGCCAAGGGCACACTGAAGGGGTTTGTACCGAGACATTATTGTCCCCAGCTTCCATTCCTCCGTGAAACGCGCCTGAGTTACAGTTGACAAAGAGGTGCGCATAGGGTATTCGGAACTCTTGCCCTTGTCGTCCCCGGGCTGAAATGACTTAGTTCACCTGGAGTGAACGCCCTCATTTTCACATCGTCACCGTGAAGCCTTGTGGGCAACGGTAACATCCAGCATCCACACCATTGTTCCAATTGTGTCCATTGTGGTTACGCATCTCTCGGCATGAAGTTACAGCTAAGCCCCGCTGTAAGGGCCTTTCGCCCCCAGCAGTTCTGTGATAATGGCCTTTGAAAGGCACCCTAGGAGGGGGGCAGTTCAGAGCTGCCCCAGGAAGGCTGTCCTAAGAAAGCCTCATTTAAGACAGGATTCCCTAGCTGACACCTGCCTTGCTCTGGAAAGGAAACGAAACTTTAGAGCAACTTAAAAATTAACCCAAGCTTTCAGAAAATGTCAGGAGGCCTGCTCTCATTTTAGTTATTATCAACCATAAATATGGATGTATTTCCAGCAAAAAAAAAAAATACCACCTAGCCTTTATTCAAATTTCACTGTCTCATTTAGACTCAATAATTGAGTCCAGAATTTTTCTTTTAGTGACAAAGATTATTCTTTGTGATTAATGCCACTCGGCAGTAATGAAAGATCACATGAGGTCATTTCTTCTCTTCCAAAAGTGCTTGAGTTTCTGCACGGAGCTATGAGGGGAGAAATTGATGTGTGGAATATTTCTGTTGAAGTGACAGCTGTCATTCACCATGTATGAAAGTGACAGACACTTCTAGCTGAAGGTCAGCGGAGGAGAACAGCACAAGCAGGTCATGCCTATACAGGAAGAGTGAGTGACCCGTACTCAGTGGGTGCACCATTATGCAACTCCCAGCATGCACTGTGGGCAGCATGCACACTAATGTGCACGGCTCATACTCTGGAGGCACAATGAAACAAAAACCTGATACCTGGAGAGTCTAGAAGCTTCTCATCAGAGCCAATGCTGTTTCATATGCATCACTACCTGAGACATGCCCTGAAGACATGGCTGCAGGAGCTGCAACACATGCAGAACAAATCTGGAGGCATTTGAAGTTTCTTATTGTTTTATTAAAGTTTACAGCTGAAGACAATATAGGAGAGTTACCCTCCCACTGCACACTGTGACTCTCCCTGCACACTGTGACTCTCCCTGCAC
>JABTXL010000186.1:10733826-10745574 GCA_025134845.1 Neodon shergylaensis
TGATGGTGTACCACAGTGTGATGGTGTACCGCAGTGCTGATGGTGTATCACAGTGTGATGGTGTACCACAGTGTAATGATGTATCACAATGATGATGGTGTATCACAGTGCTGATGATGTCAGGTATATTGGTGCTGATAGTATACCTCAGTGCTGATGGTGTCATGGGTACAAATGCCTAGCAGGAGAACACCTGAGATCATGTTGTCTGGGACAGCTTCCGCTGAAGCCTGAGCCCCTGTTGGTTTGCTTCAGCCCCTAAGCCTTAAATTCCACCTGTCTTCAGATATGCACTATGTGTTCTCTCCTCCCTGCTGGGTGAGTATGGCAGACCTAGCACTGCCTTAACCTTGCACTTCTGCCCCTCCTGCCTCTCCTGTGTTCCTTCTCCCACTTCCTCCTCTCCATCTGCCCCAGTCTCACAACAGAAAAAATGAGTATAGCCACCGAGGAATCTCCCTGAGAAAAGGAAGCCTAGGGTGGTATTTGGCATCTCTCCACCCAAGCCCCAGGGTTTGGGAGAGGACAGAGTGACCCTGTGACATTGATGCCCTATTGCTGCTGCTGTCTTACCAGAGCCACCACTCCTGCCCCTCCTGATTCACGGTTGCTGCCACATGAGTGGGAAGGGGGCACAGTTCTCAGATCCTACCTACTTAGGTCAGAGATGGCTGGTTTTCAAATGACTTGTTAGAATAGAATCCAAGGCCAGCTGGCCTGGGTCTGAAAAAGCCTGGGATAAAACCGGACTTGCTGAACATAGAGGACAATGAGGACTACTGAGAACTCAAGAACAATGGCAATGGGTTTTTGATCCTACTGTACGTACTGGCTTTGGGGGAGCCTAGGCAGTTTGGATGCTCACCTTACTAGACCTGGATGGAGGTGGGTGGTCCTTGGACTTCCCACAGGTCAGGGAACCCTGATTGCTCTTTGGGCTCATGATGGAGGGGGACTTGATCAGGGGATGGGGAGGGAAATGGGAGGCGGTGGCGGGAAGGAGGCAGAAATCTTTAATAAATAAATAAATAAATAAATAAAACAGCAAAAAAAAGAAATAAAAATCAAAGAAAAAAAGGAAGAAACAAAAATCCTAGTGAGTGTTTTGTGTGGGGCTGGGGAGACACTCATTTATGCAGCAAGTAGACAGGAAAGCAATGTCTTTGGAATTCTGGAGAGAGCCACAAGATGAGATGTTACATTAGAACCCTCCTCTGTAGCTTCATGGAGAAAAAGAATTGCGGGAACAAAGGAGAGAAAAAAACAAGCATCAAGAATCAAAGCAATCAGACAGTTGTATCAACATTTCGCTGTTGCAGTGATGAAAACACCACAGCCAAAGAACTTAGAGAAGAGGCTCATTCTTGGCTTATGGTTCCAGAGTCCATGGCAGTGGAGCAGAGGCAGCAGGCAGCGGGCAAGGCAAGCACGAAGCAGAGACCATACTGGGAATGGTGGGCAGCTTAAACTCTCAAAGCCCACCTCCAGGGACATTCCTCCAACAAGGCTACACCTCCTAAACCTTCTAGATAGCATCATCAGCGGGGACCAGGTGTTCAGATGTCTGAGATTGGCTGAGATGGCAGGGAACACCTTGCTCAGACCACCACAGTTAAGCTAAGAAGCACAAAAAAAACCAGTAAAGTAGGGAAATTCCACAATGCCAAAGCCACAACCGCAGGTATAGGCCAGGTAGTCCTGCTGACAACAGATTGGCCATTCTGGACACATGGGAAGCCCGCAATTCTCAAAAGCCTTAAATCTAGAGTGAGAATATGTTTTGACAGCACCTCCTTCTGTGTGGCAGGCCAACATTGGAGAAGAAATGTGCCAACCCCCACCCCAGCATCCCAGCAAGGCAGTATCACTAGAGGGTCCCTGTGTGACTGGGTTACTAATCCAGTGACCTAGAGACAGAACAATCACAGATTATCAGACCTGGTGACATCTTGGCACAATGTCTGAACAGGAGACAGACTTACAAAGCAGCCTTGGAGAAAAAGATGGTTGGTCATAGGCCTACTGTTTGAGTTACCGTTCCATCACTGTGAAGAGGCACCATGACCAAGCCAATTAATAGAAGAGAAAGTGTTTAACTGAGGGCTTGCTTACAGTTTTCAGAGGGTTCGGCCATGACCAGCATGGTGGGGAGCAGGGTGGGAGGCAGGCAGGCATGCTATATCGTGATTTTTTGAGAGCTGAAAGCCCAGTGATGCAAGGCCACACAATCCTTCTTAAACCGTGCATCAATTTAGGAACCAAACATTAACATACATTAGCCTACAGGAACCATTTGGTTCAAACCACCCCTGCTGGGAAACCAAGCAGCAGGGAGTTTGGGTGTGAAGGATGTGGTGGTTGGTGGCCCTGGAAGGCAGCTTGCTTGGCATCCTGAGCTGTCTCCTGCCATGTGTAAGTCTCTGCCTGGTGGTACTGAGAGCTTGGACCCAGGTCCCAGGAGTGTATTGCTTGATTTCCCTAGCCTGCCCCTCCTGCCAGGTGCTTTACTGGTGGGCCAGGCCTGAAATGGGTAAGACTCGCAGGCAGAGTGCCCAGTTCCCTCAGCCCTGTCCTCCCTAGCGCAGAGCCCAGTGCTCTTTGTTCTCCTACTCTCTGGGACCTTAGGGGACAGTCTCAACGCAGACATTTGCAACCCATGGATGTTCAAACTGGGGTGTCTCTGGAGTGGGACTCTGCCCAGCCCACGGGCTATAGCTGTCCTTAGGGCCAGCGGCAGCTCCTGACGTGAAGAAGGGAAGCTTCTCAGGTGAAGGCAGCACAGATGCCAACAACCTATGCTTGACTGGCCACAAATGTTGACAACCTACCCTTGACTGGCCAGGTCTCAGCTAAACCCAACACACTCAAATGCTCATAGACCACAGTCAGGTGTCTTCACTGCAGAAAGCAAAGAGTGGCTCCACGTGTGGATGGAACAGTAAGCGTAAGTGGACTCAAGGACAAGACATCACACAACCATCCATCCCCATGCCTTCATGAGGAAAAGCCTGGGCTAACTAGAAACAGAATTATCATAAAAGTCATGTATGACACACCAATAGCCATTGATGGTGGTTCAAAAGAAAAATGGCCCCCATGGGGAGTGGCACTATTAGGAGGTGTGGCTTTGTTAGAGGAAGTGTATCACTGTGGAGGCGGGCTTTGAGGTCTCACAGGTTAGAGTCATTTCCTACTGTCTGCGGGTCAAGATGTAGAACTCTCAACTCCTTTGTCAGCACCGTGTCTGCCTGCAAGCCATCACGTTACACCAAGATGATAATGGACTAAGTCTCAGAAACTGTAAGTCACCCCAATTAAATGTTTTTCCTTTATAAGAGCTGTCGTGGTTCTGGTGTCTCTTCGCAACACTAGAAACCCAACCAAGGCACCATCATTTTAAAACGTGAGGAAAGACAGAAAGCAATTCCTCAAAGCCCTGTAACAAGAATGGCATCTGCGCTTACTTAATATAGTGCTTGAATTCTTACCAAAATAAGAGGAATAAATTAAAGGGTTATAAATAGGAAAGGAAGAAGTCAGGAAGCAAAATTATTCCTATAGCAGATGATACGATCGAGACAACAGAAAACAACAAATGCTACCAAGGCTGTGGATGGAAAAGCGATGCCTCCACACTGTCACTGGGGAGGCGGATCTGCTAGGCCACCATGGAAATAGTGTGGAGGTTCCCACAAACTTAAAGACAGAGCTGCCATATGATCCAACTATACAACACCTGAGTGTATGTCTCTGCTGGGTTTCTTTTCTTTTTCCTTTACCTTTTTTTTTTTCAACTTAACACACACTAGAGTAATCTGGGAAGAGGGAACCTCAATTGAGGAATTGCCTCCCTCAGACTGACCTGTGGGGCAGAATTTTCTTGACTGATGATCGGTGCAGGAAGGCTCAGCCCACTGTGGGCAGCAGCAGCCCTGGACAAGTGGTCCTGGTGTGTTTAAGACAGCAGGTTTGTTTAAGACAGCAGGTTAAGCAAGCCGGTAAAGCAGCACTCCTTCACAGTTTACGCCTTCGTGCCTCCCTCCAGGTCCTGCCCTAGGCTCCTGCCTCGGCTTCCCCCAGTGATGGACTGTAATCTGTAAGATGAGATAAACCCTTTCCTCCTAAGTTGATTTGATCATGGTAAACACCAATCAAACAGCAATAGAAGCAAACCAGGCTAATCCAGACAAATCCAAGTGAGCATGTCAGAGAGAGATCTGCAGGCTGTGTTTCCTGCAGACCTGTATGCATCAACTAACGGATGAGTGCAGAAAATGCATTGAGTACACACTGGAGCTGTACTGAGATATAAAGAAAAACAAAAGTGTGTTGTTTATAGGAAAATGTACGGAACCAGAGACTGTCAGGAATGGAACCAGGCAAGGAGAGCTCTGAGTGCTTGTGAGATCCCTGCAAGAAAACGAGGCAAGAGTCTTGTGACCTTGGTTTCGCCAGAGCGTGGACGTGTTTGTACCCCTCCCAGGTGTATCAGGTAGGAGTGAGTTGACTTCAGGTTGTTCATTATTGCTTGCTGTTGTTATTCAATTAAATGTTTAAGCTCTCCTGTACACGCCTCAATGGAAACCTGTGTTCTTGCCACTTGTTCTTGTGATTGTCTACAGCTTGAACTCAGAGAACTTTACTCGCGGACCGTTCTTAACCTTCAGAGTTAAATTGTCTGGGGCTGTGAATTAAGTTGTCTATTACATGAAACTTTAGTCCGCCTCATTTGTCAGCACCATTCGCCCAAGCCATTCTGCCTCTAGAGCAGCAACAGAAACCACCATTTAAATTAAATAAGATGGACTCAGACAAACATTGCATGTTTTCAATCATGTACAAAATCTGTATTTTAAAATAAACACATAGAAGTAGAGGGATATAATAAGGAAGAAGGGGACTGAACCAGAAAGGTAAGTACAGGCAACAGGAGAGTGAATACTGTTAAAGTATATCATCTACATATATGAAAATGCCGCTGAACCCAGTATTTTGCAAGATTAACATATACCAATTTAAATTTACTTCAATTGTAACAATGTCTTATAGTTGGATATAAAATGAGATTTAAAAATGAAGGCAAAATTTTTTTCAGACATACAGAAGCTGAAATAACTTTTCAAGAGATTTGCTATATACAAAATAGTAACATAAGTCCTTTAGGCAAAAGAAAGATGCCAATCCTAGATGTACTAAAGAAATGGAGCCCTAGAAGTAGTAAGTACATCTGTAATACTGTTTCCCTTACCAAGCAAGCCTCTTTGAAATGCAAGTGGCTGTTTAATAAAATAGCAGTGTACTTAGGGATTATAAAACACAGGGAAGCAATGCTATGAAGAGAGGAAGGGGGAGATGGAAATGCATGTTTATGTTGGTTCTGTATTCCCCATCACCTAAAAGCAGAGAGCTAAAGTGGAGTGGTATGCTGTAAACCCTAAAGCAACCATCATAAACACAAGTGTAAGTATAGTCAACAAGTAGCAAAAGAAGATCACGAGGAATTATTAATAGTCATCATTATTCATCATCATTTATGCCCCGGCAGTGCTTAAGAATGCATGGGCAGTCCAGTTATGGCGATTCTCCAGTTGTTCCTATCCTGGGCAGTCCAGATGCTTGTGTTATTGTTATACCCAAGGTTCCACAGTCTTTCTTTATGCTGTCTATCTAGCAGTTTTTGGGCCTTCCTCTTTGCCTCATCCTGTGCACTCCTCCAAGGAGTGTTATCTTCAGGTATCTGCCATCATTCATTCTTCAACATGGCCAAAGTATCTCATGCATCATTGCCATATTCTATAGTTTACTTCCTTCTGCAGATGGAGATGTTTCTTAATGTCATCATCTGTAGCAGCATGATACAGTTTATATTTTTGTATCCTTTCTGTTAACCTATTTGACTAGGTATAGTGTGTGTTTCTAGCAGGCAGCAGGCAGCTGGGCTTTACTGTTCAATCCAGTTGGACAGTCTCTATCTTTTCAATACTAACCCAAAAAAAAAAAGAAAGAAAAGGTGAAAATAGACAGATGGTACAAATAATTAAAGGAAGTAAGATGATAGATTTAGACACACTCACATCTGCAGCCATATTAAATATAACTGGTATATAAACCTCAAATAAAGGTAGAGACTGTCCGATTGGATTGAACAGTCTGTCTACTGCCTGCTGGGCACACACATTATACATAGGCAAAGAGGTTAAAGGAAAGGATATGGAAATACAAACTGTCATGCTGCTACAGACAAAACAAAACTGATGTGTTCCTTCTGGATAAGAAAGAGGACTAGAGACTGCTTCTACAAGAAGCGGTAAAGAAGTTAAATTGGAATAAGAAAAACATAGACGTTATTTAGAAATCCACCCAGGAATCGAAAAGATATGAGAAAAGAATACAGACTAAGATGTGTAGCAAGTAGCAAGCCAAGCACCAAGCGACCTCAGGTTTGCAGTCCCTTGGCAGGAAAGTGGACATGGATATTTAAAATATATAAGCACAGGAGAGTCAGGCAGTCCTCTCTGCAGGAAGGCCCACATCCCTCAGGAGCCATAAACCTATCTGATGACTTTAGGGATAAGGTGATTTCTCTAGCAGATAGATCCAACTCATTATCTCACACTGTGCAAATCTGAGCATCCTGATCATCAGGATCATCAGGCAAGTGTCATCTTGGTTTGAAAATCTATTCTCAAAATTGAACTACCCCAGGGATCTGAGATTGGGGAACACCCACAGACTGGGGAATGCCCACAGGTTGAGGAGCCTTAATTTTGGCCTGTCATAGCCCCAGGTGAGGGAAGGCCCAGATTTGGTATGTGTGAGGATATATGATGGCTGGACACTAGTGGGCCAAAGAGTGCAGGTGCTGAAGGCTGGCCCAGGCTGAGAAGAGCACAGGGAGAGATAGCCTTGATGTGGGATTCCCCTCTGTATGCTGTGAATATCATTGGTTAATAAAGAAGCTGCTTTGGACCTATAGCAGAGCTATAGGGGAACAGAGCTAGGCAGGGAAAAACTAAACAGAATGCTGGGGGAGAGGAGGCAGAGTCAGAGAGAAGACATGTAGCCCGGCCAGAGCCAGATGGAACTTTAGCCAGTAAGCCACAGGCACATGGTGATACACAGATTAATAGAAATGGGTTAAATTAAGATTTAAGCGTTAGCCAATAAGAAGTTAGAGCTAATGGGCCAAGCAGCGATTTAAATTATATAGTTTCTGTGTGATTGTTTTGAAGCTAACCGGCCAGGAACGAAACAGGCAACCTCCCGCAACATAGCCTGGTCCTTGAGGGTAATTCATCAGCTAAGAATTACCCAGGAGTTTGTTAAGTCTGAGCCTGAGACCAATAGGTAGATCAGATTCTGGAGCCGCCTATCTGCCCTTCACTGCTGTAGAGCTTGGGAACACTGAAGTTCTGGGTCCTCATGACACTCCCAGTAGTTGGCTCTAATAGTGTGATTAACCCTCCCAAAGTCACAAGAGTACAAGGACAGGTTCTCCACCAGTACCAATCTCAGTGGTTTGGTTCCTCCCCAAACTCCCAGTCCACTTGAGGGATACTCCTTGGGTAACACAACCACTCCTGGGAGGGCAATCTGGGGAGTCTTAGGAGCATAATAGAAGTGGTCTGTGGCGAGGGGATGTTTTTCTTTGGTCCAGTCTGTTTGGTGTTCTGTATGCTTCTTGAATATTCAAAGGAATATCTTTCTTTATGTTGGGAAAGTTTTCTTCCATAATTTTGTTAAAGATATTTTCTGGGCCTTTGAGCTGTGACTCTTCTCCTTCTTCTATTCCAATTATTCTTATGTTTGGTCTTTTTATTGTGTCCCATATTTCCTGCATGTTTTATGTCTGAGAACTTTACATCCCCCTCTCTAGGGCTCAGACTAAAGGCATATAGCACTGGGATTAAAGGTACGCACCCCCTGATTTCTATATCAGCTAGGTTAGTGACTGGGATTAAATGTGCACATGCCATTGTGGCTATGGGGATTAAAGGTATATGTTACCATAATGTGGTCTGTAAGGCTGACCAGTGGGACTCTTTTACTCTTAGATCTACAGATAGTTTTTATTTATTAAAATAAAATTGAAATATCACTACAATGGTAAAAAAAAAAAAAAAAAAAAAAAAAAAAAAAAAAGAAGTGGTCTGGCTCACAGTCAACCTGAGTGTAGCCAGCAGAGGCTGCTGGTATGCAAAGGAGGAAAAGGCTACTGTGAACACAGCTCTGGCAGACATCAGACACTTGTTAAGTAGAGACTGAGCACTAGTATAAATAAACCAAAGGAAATGCAGGTCCATAGTTCATCTGGCCTCTCCCTATCCCTATCACTCTCCAAATTTCAGGAAATAGAAAACTAGTCCCAAAATGTCATTTTTTAATTTTTTACACACTTAATAGAGATTCGTATTGTATTTTTAAATTGGATATGTATCTTGTTAATGTGCTTATTTGTGTATGTGCTCATGGCGGTGTGCCACAGACTGGCTCGGGGAGCCACTCAGACCGTGGGAGAAGCAGGGTCTTGGTAACAGGAAGGCACAAGTTCGGCGAATGACAGAGAGACACAACACACAAGAGAGTGGTTGGAATCTGCTGCAATTTTACTGAATTCATGTTTTCATTATATAGTATTCAAAGAACAAATCAGAAGGTCATGTATCATTAGTTGGCACAGTATGAAAGCTTCTTTTAGTCACATCAGCAATATTTAAGAAAAGTATATTATCAGGAACAGGTGTTAGACTTAAAGCATCCTTAGAAGAGGAAATCTTGTCCTTGGGAATGTAAACCTCAGGCAAGTGGTTTCATCTTATGAATAGAAAGTTTCTGTCTCATTATCACTATCATGGCCCTTCCTCTTCCTAACCCTTTATTTCATCTAGTGACCAAATATACCTAATCAGTTCTCTGCACCTGTTGAACTATACTTTTTAGTACCTTCTTATGCAGCAGACATCATGGGGGTTGGGATCTAGCAAGCCTATCCATAAAGTTGAAAGTATAATATAACAGTCTTTGTCCATCAACATTAACCCATCTATTCCCTTGCTCATCATACACCCTGTGTATGACAAAGGTTCTGCTGTAGTCTTATACATTCCCATACTGTGCTTTCTTATCCCAGAGCTGTTTCTGAAGAGAATGATCCTTGTCTTGTATATATATAGAATATCATTATTATAAAAGAGATTGTGCAAAGCTCATATCCCGCATAGCCAGCTACTCGAGAAACCCATCTATGCCTCAGCTGTGGCTAATACCAGGCTGTCTGCCATTGACCTCCAGGAAGCCTAGTCCCATGGGACACGTAGCTCCCGTCCGGCATAATGACATATGTCATGTCACACAGACGACACTGGAGTTGGTGTGGCAGCGGTGCATGTGTGTGTGCAGGTCATGTGTGTATACACCCATGTGGAGGCCAGCTGTGTATTAACAACCTCGGCAGCTGTCTGTCTTATTTTATGAGACAGTCTCTCATTGCCCTGGAACTCTCTAAGCAGGCTAGACCACCTGGCCAGCAAGGCCCAGGGATTCACCTATGTCTGGTGTAGCGAGCTGCGTGGTGTCACACCTGATGGAGATGTATAATCAACTCCTGAGATGGCTAAGGCCTGACCTATGCTATGATCACACAATGATTATCAGCTGCCAGCATATGCATGAACCTATGGGCAGTGCCCACCTGGCAATCCGGGGTTGGCAGCCTGTGCCTTTTTAAGGGCTGGGAGAGGTTTTCCCAGAGAGAGAAGAGAGAGGAGATGAGAGAGAGAGGAGAGAGGGAAAGAGAGAAAGAGAAGGAGAAAGATTACTGTGAATAAAGTCCTGAAAACTGCTGCAAGAAGAGCTCTGGGTGTTGCGTTTTCCTTGCTGGTCGAGGGTGGACGCGACAGTCTGGTTTCCCAGTTCTGAGATTACAAGCACTTGCCACCACATGTGGCTTCTTTTCTACATTTATTCTAGAGATTGAAGTCGGGTCCTTGCTTTGCAAGCCTTTCCCTGACTGAGCATTCTTATTTTTAAATCTTATATTCCTTACTCTCTTCTTCATACTTCTGCCTGGTTTTTTAAATGTGTTTTTCCATCTGTGGGCAGTTTTTCCTCCTCAGTTTCTTCTCTGCTCCACACGCATCATCATTCTTCCCTCTCTGCATGGAGTGGTATTTTACCTTTACCTTATTGCCATTTTTAAGTCCTCTTGTGTTTTCATGTTTTATTCATCACCTTACATTTATTGAATTTTGTTTTTAACCTTTTCACTGTTGAAAAGTTGCTTTCTTTATCATTAAAAATTCTTTTTTCTCATCCTTTCCTCTTTCTCTCCTTGACTTTCTTCATTTCCCTTCTTGTTTCTCTCTTTTCTACGGTCTCTCTCCTCTTTTTCTCCCATCCTATAGTGTCTTTATCTCATTGAATACATCTCATATAATATTTAAAATAATATCATTTACTATTTCACAAGGCTCCTTAACTCTCTGTCCAAGAGACAGGGGAGGTGTGTGTGTGTGGAGAGAGAGAGAGAGAGAGAGAGAGCACTGCTGCAGGGGAAAATGTGTCCAAATGTCTTCAAGCCGTGGGATCTTGCCTCCTAGGGTGACGAGCAGGTCTAGGATCTAAGGTAAGCAGGAGGCAAATAAACAGGAAATAGAGAGTGAGCAGTTTGTTCTTACAGACGGTGGAGAACTGACTGTCTTACGAGCAGACCATGTCCCCTGGCTTGGTGCATAACTGCCCATAAATCTCAACCTGGGTGGCTGCTGAGGTCGGAGGCAAAGGAAAAAGGAAGAGGGGGTGATCTCCTGCACCTGCTGAGGTTTGTTTCCTTGCTCTCCTTCATATCTCAGAAGACTGTGGGGGAATGTTTTGGAATTCAGCAAAAAGTGCACTCAGCCATGAAAGTCAGACTGAGGAATTGTCTCTCAGCTTTCCATAAAGGTCTTCAGAGTAGGAACACACTGGCCATGAGGTTAATTACAAAAATTGCCTTGGTTCACTGAAGTGGTCTCATAGCTTCCTGGTGGCCACACACCTTCAGAAGCTTCCCATCTGCAGCAGGGATTGTTCTAGAATGTTTGAGGTTGTGAGGCGGCCTGTGCTCTGTGGAACAGAAAGAAGCATGGGCTGCCCCTGGACAGTCTTCCTTCCCAGCGAGACTCAGTCTGAGGTCTCACTTCTGGTTCTTTCCTTATGTAGTGAATTCCTGGTTTCCTTGCTGACTGACCAAGGTGAAGGAGACATTTTGTTTACTATCTGTGGGAAACGCAGGCCCACCTCCGCTTGGCTGTCAAGGCTTCTCTGCTTTTGATCTCATCACCCCTATCCTCAGTCTGAGTTCATCTAACCACACCATCCAAGCTTCAGCTATTGTCTGTCTGCCTGACTTTGGTCTCAGTACCCACATACTCATTCCTCAAACCTGGAATATTTTTCTTCCGCTGAACATCTCTCCAAGCAAAACAAAGAGCTACTGAAAAAAAAAAGGTTAAATTTGAAAGGTTGTGTTTAAATGCATGTTGGTAGGCATTGCCCTCTGAAACTGTCAGCTGAAGTGAATTCACAACGCAGCTTCTGCTCTTATTGAAGAAGAAACACATTCTTGCCCTAAGCCAGAGGTTCTAGGACACCTACTCCACCATGAGCTGTAGGTTCTAGGACACCCACTCCACCATGAGCCATAGGTTCTAGGACGCCCACTCCACCATGAGCCATAGGTTCTAGGACACCCACTCCACCATGAGTCAT
>JABTXL010000186.1:10745584-10762967 GCA_025134845.1 Neodon shergylaensis
TAGGTTCTAGGACACCCACTCCACCATGAGTCATAGGTTCTAGGACACCCACCCCACCATGAGCCGTAGGTTCTAGGACACCCCCCATGAGCCATAGATTCTAGGACACCCACCCCACCATGAGCGAGAAGTGTCCTGAGCATGATATTCTCCCAAATGCTTCTCAAGAGCAGCGCCTCAGTGGCGCTCACAGAGTGAAGTCGACTCACTCCACCATTCAAATACAGCATCACAGTAAGTATTTGGGAGTAACAAGCTTAAATTTTGGGAAGAGACTAAAAAGATCTGTCCTTTAGAAGGGAAAAGATGGACACATGGCCATGAAATGAGTGGAACTGGTCATCACAGAGGTCAACCTCGAAGAAATTTGACAACAACCAGAACTCCAATCCAGTCTGTGGTGTGATCCTTGGAGCAAGGACTCTAACGAAAAGGGGTGGGGTGTTAGTCAGTTTTACTTATGCATCCAAATGCTGACCTCATGGACCAAATTGGTCGGTGTGAACCACGGGAAGAGGAGGCCCAGAAGGGACAAGGGAGTGATATTTAATCTACATCTTGTGAGGAAGTTGAACACAGGTCAGTGTTTACTGTGTATGCTCTGTAGGGAGATATAATTCAGTCTTATCTCCAGACCTCTTGATCTGCAGTCTCTTCTCTCACTTTAGAATTCCTAAAGTGACAGCTACCCCAGAGTTCCCAAAATATTATCATAGTCAGAAACGCATTCTGGTCATTAGACAGAAAAATCCCTGGCTTAATAACAGCAGCATTTTTGGCTGGTTATGTCAGTAATAAAGCAGGCATCCAGTAGGTTGGGATAAGGGCAGATATACTCAATATGTCTGGCATGAGACTGAGCCCTAAGAAGGATGTAGTATTTTCCCAGTCCTTTCCTCTCTCCTTGCCTCCACGCAGTAATAACAAATAAGAAATGCAGATGGATATTCACCAGTGGATGGGGGCACCTGCTCAGCTCTCCACATCTCCTGATTGGTCTTTGGGGAAATCATGTAGTCTCCAGGGAGCCAGATTCTTAAACCAAAGTGACAGTTTAGACTGGATACTAGCTAGCTTCCTTTCTCTCTAATAGTCCGAGGGACTGTACTTGTAGTTAGTTCTGTGCCATTATCTTGATTACATTCAGCTCAATTCCAAATGTTCTGCTGAATGAATCATTAATAATAACAAGGAACATCAAGCAGGTTAAAAGTTCAAGCTCACCAAGGTAGCAATCCTAACAGATACCCTTCTGTTTTCTTTATTGCTTTCGTGTTACAGGTCTGAACGTTTTGCCTGGATGTATGCCTGCATACTACCTGGCTGCCTTGCACCTGTGGGGGTCAGAAGAGGGTGTCAGGTCCCTTGGAACTGGAGTTTAGCATGATTATAAGCCATCAAGTTCATGTTGGGCACCAAACCAGGGGTCCCCTGTAAGGGCAGGAGGTACTCTTAACTGCAGAGCCATCTCTCCAGCCCCTCCTTCTACCTTCTGATTAAAATGTTCATGAGAATATGCAAAAAGATAAACACTGGCCCAGATGCAGTAAACTAAAGAGGATAGGTCAAAGTTCAGATGGCCTTTCCACTGACCAATCACTAATGGAGAGGGACTGAGAAATGGATTCTGGGACAGCATAAACACAGTCCTTTGACCCAGATGGATATTACTAAGAACAACTCCAAACCAAAAAGAGTGACTCCCCCTCCGCTCTTGACTGCAGAACTTCAGTGGCATTGAGCACAAGAGCAGCTTCCCAGTATCTGAGTATGCTTAGCATCTAAGGCAGCCAACATCCTAACCTCTAGTTTTCTCCCAGGTCAGCTGTTCTAGTTCCGCATCCATTCTGAGACTCCACATCCCAGTTAACAGTCATCAGAAGCTGACAGGGCTGGCTAGCAGTTTAATTAGCATCGTGGAGGAGTGGGCTCACAGGAAGGCCTGAGAACTCCGCGTGCTGAGCGGCAGGGACGTGGTAATGATGTGTTACCCTCCTCCGTATATACAATTTCACAGAGCTTTGCTTCTATGGCTGTCAGCAATCTCCTCCCTGCAAATGCTGGGTCTGAGGTATCACACTTGGAGCCTTTAACCTCCAGTGGCTAGGTCAGGGAGGAAATATGACCAGTCCCTGAGTGTGCAATGGAGAAGTCTGAGGCCATATCCACTTGCCTCGCCTGTGGGTAACTCAATTCTCCACCTATGAAATTAGTTTATAACATTCCAGAGCAAGATATTTATACTGAAGACTCAGGGGAGGGTTTAGTTTTCAAATCACCACCACAGTGCAAATAGAATAAGCCTTTATTTATGAAGCAATTGCTCCAGCATCTTCACTAAGGGAAAATTCCCAGGCTGTGTCAGTATTCCAGAGCTATTTCCTCGTTGATTCTGCTCACGGACGTGTTTTGATCATGGCTTTTCACAATAATGCTCCAATATACTAGATTAACCAGCTTAACTACATCACCTTTGATAGGCCTGTCACCTGGAAAGCACCAGAGGTAATTTGTCAACTGTATGATTGAATGCATTCTTAATTCGAAAGTAAAAACCAAGTGGAAATCCCCGTCGTATTCCATAATGCGTTAGACACAGCGCAGGCTATTACCCCGAAGGCTGGGTTCCACTTTCTCCTCAATATGTCATGTAGGAAGAATGGCTGTAATTTTCTAAGCTGTTATATTATAGCAATCGAATGAGCGCTGCAGAGGCTCAGGTCTGGATATCTTCTTATAAAACAACTGTCTGATTAAATGGAAAGCAGTCCAGAACTCAGCCATATTTTGCTGCTGTGGTAGAAAGAAAGCTCGGCTATAGTCTGCAATTTACACATACACACCTATACAGAGAGAGAGCTATATTAAATTTAAAACTTAAAAAATGTTTTGACTGTTAATGATGGAAGGATTCTTCTTTTTATACTTTTTATTAGTTCCTAATAAGCAATGAGGGGTGGCAGAGTGGGTGGGGTGTGGAACAGCACCAGTTTACACATGTGAGGAGTGTGAGAACTTACACCACCTCACACAATCCTAAAGACCACTCTAGAAGTTAGGCGCAAAATTACCCCTCAGGTGCAAGTCATGGGGCAAACATCAGGTGTCTGGGAGATGTTCTTCCAGAAGCAGAATCTGTAAGAATGGAAACCAAGACAGTTTCTACCCTGCTTGCTAACTAAACCCAGCAGGTATGTACTGGAAGTCTCCTGTAATAACTCTCTAGGTAAGTAGGGTAACTATGTGGTTTTCATTCTCCAAAGAACAAACTGGCAAATGAGATGTAATGATTTGAAAGAAAATGGCCCCAAAAGGGAGTGGCAATATTAGGAGATGTGGCTTTGTTAGATTAGGTGTGGTCCTGTTGGAGGAAGTGTGTCACTGTGGAGGTGGGCTTTGAGGGCTCATATATGCTCAAGCCACCCTAGTGATATAGACTACTTCCTGTTCTATGAGTCAAGATGTAGAATTCTCAGCTCCTTCTCCAGCACCATGTCTGCTTACACACTACCATGTCGCACCATGATGACAATGGACTAAACTGCTGAAACTGTCACCACAATGAAATGTTTTCCTTTATGAGACTTGCCATGGTCATGGTGTCTCTTCACAGCAATAGAAACCCTAACTAAGACAGAAATCGGTACCAGGAGTGGGGTATCACTGTAATAGGCCTGATGATGCTTTTGTTTGGAAGAATTTAGACTTTGATACTCTTTCCTAATTTTGGGTTAGGAAAGCAGTGGAATGCTTTAAGCACTGCTTAATGGACCATACTAGTCGGAGCATGGAAGACAGTAGTGCTAGGGTGATTTGAACTGCGGGGGCCTGGCTCAAGAGGTTTGAGAGGAGAAGAATTTTAGTATGTTGCTTAGAGATCATTCTTGGGATATTTTGTTGAAGAAAGTGGCTGCTTTTTGCACTTGTCTTAAGTGTCTACCTGAGGCTAAAGTAAAGAGTTTTGAATTAATTCCTCTGTCATATAGTTATTAGTGGTAACTATAATGAAGATTTATAGTAAAGAGGAGCCAGATGAGTAGGGTAAATTGTGAAATATAAAATTTGAGGAGAAAAGGAGCACCAGGAAGTGGAATGGAGCTAAGTTCTATGTTAAAGGAGATAAACAGATTAAAATATGGAATAAAGGGAATGGTGACCTCAGGTCAAGATCCCACACAGCTGTTTCCAATTTGTAAAAAGAAATGAAAGGAAACTTTATATCCATGTATGATGGTGCATGCCTTCAATCTCAGTTCTAGGAAGACAGACGCTGGTGGATCCCTGAGTTTGAGGCTATCCTGGTTTTCAGAGCAAGTTCCAAAACAACCAAGCTTAGGGAGTGAAGGAAATCATTGAAAACAGAAAAGCAGTGAAGATGTAATTGAAAGATTTCTGAGTTCAAGGCCAACCTGGTCTACAGAGCAGCTTCCAGGACAGCCAGGCTTAGGCAGCAAAGGAAGCAATGGAAAACAGGAAGTTGGTGAAGATGTAATTGAATGAGGAGCCCATGTTCCAGCCCCAGTAAGCAGCAGATCTTGGTAGCTTCAGCCATGTGGTTCTGTTTTAAGGATAAGAGAAAGGGATTATAGAATTTGCCTCCAAGACTAAGGAAAGCCGCTAAGGCCAGGCATGTGCTAAGAGTGTTCCTGAATGGAAGCCCAAAGAAGCCATTGTGTGAAGTTGTGAAGTTGAAGCCTGAATTGCCTTGGAGACCCCAAGATGTTGGAGATGCCAGAACCATGGGATACCTGCTGAGGAAAGTTTCTAACAGGGAGCGGAAGGAGTCCAAGAGAAAGGAGTGTGCTGCAGTCAACAAACCTAAAAGGAGTTGGAGATCTGAAGAGTACTTTGACAACAGACATGGAGATGCAGAGTTTGGAGTTTGCCCAGCTGGTTTTCAGTCTTGCTTTGGTCCAGTATTTCCTTACTATATTCCCCTCCCTATATTTTGAAATAGTAATATACATCCTGAGCCATTATATGTTGAAAGTATGTGATTTTTATTTTAATTTTACAAGGGATTACAATTAAGAGATTACATGAATCTCAGAAGAGATTTTGAACTTTAGACTTTTAAATAAATTAGACTGCTACAGATTATGGAGATTTTTAAAGTTGGACTGAATGCATTTTTGCATTATGATATGGTTAGAAGCCTTTGGGGGCCAGGGAGTGCAAAGTTGTGGTTTGAAAAAAAAAAGTGGTCCTCAAAGGGAGTGGCATCAACGACAGGTGTGGCCTTGTTGGAGGAAGTGTGTCACTATGGAGGTGGGCTTTTATATGCTCAAGTCATACCAGTGAGATAGACCGCTTCCTGTTGCCTTTGTGTCAAGATGCAGTACTCTCAGCTACTCTCCAGCACCATGTCTGTCTGCACTCCATCATGTCACGCCATGATGATAATGGACTTTTGAACTGTAAGCCAGTCCCAATTAAATGTTTTTCCTTTATATGAGTTGCTGTGGTCATGGTGTCTCTTCACACCAAAAGAAGCCTTAACTAAGACACAGGAGATGGTTCTTAGAAGAAAATGAGACATAAGAGGCTGATAGTGATCAGGAATGACCAAGGGCCATAAGGAAGGCGTGTACATGGTGTTGTGCATATTTCTTCTGAAGAGATAGCTTAGTGCAGAATTCAGTAACGTGAGGGAGTGGGACCCAAGCTAGTCAGAAGAAAACAGGAATTGCAAAGGCCCTGGGGTAAAGCAAAGTTGTATACTTCAGGGCAGAGAAAGAGCAATAGGCAGAAACTGAGTCAGCAAAGGGAAGAGGAAGCGAGCTTAGAAATGACCGTGGTGACATGGAAAAGCTTGGATTCGCTGTGTGAGGTGGGAATTCAGGGCTCTGCTCTCTTTTTTTCTTCTGAGCATATAATCAAATTTCACAGCATTGAATGTGATGAGATGACTGAGAGCCAGCAGACGGAAGGGGAACCTATGTGCTTCTGGGCCTGGACAATAAGATCACCCTTCCCCCATTAAATCTCTGTGCTGTTACTCCTTTCCTGCTCTTAGGGATAGACATCAATGAAAATCTTTGCAGGTGCCCCGTCACTGTTGTAATGATTCAGCCACACAACATGGCTGACACTTCCGGGTTGCAGGGCCACGCATGTGCAGACAAGCCCTCAGGCAGAGTGCCTAAAGACTCCGGGAATCTTAAAGGACCCCGCGTGACCCACGTGCAACATGGTTGCAACATCTACGTATGACGCAGCTGTGTGAGCCCTTGCACGCATGCGTGAGCTCCGTCATCTGCATATGACATAACCACATCATCCCCCTGTGCACATGCAATAGGCATCCTTTAAAAGCTGGACACGTCATCTTCAGCTCTCTCTCTGCACACTGACCTTCACCAGGCCTGTAAACGACCCCCCCAATAAACTCCTAAGCAGGTTTGTTGCGTGTTCTGCCTTTCCTTCTCACTCGCACCGGGTAATTTCAACCGTAGCCTTCATGACCACACTGAAGAAAGTCTGGACAAAAGTGAGTTCGAGTCTACCCACTCCCAAATTAAATTGTTAAACCATACCATATTTAGTCCTAAGTACTATGGCATAATCTACCATAGACTCCCCATTTTGCTACCACACAGAATCTTAACTTCAGGCTCAGCATATACAGAATAAACACTGTATTTCTAACTCCCCTTTAAAATTAGGTGTAATAATGAAACTAATGTCTTTCCATTAAGGTCTGAGCAGATGCTGGTGGGAGTGCAAACTGGTACAGCCGCTTTGGAAATCAGTATGCCAATTTCTCAGAAAATTAGGAAACAATCTACCTCAAGATCCAGCAATACCACTTTTGGGTATATACCAAAAGAATGCTCAAACATACCACAAGGACATGTACTCAATTATGTTCATATCAGCACTATTAGTAATAGCCAGAGCCTGGAAACAACCTAGATCCTAGATGCCCCTCAACCAAAGCATGGAATATATATTCCATATATATATATTTTATATATATATATATATATATGGTACATTCACACAATAGAGTACTACTCAGTGGTTTAAAAAAATAACATCTTAAAATTTGTGGACAAATGGATGGATATAGAAAAAAAACATATTGAGTGAGGTAACCCAGACTCAGAAAGACAAATATAATATGTACTCACTCATAAGTGGCTTTTAGACATAAAGAAAATCAGCCTATAATCCACAACTCCAGAGAACCTAAACAACAAAGAGGACACAAAGAGAGACACACATACATCATCTACATAGAAAGAAAAACAGACAAGATCTCCTAAGTAAATTGGGAGTGTGGGTGTCACGGGAGAGGGTAGAAGGGAAGAGGGGAGGAGGGAAGGGAGAGGACAAAAATGTATAGCTCAATTAAAAACAACTTTAAAAAAAAGAAAAGAGATCTGAGCAGAAATGAGCTGCATACGTTCAGGAGTGAATTCCCGTGAGGAGGAGTGTGCCCCTTCTCTTCCCATGCTGTGAAAGCAGGCGTGGTGGGTCGAAGCGTCTGAGGCCATGTCAATACAATTCAAAGTGGGTGCGTGTATGGTGCAGACTAGGGTGGTCTGGTTCACTGACTCAAGCAGGCGCCCTCTGCAGACCCTTCCTTGTTAAATGGGCAGCTGCTTAAGGTATTGGGTCCATCAGTTAACTCTACGCTAAATGTTAGAAATAAAGAATAATCTCAGTGTTGGACAAAGGAACATACAAACAAAACGAAAGAAGTTTGGCAAGCCAATTCCTTTTTACCAAAAGGGCACACCAGAACCTAAAGCAGGGTAACAAGGACAGGGGACAGGAAGTTCACTCTGTTTTTTTTTTTCTAATACAGAAAGTGACCGTGTCTTTTCCCCAGTGGCAGGGCTTGAAGCTTTCTCCACGGGATAGTTTTAAAGAAACTGGGGCAAAGGAAATAAAGAAAAGGGGGAAGAGGCTGCTTGCTCCAGGAAATCAAGTTCTTGGAATGTAGGAGGAGGGTTCTGTACAAAAGATTGGGAGGATGAAAAGATTTCCATAAAAATTTTACAAGGTGGGAAAGATTAAAGTATAGGAATTAATGGAATACTAGCCCTTGGCAGACAAGTCCTTTGATAGAAAAAAAAACACATCTTTCATATCTGGAACCATCAGTAGGTCAGTATGTTAGGACTCCGGGTCTTGGGTAGAGAATAAAGAGGCCAAAGCCGAACTGGTGACACCGGAGAAACCGGGGAGGCCACATAATATAGGTGGTAAATGATGGGGCCGACTGAGCAGGACCGAACTGGTAGGATCTGTAAATAAACATTCCTGGAAAGAAACTGTGTTTGCAGAAAGCTGGTGGACTGGTTAAAACCATGAATGTGGAGAGGCTGGAATGTTGCAATTTCAAAGCCAAATTACAATTTCTCTTGGGTGCTCTTTAGCAACCAAAGAGCCATCCTTTGCCCATCTTTTGTGTCAGATCTTGTAAGCAGCAGATAAAGCTGAATCTAACATCCTGGCAAGCAGAGAAAAATCTTTAGAATATAGTATCTTAACAAAATCCTGTTCTCCACCAATCAAACGGTTAAAAGTGCTATTGGGACAGCATCAGAAGCCCATCTACTTGGCTGCAAGTTGCCTCTCGGATGCACCCATCAATGTATTGTACGTTGATTTCCAACTTTTTTTAGTCTGCTGCTATAAAATGTCATGAAACTGCTTCCACGCTGGGTCATGGGACCAGGGATGACCTAGCTGGTTTTGTGTTGACAAATCCAAGGCTCTCTCAGGACGTGCCAGTGACTTTAGTAAGATAGTCCCAAGTTCCCAACTTGATCGAACGGGCAAGCGGAAGTACCGCCAACAGAGAGCCAGGAGAAGGGGCAAGTTCAGGGAAGAGAGCAAAGGTCCCTTTCAGTTATACAGCAGAGGAGGTAAATGGAATTTCAGGGTTTGCAGTCTGGAATATAGAGCATTGTGGCTACAAATATAAATTTGAAAAAAAAACTAATAAATTTATATGGCAATGCGCAAGGAAAACCTCAAAAGGCCTTGTTTATAGTGAGAATTGAATTGGCTCAACACAACATTAATATTTTCCTAAATGGCAATAAAATAGGACTTAGGTCTAACATTTTTGTTTAATTAACTCAGCTTGTAGGACAATCCATATTCAGCTCTGGGCCTTCTACAAAAACGACAATATTAAAATAAAAACGGCCAAGAGAAAAGAATAATTGGTACAGTGTTCTAAAAGACCATAGTAAAATCGCTTGTGCTTGTGGACTGTAAAAGTGTTCCTTTTCGTCTAGTCCTTTGTCTCCCGGGACAATGAGAAGCCCCCACTGGTGGGAGGGACACTCACTGGGAACAGAAGAAAATGGCGTTGTGCATAAGGAGGCACAATGAAGGTGCCTCCTTCTACTGCTTATGCTTCCTGTTTATGTCAGCGCTCATCTTAGTGGAGCTTAGTGGAGCTTAGTAGAGAGGTCCTAGCTCTCTCTCTCTCTCTCTCTCTCTCTCTCTCTCTCTCTCTCCTCTCTCTCTCTCTCTCTCTCTCTCTCTCTCTCTCTCTCTCTCTCTCTGTGTGTGTGTGTGTGTGTGTGTGTGTGTTTCCTGTTTGATGTTAGCTTCACCAGGATCCTCAGGGGAGGAATTCATTACAGTGCTCTTTGGGTCCCAGGACTGCCCTGACTCTTCACACTTAATTATCTCTCCACCCCCTCAATCCTTCCAGATTAATGTAAATCGAATGCACAGGGTCTGCTCAAAGGTTTTGAGCTGGTGAAAGATAAGTCGGTGAAGTTTCAAAGACAGTGGCCTATGACATCATAAGTGGAAATCCCTACTAATCCTGAGTAGGGAAAGAACATTCATTGTCATTTCTGCTTATGCCTCCCTCCACATTCAGTTCCACCTTAGTCACGCTTGTGGGTTCATATCACCCAAATTAGTAAGCCCTGTATGCATTTCCTGTAACAAATCACCAGAGACTTGCTGATGTAAGCAGCGGGAATCTATTCTCTTGAGGCCTGAAGTCAGAAATCAATGTGTCCTTAGGGTTACATCAACTCTGAAGGCTCCAGGGAGAAAGAAGCCTGGCTTGACCCTCCCAGATTGCAGTGACTCTTGGACATCCTGACTGTGTCCGATCCGTCTCCACCTGCACAGGACTTTTCTGTGTTCTTCCTCTCTCTCCCTCCCTCTTCTCTCCTCTCCTCCTCCCTTTCTCCTTCTCTCCTTTCCTTCCCTCCCTCCCTTCCTCCCTCTCTCTACTTTCCTCCCTCTCTCCCTCCCTCTCTCTCTCCCTCCCTCCCTTCCTCTCCACCCCCCTCCACCTCCAGGGGGCCTGTAGAGACCAGAAGGCAGTCCGGTGCCTCCCTCCATTGCTCTCTATCTTAGGTTTTGAGGCAGAGTCCATCACTGAACCCAGAGCTCATCAATTCAGCCAGACTGTCTTGCCAAGGAGCTCTGGAGCCCTTCCTGTCTCTGACTTCCAGCCGCTGGAACTGTAAATGCGTCTATCAGACATGTGGGGTCTGAGGATCCAAACACAGGTCCATGTGTTCCAGGCTCTCTAATCCAAGAAACAGGACCCAAAAGCTCTTTTACCAGGGAGTAGTTTATTATGCTGGCAGGCTTCTAAAGGATTCTTATCCTAAGGCTAGAGCCAGGGATGTTACAGGTTGAGTTTTTGTTGTTTTGGTTTTTTTACGTATTTTGTGTTCTATGCATGCTGCAGACATTTTGATTGGATGCTTTAGACTACTGTGGAGTAAGGCTAGGACCCGTGTAACTGATTCAATGACCACAACTAAACCTTTGCTTGCTATGATGGAGCCCAAACTCCTAGTGTGCCAGTATAGGCAGGCAGACTATGTATGGGGTGGCTAGGCTAACCAGGTCGCAGGGTGGCATCTAACCTTCTGAGGAGAAGAGGAAGGAAGAGGATAATGACGACAATAATACTGTTTTCTCTTTGACATGTGAAGGCCAGAAAGAAAGCATCCACGGAATCCTTTGCTAAAACTCGAATCTGATTTAATTTTGAGCTTTCTAACCTCCAAATTATGAGAAACGAATTCTATCATGCAAGCCAACCAACCTGCGGCATTTTGTTATGTCATGCCGCCTCTCTCCCATCTATCACACACCCATTTTAGTACTACCCTCAAAGAATATGTCCTTGGCATCTGATGAATTTGCCCTTGGCCTGCTAGCTTCTATTTCTGACACAGGGGATAGCAACGGTGAGGATGACGTGATAGGCCACAGGTATGTTTCCTAGAAATGAGTCTACGACACTCAGTTCATTAAGACAGCCTTCTCAGGGCTGGAGATATGGCTCACTGGTTAAGAGCACTGACTGCTCTTCCAGAGGGTGCATGACAGCTCACAACTGTCTGAAGATCCAGTTGCAGGGGATCTGACACATTCACACCAATGCACATAAAGACAGCCTTCTCTAATCGGACTGCTAATGGCCGTAACTTCTCTGCAGTCACAAGCTGCCTTTTTCCCGAGGATCACATTTCCTTTTCCTATGAGTAAATTCCTTGACCACTGAGGCAAGGCGAGTAGCTCAGGATTCAGCACAGTGGCGAGATTCACCAGCTGTGGGGCTCCCACGTGTCTCGGAGCCATGGGATGCTTGGCAGTCCATAGCCGTGCAGCTCTGTCTTACCTCCTACTCTTTGTGTGACTTTCCCCCAGGTCACTTGTGTGCAGTGATGTCCCACTGACTGGCATTGTTCTACCACCTCTGCACATGTCTGCATGTCATTCCCTCGACCTCACATGCCCTAGGCAGAGCTCAGATGCACTCTCTCCATTCTTCCCCTCCCTCCTTCCCCTATGTCCTCCCTCCCTCCCCCCACTTCCCTTCACCTCCCACCTGGTTGAAAAGGCCTTGCTGACACTGCAGACTGTGACTCAGAGCACGGTGGCTTTACTGTCATGATTACACATACTCAGAGAACGTAGCAAGGGTCAATGCTTACGAGTACCTGCTGATCTAAATGTATTGCTCCATTTATTCAGGTGTGGCGGACTCACGCATGTAACCCTAGCCTTGGGCATTGGAAGAGGGAGGACTACACAGTGAGTGCCAGGCCTGCCTGGCTACACAGAGAAATCCCATCTCAGGAAATGAACATTAAATGGGAAATGCAGCAGGTTTAGAGGGTCCTGAATTTCTCTCTGCCAGTGGGTCTCAACCTTCCTGACACTGCGACCCTTTAACACAGCTCCTCATGTTGTGGTGACCCCCCAACCATAAAATTATTTTCATTACTACTTCATAACTGTAATTTTGCTACTGCTATTAATTATAATGCAAACACTTTTAAAGACAGAGATTTGTTAGAGGGGTCATGACCCACAGGTTGAGAAACACTACTCTACACGAAGCCCTAAATTGTGACCTTTCTGAGGAGAGCTCATCAGCGTTTCTCTCCTTTGTGTGTCTGTTCATACGCATGTGTGTGTGGCCTATATTCATATTTTCTGTTGTTGTTTTACTTTTCTCTCTCAAGTAAACTAAAAGGAAAATGCCTTGAAAAGACCGCTCCCCTGGATAAGCTACAGATATGGAAACAAGCACAGGTTCTAACCACTGAGTAAGAAACACGCACTTCATAGGAATATCCATCTATAAATGACTATCATGATTCCTACCTTCTAAGATTCATGTGACGGTTGGATGGTACACTGTTAGCCTCCTGGCAAGTTCTCAACACGGAAACTTCATTTTGCGTCTTACTGTGCTTCGCAGGGGTAATACTTTTACTACTCTGATGAGATCTCTGTGTAGAGACGAAGAGTGGCCAGTTGAGGTGGTATGGTCATCTCCCAGCCTGAGATGACCTGCTTGTGGGAATTCTCCAGCATGTCAACACTAAACAGAAGGCGGCTCAGGGCTGAACAACGAAGCTCTGTAAGGCAGCCTCTGTGCTTCCCACATTTCTCTCATTGTTCTGAAAATGGCTTGATAAGCCCACAACACGACTGGGAATTCTTCCAGGCCTTGTGAGCCCACTGTTTGCAATTGTCTAATCTGCATTTTACAGTCGTTAGCCCCAAAGGAGACAGCCAGAAAGCATAACGGAAATGATGGAATTTTCCACTGCTAGAGGAGGACCCGAGTTATTCACAGAACCTCTTACTAGTTAGCTTGCTTTCCTTTTTCTTTCTCTTCTTTGGGGGGGAGGTGGCATGGGGTTAGGGTCTCACTGTGTAGCCTTGACTGTTATAGAACTTTCTACATACGCCAGCCTGGCCTTGAACTCACAGCGATCTACAGGTCTCTCTCTCCCTGGTACTGGGATTAAAGGTGTGCCCAGCACTAGTTTTGTTTCCTTAAAGATAGTAAAAGGCAGTTGTATATAGACTCAATTTTAATTTAGATGATGCTTACCCCCAAAATCGAAGACCTAAAGAGTCTGCTCTCTTGATTGAAATTTGAATATGATAATGCCATTAGGTTCTCCTTTGCCTGTATAATCCCATGACGTGGGTTAATAGTTTCTCAGAATAAACATGGCACCCATGTTGGATACACAGAGAGACTACTGGGATTTCAGAAATATTCGAAACCCTGTTTCATTTGAATATAATCTCTCCTGAGTCGGAAGTTTCTACTTTTAGCATCATATTTATAGAAGGAAATGTGGTTTAAACAGATGTACACTGGGACACAATGCAAATCTAAAACAGAGCTGGAGGTACAGAGAGCCGACATGGAAACCTGAGAGTAGAAAGGAAGAAAAAAATTAAATACTGTTCGAAAATTTCATCTGGTGTGAATCTGTGTAAAAACCCAAATTTTGGGGCTGGAGAGATGGTTTGGGTGCTTGAGAGTGCTCACTGTTCTGCCAGATGACACATGTTTGGTTCCCAGCACCCACAGCACCAGGGAATCTAACACCCTCCTGGCCCCAAGGGCACACATAAGATATAAACAAATATGCAATTGAAAATAAAAATAAATCTTTCTTAAAAAATCTTTTGTGCCAAACATCCTCTTGCAAACCTAACAAGTTCACTGTCCACAGGTTTATCAATAGCTGTCACCCTCATGCGTGGGTCCTTCAGCACCCCTCCCTTCTCCACTGGGTCCCCTGCCTTCAGGCCAGGGTCTTACAATGTTCAGAACTGTTTTCTCTCTAATCTTGCAGTCGATTTCCTTCCATTTCCCTTCCAAGGCTAATCAGCGCTGAAGACAGACAGCACACCCCACCCAGTGATGCCCGTGATGCCCAGTGATGCTGGTGATGCCCAGTGATGCCTGTGATGCCCGGTGATGCCCAGTGATGCCCTTTGATACCCGGTGATACCCAGTGATACCCAGTGATGCCCAGTGATGCCCGGTGATGCTCAGTGATACCCAGTGATGCCCGGTGATACCCAGTGATACCCAGTGATGTCCGGTGATGCCCAGTGATGCCCTTTGATACCCGGTGATGCCCTTTAATACCCAGGGATGCCCTGTGATGCCCAGTGATACCCTGTGATGCCCAGTGATGCCCGGTGGATGCCCCATGCCCTGCTGCTGAGGAGAAACCACAGCTCAGGCCCCTGAAGATGACTCATAGTATCCTCCAACCACACTACCAGTCTCCTCAGCCACTTGAATATAAGGCAAACATTTCACAACTTTCTTTCACACAGCCCTTAGCTTCTTTTGCCCTTTTTCTGCCTAACCGTTCCCATCTTTTCTGGCCCCGCCCAGCTGACATAACAATACTAGGAGCAGACTTCAGGGATGGCCTTTGTGCTTAGGATTTAAAGCCGCGATTCCTCCTGTTGCCATGCCATTCCTTTACCAGGTGGTGGGGTATAAATGATTGCTCTGAAACAGGAGGCCAACAGAAGCCCAGTTCTTAGCACAATAAAAGTTCATTTCTCACTCACATAAAATCTAAAACCCGTCCTTCTGGTTGCATGGCAACAGTAGAGGAGAGATAGAGGAAGCCCCTTTACCTGCTGATATTCGAAACTTTAAAGTGCGTCTCTAGGATTGTCTTTATGGAACCTCTGAGATCATCCAGCGTCCAGCATGCAGCTGGTAAGGCTGAAAACGCAGGGAACACGCCACCACTTCAGGTCCTGTTCCACCTGCAAGAATTACTCAGAGGTCCAGTTGGCTGCAAGGGGGCGGGGCGGGCTTAGACATAGAGGCTGGGATCTGTGTATGCTGTGGAAGATAGTCAATCGTTGCTATAGCAAAGTACACGGAGAAAAATAAGCCACAGCCAGGACAGCAAGCAGGCTTGTCTAAAATATAAACTAAACTTTCTGGCAGATGAAAACCGTTAGACAGGGTCCGGAAACCAGTTAGTGGGAGACTCGCGATCCCACTACTTAAGACCGTTTATTTTGATTTGAGAGAACTGTGTATCAAACCGGAAGAAACATTTGATAACTATGTCGAAAGTGAGTTGGAGCCTTAAGAAAAGTGTTCATTCGGTTCTCATTCCCGCATACCTTCTTAGTATAGAAGTTCATAAGTGAAATAGGGGGTGGGGGGGGCGCAGGCAGAGGTGGCACACGCCTTTAATCCCAGCACTCGGGAGACAGAGGCGGGTGGATCTCTGTGAGTTCAAGGCCAGCCTGGTCTACAGAGCGAGTTCCAGGACAGGTTCCAAAGCTACAGAGAAACCCTGGTCTATCATCAGTCAGCATCGTGCATCGTGAGCTTTCCGAGCGCTGCTGGGGCTGTTTGCCCTCCGTGGTTCACTTTAGTTGCTGCCCGTGAAGTCCTTCATTCTCCTCCTTTCTTCTGATGCAGACCACTTGTTTCTAAACTCCTCAGTCTCCCGTGAATGTTGAGATTTACTCATCTAGTCGGTGCAGTTGAATGTCACCTTTTCCTCTCTTCTCTTGTATGACACTGCACCAGACATGAAATTAATCTTCACCACACAGCATTCAAGGGTGACATTTTGACACCTTTATTGACATGTCAAAATTGAATTTCCTCTTAATTATGTCAATAATAAAAGATTTGTCGCTCTCCTGCATCATAATTTCTTGCATCTCCTTCATCAATGTTCACTAATTTTAGAAGGGAAAATCTTTGACTTTATAATAGAAGTCAATGGGGAAAGGAAATTTACTTCATAGAGATTTACATCTATCATCAACTTTATTGTTATTATTATTATTGTTATTATTATTATTATTATTTTGACTGTGTGTGAGCATGCTATGGCACACATGTGAAGTCAGAGGACAGGTCTCAGGAATTGGTCCCCTCCCTCCATCTTGGGGGTCTGAGCATTGAATTCAGGTTGTCAGGCTGGGAGGCCAGCACCTTTACCTTCTGAGTCATTGTCTTGCAGGCCCCATAGCCAACCTTAGGATGCTTGCATTTGCTCAGTAATAGAGATGTAGGGATTGGGGCTCAGTCATTAAAGTGTTTTTGAAACAAGCAGGAATCACACACACACACACACACACACACACACGTATGTGCACACAAACACTCATACACATAAATCACATTTAAAAATTAATGAAATTAAAATTTAAAAAAAAAACGGAAAAGTACACTCACACTACCTACTGTTTTAATTTTTTGTAGGTTTCAAAAATGTGATTTTGGGCCCCCATGCTGGAGAATCACTGTTGTTAGTGCGCCATCTAGTGGCCATGCCACATGATTTAATTATTTTTTTAATTTATTTTTATCTTAGGCTTTATTGGGGTAGAGGGGGCTTCCCATGCAGCGCAGTCAAGAGCAGGGCAGCCTAGAAGTCTTTACTGCTTGCTTTAATCAGGTCAGCAGAAGAGAAAAGCTTCACCAGTACTTAACTTGGACTAACCCTGGGTTCGGTGATGGCTGGCCTGCCCTTGCGGCGGCAGAAGCCAATCACAGGGAATGGGATTGTTAAACGCTGAGTAGGTAAATGCCTTGCCAGGGATTTTAAAGGATGCAAGCATCACCACCCAGGCGCATATTTGCTTCTTCAGGTTTCCTCCAAAGGATGAATCGTAGGTTCCGTTCAGAGCATCATATAACACCTATTATCTAATAGCACCGTTTTTATCAACAATTCATTAGGCCAAGATGTTGGGTTGGTAATTTTACCCTACCTGAGAGACCATAACAATGACCAAAGTATGAAGGCTGAGAACTCAAGAATAAAGTTCTATGCAGTGATCATGTGCATTTTCTAAAACCTCTTTGCATGTATCACATGCTTTTCGGAGCTACACGCTAACTTGGCACAACGCTAAGCCACCGTTTTGAAGGATTGTGACTAACTCAGGGTGCATTTATACAACACAACTGGAGAACAACTGGGCAAAGTTTGTTGGAAGTATCCAGAAGACCCTTAGATCCCGCAGGTAGCTAGCTGAAGACCCTTAGATCAAGCAGGTAGCTAGCTGAAGACCCTTAGATCCTGCAGGTAGCTAGCTGAAGACCCTTAGATCC